>VZTB01018223.1:372240-603030 GCA_013397245.1 Thryothorus ludovicianus
CCCGCAGCTCCCCCGCAGCCAGCAGCGGGCCGGGGCGCGGCCGCGGCGGGGCCGGCAGAGCTCGGGGGGCTCCCTGTGCTGCCCCATCCCCGCGGTACCCGCGGCAGGGCGGGATGACGGACCGGAGCATCCCCGCCCCGCCCGCCCCCCTCCCGGGCTGTACCTGCGGTGCCGGGGGTGTCCGGGGCTGGCACCTGCTCCGGGAAGCCGGGTCCTGCTGGCAGGGCTGTTCTGGAAGCAAACCCGAGGCCTGCCCTTGGAGGGCTGGCAGGATGAGGCCTTTATTTTTTTTTTTGCAGGGTGCTGGCTGGCTGATATTTACATAATATCTCTGCTTAAATGTGACCTAGTCCCTAATTGGAGGCTTCCTTGCCATTTTCTATGGCAACACTACAGAACAGATCACTCCGGGGGGCTGGATCAGAGGAGTATCTGCACACACTGTAATTTTTCTCTCTTGGTTCCCCGTCAAGACTGGTTTGTTCTAGTGAATGGATGAGATTTTAAAAAAAGTTCTTTCTATCAGCCCTTAAAGCAGTGGCTAGGCCTGCAAGTCACTGCAGATTTGCAGGATCTCTAAATTATAGGGGGATGAACATAGGCTTAACCAGCAAGCAAGAATAATTTTTTTAGGTATTTATGTATTTATTAGCCTGATTTATAACTTCCATGCACCTCACTGCCTAATCAAACAATAATAAGAAATGATGTTGATTATAACTGACTATATTTATTTATTTTGAAATCAATAGAATAATTCGAAGAAAGAAAAGAAATCATAGCAAATTTTGTATGAGGGAAGGAATTGAGACCCATTTCATTCAGAGATTCCTTTTGCTCCATGAAATCCCTGCCCTATGCTTAGAACCCATCATGTCTATACAGTTATGTTTCTTCTTACATGGTTGGTCTCACTGACAATAAGCTTGATGTGCCTATGTTTATGCAGGAGTTGGATTCTGTAATGCTTATTAGAGTCTGCTGTGTTTCATCCCTGTGAGATGCCAGCTTCCATACAGGTTCTATATGGCAAGGGGTGAATATCTTTGTGTTGGTTTTCCAAAACCTGCTGAAAATAAATGTTTTGTGGTTGTAAGACACACTAATTCATGGTGCATTTAGGCAGGAAAGTTTTTCTAAAGACTTCTAAATTCTACCTTAATTATCTTTTGAGATGGCGTTTTTGTTCTGCATTGAAAAAAGACATGCCTTTCTGTTAATAATGTTAAACTTAGTTACTGTGATACAGAAGCTGGGATACTCTGTATGGCTTAGAATATTTGTTTTCAATCTCTGCTCTGTTTGTACTCCTTGGTCCACTGGGATGACTTTGTTTCTTGCACCTGAGGTAGTATGGGGTCTTTTGAGGTTTGAATTTTTTGTTTCTGGATGGGTGCACGCAGTTAGGTTGTTAATACGAATCTAATTTTTGAATAGATCTATTGGAGATTTAAATAGAAGGAATCTTGTATCTTGTGGAAGAGGTGATTGTTCTTGTGGGTTTGGAGAGGTGCTCTAGGAATCCTTCCCTGAGGAACTGGGGCTTGTCTGCTACAGGATGAGACACCAGTACTGTAAGAGGCCATTGGTGTAGAGATTTGCCTGACATGTTCAAGTTCTCCTGCACATAGAGAAGGGCTTTTTATTTCCATTTTCCTTTTGAAAATGCTCAGCTCTGAGCAATGCTCACTCTCCACTTAAATTAATGCTCCTTTAGTGTCTTAGATTGTCATTACGGGAATGCAAGAGTTGGAAATATCCTCAAAAGAGGCCACGTGTTGAACCTGAGGTATAAATGAAAGAGATGTGCTCTATAAATGAGGTATAAATGAAAGAGATGAAAATGTTAATCCCAGGACACAGTGATGGAGCAGAGCTTCCTTAAGATTCTTCTCTTAGAAGTCCATCTCTTTCAGGCTCAAATTTTGTTTTCCATAGTTAGTATATTTATGTGCACAGCACTTCGTTGCAGTTCTCCCCAGCTCTGCTGTCAGTTTCTGCCTTGAAGTATTTGTCAGTATGCAAACATTTATAGCTACTTTCATGTGTAGATTTTTTTTTTGTACAACATTTTGGTTAGATTATGATAGAAGATGGGAGATGTAGGAGTAGCATGTATATGAAGAAAGAAATGAGCCTGGGCTGTATTTCTGGATAGTGCAAGGCCAGATGGGGCTGGCATAAATATGTGTCAGGGAGCAGAAATTACTGAAGAATGTGAGATTGGATTGCATGTTTGTTTAAAAGCAAGGTTGTTTGCATGCTACCTACATCTAAGAGGATATTTGGACAGGTACCACTGTTTGCATCTCCATTTATTAATTTTGAACCACAGTTGCTCTCTCATCAAGCAAAGAAAACATCAAACCATTCCTGATGTCCTTGTCTGAAATCCTGATGTTTTCTTTCTCTCAACTTTCATTACTCAGCCTTAATTGCAGCTTTGTGTACTGATATGCACAAACACATTCCATCTCTTTTGTTTCTCATTAAAAACAAGTTCCATATTTAGAAAAATTGTTGATTTAGAGTACTTATTGCAATATTACTCAACATTAGTAAGAAAAATAAGTTTCATGGTCATTTTTTTCTTCACATGTTACAATAAAATGTCTTGAGTTAATGATCTAAAAAAGTGGGGTTTTTTCCATCTTGGGAAGTTTTACTTCTGTATGCAAATTTTGTTACTTCTGTTTCATTTTTGCTAAAGTTTTTTAAAATGGCAAACTTTATCAGCCCTAACTTCAGTAATAGGGAAAAATCTATAGTAGTTCAATAAAAGTGATACAGATTCATTGTCAGTGGGGCAAAATGGAACCACAGCAGTAGTTTAAACTAATTTTTCATTTTTCATAATTCTTTCCTCCAGAATACCTCCATCCTTTGCACATTACTGTTAATCATAGAACTTTGTCTTTGATAGATGGAATGCTTCTTTTTAGAAATCACTAAAACTCGGTTGGTAACTTCCTTAGTTGAAATATTTCATGTCTTTGTTTGTCTAATAAGAATGGCAGCTGAAGAGAAGCTTCTGCCATGTGCTGTGGTAGGTGAGCTCTTCCCCTTTTCCTCTCAACACAATCCAGGCTTATAGATCTGTCATTTAATTCCACACCTACCTTTGGATTTGATGCATTCTTTCTTTACCATATATGCTCTCAAACATGCAAAATGACTGAAGAACCAGATGTATTTGAGAAGCTCCCACCTGGACTTGTTAAGTTAGACAGGAATGGATAAGGTGCTTGATGTAGTGAGGAATACACTACAACATACATGTTATTTTTTTTTTGTTCTATTAGTTCACAGAAACTTGTAGTCACTCTGTATCTTGTTCACAATGGGAAATTACATGCCAATGAAGACAAAGATATGGAGTGGTAATTTCTAATTTATCCTTATATCCTTGGTTTTAAGAGAGGGTTGCCTAATACCCATTTTATAGAAACATAAACACATACACGTGAAGTAGTTTTGGTGCTGTCCTGTTAATATGCTGAATAACCCAATACACTGAAACAATCTTCTGGAGGTGAAAGTCTTAAATTGAAGCAATAATCACTTAAATTGTGAAATGTTTAGAAGTAATGTATAGACTTTTTTATAGTAGTTATGTCATCATCAAAAAGCACAGTCAACATTGGTTTGCTTTGCTTTACTTTGTTTTTAGTGGAAGATGGCTGAAGGACATCTTTGTTTTGTTCTGATAATAAGAGAACTTTGATGTAAATATTAGTTGATTTGTTTCTTTCAGATGTTTTTAAAATCCTATATATTTAATCTGCAAGCTGGCATTCGGTAATCAGTGTAAAATTAAGAGAGGAGCTATTTATATTAAATGTAGTTGTTCATGTGTTGCTTACTTGTTCCCTATTAATGCTGAAGGTAACCACAATTGTAGGAAGCTCAAGATGACTCTCCTAACTCTTGGAAGTTTCTGTTTGGTTTTCTTCTCACTTTTAGGCCATCTTAACATCATGTTGCCCATTTTCTAGCACCCTACCTTGACTTTAAGGGAAATGAGAGCTGTTTCAGAAAGTATGTTTTTTCATATTTCCTAGTGCCATTTAAACTTAGCTTGCATCTGACAAGACATTATTATTGAAAGCTTTGAGCTGCCCTTCTGATAGCTGTTACCTTTCCATCCAGGAAGGAAGTGTCAGTAGAGTCACACATCTGCATTTTGCAGTTTCACTTTTGATTTAGGGCTGATGCTCAGCATGTGCTGCAGATGAAATGCTTGGCTTCCTGTGTGTGACCTCAATAAATGATGTCCCTTTGGCTGTGGTCAACATAGTTGTCAGCCTTCACTGTGGGTACTGTCTGCATATCTGATTGCTTTGACTTTGCTGTGCAGGTGAGGAGGTGATTTTTTTATTTTCCCCTGTGAGTATAACACAGTAAAATTTAATCCTAACATTATCTATTTATTTTAAGATGAGGTGAGCCAAGTGGTTTGTGGGTGTTATTGAAACTGAGGTGCTATTACTGTTTTTATTATTATTATTTATATGATGAGAGTAAGAGTGAGCCATTGCAGAACAATCCTCTGTGGATTCTTCCAAAATTATCTTATTCCTCTTCTTCAACAGTCAGAACAAGGAACATCTTATCTAACTAAAGAAGACTATTTTACTGAGACTTTCCAAAATGTCAGTGATTATGAGGCTGAGATTTTATTTTCTTTTTCTATTTTCTATCTAGAGCAGTATCTAGCATCTGGTAGCTTTTTATTTACTGCTCTGTAATACTTCTGTTTATGAAAAAAGTGTCCAATATTTTGCATTTCTTCTCACTAGTTTGCATTTGAACTACCACCGAAATGTACAAGCCTTGTTTTCTTGTGAACTGCTAATTCTCTGAACAAGCTTATTATCCATGTTTATAAATACTTGTGGTGATGTGATGCATGTCTACTCTGAGTCTAATCAGGACGTGTTTCCAGGGTGGAGGTTTTACTTTGTGAGATGGTGGTTCTCATTCTGTTTGGGTCCCTAAGATGCAAGTACTTCTCTGATTTTGGAGTAATTGTTTCCTGTAGCGCTGTCTGCATTATCTGGATGTAAACACTCTGTTGTCTCTATCAGAATGGAGAGAGTGTGTTGGGAGGTGCTCCTTCTCTAAATTGCTTAGAAATGAGGAATGAAACCCCAAGAACAGACCTTTTTTTCCCTTATCAAGGTGTAAAGCAGCACTTTCACAATGATTTTACCTTACATTGATCTACTTGAGTCACATCTTGGCATTTCCTGTGGAACAGATCATGGCTTAATCATTCATTGCTAAGCTTGTTAGGTATAGACGATATTATAATTATACTCTGTTAATTTAGTGTGGCAGATTTCTATTTCTTATAAAAGAATTAATTGCATTTTCCTCTAGAATCCTTTTCTGGACTCCCTAGTTCTTAAACCAAATTAAAAAGATCTGCAAAAACATTTTATCCCACCTTCTTATATCTATATTCTTTGAGATGCATTCATTTTAAGAAAGACCAAGTGATAATTTATCTACACTATGGCAAAAGAAAATAATTCAGCTGACCAGTGAGGATGATGGACTTAATTCTCACAAAGGCAGACTTCAGCTTCTCTGTGCAGCATAATCCTTCTCAAGACAATCATCGTATTAGCTTTTGCATGAGGCTTTGGCCTCTGCCATGTAGGATGGGAGGGAGGATGGGATGCTGTGCCCCAACACTTATTGTCTGTTCTGGTAATTCTGAGTTTTTTAGTAAAATGGCAAACTCTTACCAAAAAATTTAATTACATTTGCTGCAGCCTGACTTCCTGCGGAAATGAGCCTTAAATGCTTCTGCTGTCTCTGAGTCCCCTATGACTAATTTTTGCATTTGTTGGACAATTTCAAACTATGTGAGTGAAATGGTTGAAGTCTTGAAGATAAATCTCCTGCTTCAGAACCTAAGACATATATGCTTGATTGTGGAGGTTGGATGAGCCTTTTTTGGTATTTTTGGTCAAGTTTCACTGATGAATGGCATGAACTTGTACTCTTTGCTATGAGTCACTTTGAAAATGAATCTTTTGGACTATTTTGTTCCTGACAACTCATTCTATCCCTTTAAACTCATTCTATCCCTTTATTAATGTTTTCTAGTTTGGTTTGGGGTTGGGGATTTTGTTTGTTTATTTTGGGTTTTGTCTGGCTTTGTTTAGATTTTTTTTTTAATTGATTGCCCTCATATGCTGAAATTTTTCAGAATTTTTTAGATTCTATGTTTGACCAGCCAGGAGGCTGGAGCTATTGCTATCTCTTGCAGCAAAAACACAAGACTCTCCTTCATTCACCTAACTGTACCAACCCTGCCTGTCAATAACAAATATTTTGTATATATATTATTGCTTTGCTTGCAGATTATTTTTCTTTTTTTTGCTACTGCCCACTCTGTTAGAAAGCCTGAAATAATTTTAGGATTTTTTTCACTTTTTTTTTTTTTTCTATCTTTTCATATTAGCCTTTTCTGGATGATATGTAGTCTAAAAAGTAGATACCTACTTCTGCATTGAAAAGGGAGCCATGACCATAGCCATTGTTAGGTCTATCTGAGCCAGATTTAGTCTGTCTATTTAGTGAGCTATTAAGAATCCAGGTATTGGGTAAAAAAGCTGTGGTTTTTAAGAGAAAAAAATTTAAATGCTGAGAATTTAGTGTGTACTCAGAAATTACTCCAAGAATTAATATACAGATAAATCTGTTTCATCAGCCAGTTTGATGAACTGGGTAAAAGAGAAGAGTCCTGCATGCTAGCACTTTAATGTAATTGCATAATAATGATAAATGACAACACAAGGGGATGTGTTAGAGATGGGTCTGATTTAAACAGTGTTTAAGCTCTAATCACAGCACTTAGTGTACTTAATATATGTATTGTCCAGGAGCTGAGGAGAGGCTAATCCTTGAAATAGCATAAAAGCAACACAGGATTCCAGTTATTTGCTGTTTCCTCACACAAAGCAGAGAGGGATCTAAAACCTTTAGAGGCATGTATTCCCTTATCACTTGAGATAATATATACAGTGCATTTCTTTAGATCTGTAAGTATAAAATCAGTAAAGCAGAGCTGTAAATACCATGATTGTCAAAAATGATAATTCTAATCTGCAGAAAGCCCCTCCAATATTTACTGCACGTTTGCTCTTTCATACCCAGTCCAGTGTGTCTCGCCTTTGCACATCTGATGCAAAAATGCATTGCTGCTTCAGCTGCCATAATCAGCTGTAACTTGCATGTGGACTAAGGGAGCTGGAAAAAATCTATGGTTCTGCACTGGAATGGAGTAATTGCCAACTCCTTACTGGGAGGTGGGACCAAATGTGTGAATCTATCACAGCATGAAGCTTAGATCTGCGGAATAACTCTCCTGCTCTAGTTATTTCAGATACTCTGGAATAGCGTCTGTTTCTCAAGGAAATTATTTTTATTGGTATATAAATATAGCAAGAGAAAGAAAAATTAAAATGGATGCTGTATTCTGAACTGTCTGGAAGGAAGTAACTATTTCCATGGTCAGTCTTCATGTGAAAACATGTCTGAAGAAGCTGTATGGGAAGCAGATAAGTCAGGAATGGTGAGAAAGATGCAGAAGGAAGAGAGTGAGTTAAAAGAATATGCTGCAGAGAAAATAAGAAAGAGTGGGCGTCTATGTAGGCAGCTTTGTTGATGTCAAAATGCTACATGTTCTTATTTTGTTGTGCTTTGTCGTGATGGAGGAGTGCATGTTCTGCACAGATTAAGCCATGCCATTCTGTTTTTTTGATATAATTTTTTTTTTAATGTGGAAAGAATCATTAAATCTGAGATATATTCTTTAACAATGAAGCTGTACAATATGAAACTCTTATTATTTTGGGGGTTTTGAATCACACAAAGGATTTTTTCTTTTTCCTGTTTCATATTGCCTGAGATGTATTCCACCCTGTGGGTGATAGAAATGTTATCATGGCTTCTCCCTTGCAAAGGTTGTAGATTTTTAAGTAGAAAAATAAGAACTCTCTTGATACTGACTCATTTGATTCTGATCTCAGCTACAGTCTGTATAACATGGATCCATTATCCATACATTTATCACCTTTATTGCATGTGTCCTGAATTTGTGCTGGATGTAAACAACAACCAATCTAGGCAGTGAGAAGGAGTTACACTCATTGTCACCCTGACCTCTGTGCATGGGAAGAGCTGCTACAGTTCTGGGGCTGTGATTACATATATATCATTCTTTAATCAGCAATAAATAATCTGCAGTAAAGTCTAAACTATGGATTTTTTTCCCCGGCTTTTAGCATGGCCCATGCTGCAGATATTTCTGACTGATGAAACCTAGCCTGAAAAGTGGGACTGTAAGTTGGTGCTTGTATTCTAAGGATTTTAGTAGATAATTTGACTTGGGAGCCACAGAAGAAAAATGTAGTCATTGTAGTAATGCTCAGAACTTTTTCTGTGGTGCTCTTTATCTTAGTATAAAACTGTGTTTGCTCTCTTTTTGAGTCTGTTCTGTTTGGTGACAGACCTGAGACCTGGGTGAAGTTTTCCAGAAGATGGAGATAACGTGTAGAAGGCACTGGAGATGCACAAGCAATAATTCTGTGTTTGTTTCTGAACTTGGAGCTGTTGACTGGCCATTAAGGAGATCTGTGTGCTAACCTGGCAGAGCACAGTTCCTGGCCGTGTGGTTTTTCCTGTGTTGATAATTGCTGTAGACTCTTGGTAGACTGGTGCTTTGGGTGCAGGACAGGGGCTATGTTCTTACTGCATCCCAGTCCCTAGCAGGTTTTGGATGGCAAGAAATGGCTGTGCCTTTGAGGCAGGGGAGTTCTCACAGTGTGTACATGCAGTGTTTCCCTCATTGTTGCCAGTGAGATGGCTGAGGCAATAAAGAAGGCAGTGACTATTGCCCTGAGTGTGCTGGTTTATCAGTTCACTACAGGTCTGTGAGCCTCCAGCTGGATATTTGGAAGTATTTGGTGCAAGGCTGCAGTGAGTTGTGCAGGTGGTGGGTGCTCCTGCCTACTGAAAAAATGAAGAGTCACTTTTGAGACTGGTCTTTCTGAGTGACTCTGTCAGTAATGTGTACGCCAACAGCTTCCCTGTTGCATGGACTACATAAGCAGGGAAAATAATGCTTGTGTTTTGGTAGCTCTCTGCAGCCCTACATCAATGTGGAAATCCTTATATGTTGTGCATTGGGTGCCAAGGACTTACTTGTTTTTGGCAAATAGCATTTAACTTCCTCTAAGTAACATATCAAATTGTCTTCCTTAATGTTTTAGGAACTTTGTTGTTAACTTTTGCTGTCGGTTTTTAAAACTGTGCTTGGCTTCAAGGCTTTTGGTGGAAATGCTGCATGTCACCAGCATTTAGGAGGCTGGAGGTGCTCCATGCAAACACCATTGGTGCAGGATCATGGCCACTGCTGTCCTCATTGTAACTTGCTGTGCAAAGAGCACATATGTAAATCTGGAGGAAAAAAGATCTCACTCTCTCTCCTTATAAAAGCCACTGTTGCAGAGATGAGAAACATTCCATCTTGACATAAATTTGGGAGAGGTCAGACTCAACCTGATTGTTTTCAATCTGTTGTGGTAAACTGCAGGCCTGTTGTTCAGATGTGCCTGAGTTGGAAATCAGTTTAGAGACCTGTGGTACACTGGAGCTCTGTCTTGTGACACTTCTGGCGTAAGACATAAAATTTCACTAGGCTGGTCAAACAAAACATCCAGAGCAGAGAGATGGTTTGAAACGTGTTAAAACTCCTGAGCAAGACTTCTGTGACTATTAATAGTTTCCCCTCTATGGAAAACTCAAGTAGTTCTGTATCTTTTCCCCAATTCTTTTTCAGGTAAATATTTTCAGCATGCTCCACTGAGATGTTGTGAGTCACTGACAGCAAAAATTATTCCCTTTGGTACCTGGGCCTGCACATGCACTCACCATTCCATGGCTGCATATCCCCTGATTTGCTCCTGGTCTTCTTTCCTTGACTGCTTCCATCCTTTTGATGTACAGCCAGTTAAACAAGACCAAATGCACTCTAGCTTGACATCTCTTTGCAGATACTTCATCCCATTGATCAAGGAGTACATATTTTTTCAGATATTTTAAATATGTCCCAGCACCATCTTCTGTGTTGTATGAAGCTCACAGATCCCATTGGAGCAGTATGTTCTGTGATTCTCTGCTTAGCTAATATTCTGCATTGTCGTATCTAGGGTTGTTTGACTTAGGTGAGCAAGATGTTGGAGAAAGGGTGGCTGAAGACTTAAATACTGTTTAAATAAACATTAACTAATAAACACCCGAGTCCAAGAAGTATGTTGGAAATGAATTGCAGGAAATCCTGACTTGCAGATCTGTAGAGTGGCTCTGAAGACTGTCACCCCTTGGTTCTGTCATCTGAGCTTCAAACTAGACTGGGTAGTGCCTATGCAAGTGTGAAAAATGAAGCTTTACCCTATAATTATGGCAAACAGAGGTTCAAAGGCACCTCTGTGTTGGCAATACCTTTTCTGCATGCTGTTAGTAGTTTTTTTGCTAATAAACAGCTTAGAATGAGCTTGTAGTGTAGTATGCAATATTGGTCTCAATGGGACTGTCAGGTTAAAACAATGGTTTGGTTTTGGCAATTCATATTTCAAGCAAATCCATTAAAAGCAAAGCTTCATTACTTAAGCAGTTCCATTAAATTTTGTGTTTCTTTCTCTGGTTTTGTAATGTTGGAGTAGACTACTGTGGTATTTGTGTTGAAAATCATATAAGCAATCGATATCTTTTACTACAAGAAAAAAAAAAAAGAAAGCATTTCTAAGAACATTGGGTTTCACAGGGGCCTTAACCTGCACTATGTGGCCAGACTTGTATATTTGAGTGATTTTTGCCTTGGTAGTGGTGCTGAGCAATACAGTTCAGAATTGATGTCTATAACTCTGCAACTAGCAAAGGGACAATATGCCAGCTGGATCAGAATTTGACTCTGCTTCTGTTCCTGAGTGTATGTGTGGGGAATAATAGCCTCTGTGCAGAGATTTATTTCATCTTTTAATGCCAAGGGAGTTTGATTTCCTGTGTCTATGTTTGGAGTGCTGGCTATGGAAGTATGTCAAGGAGACAAAACTATCATCCTGTTCCTGATAAGGCAGAAAGCAGTGTACTCAAAACTGATGGTTGTTTAGTTATTGTTCTGTCTATCCACATGGCAGGAAAGGAATAAATTCTTTTGTCATCCTTCTGGACAAGATACTGAGCCAGTAGGAAAATGCCACATTCCTAGTGTTGATCTGTAAGTAGGAGATCAGCTTTGCATTTTCTAACCTGACTAAAAGTAATTGTATTTTTGGATAAGTAGAATTTATATGCTCTTTTTTTATGTCACTGCTCAATAATCTCCATATTACTGTATACCTAGTTGACATGCTTCTTCCTTTTTTTTCATAGCATGATTTCTCACTTCTTGAGGTTTTCTTCCTTTTTTATTCATGAAGCACCTAAGCCTCATGTGTAACTTGAATTTTCAGCTCTTTCTGGTATGTGTTTCATTCTGCATTTCCTTTTTACATAAATGCTCCTTTTCTTCAATTGAAATTATCTTTCTTTGTAAGATAAAATATATATTTCAGTCTGTACAGATCATCTTGTATTTGTGTAATGCACTTTCATGAATATTCATAATATGTATTTATCTTATGCATTTGTAATAATAAATGTCAGTAATCAGATTCAAATTTACCTTTATAATGCCAAAGAAATATATTTTATAATAAATTTTACTGGTGCTAAGCATGGAATTCATCTTTCTGAATTCAACATCAGCTTTTTACCTCAAAATTATGTCATGTTGGATGACTTTAAATTTCCAGCGTATTTACAGTGGTTTTTTTAAATGATTTTTTGTGAATTGCCCTTTCATTAAGGAAAGTGACATTTTCTTCTTTCTTTCAATAGCAAGCTACTTATTTTCCAATTTCTGATTTTTGCTTTTAGTTAGCTTACTACTGACTCACTAATACCTTTTCTTTTTCTCTTTGTGTGAGTGCAGCCACCCTTCTAAATTTTGAATATGTTATAAATACTTTATTCAATTACTCAGTCAGCATGCTGAGTCATTGTTTAATGCCAGGTTTTCTACTGATTGTATTATTTTCTTCTTGGACCTACAGATTAGCTTTCTCGAGCTTTAGAAGAAAGCTAAAAATCAATCTTTAAGTTTATTGAAGCCACTTTTATAGAAAATTAACATTTAGACTTCCCCATCTTTCACCTCATTGTGCAGCATACGATGTACACGAAGATGTAGCTGCTTGTGAGATGGTTCAGTGCCTGGCCCCTTTTCTGGGCTTCATCTGAATGACCGGGTCATTGGAGGAGGATTCACATCTCCCTCTCTCCCAGAGAGAGCTGCATTAAAATTAATGCATTTCATGTGTACAACCAAGCCAATCACAAAATTTATGCTAGATTGGAGGCCATCATTTCTTGTTTTCTTGTCATCAAGTTTTTTTAATAAAATATTTAAGTAAAATAAATGCAAATTGTTTGTCTTTGAAGCATCTCTTTGTTTGCTTTGTGAAGAGCTAAATTAGTAAAAGCACTTCCCACTGGACTTCAGCTTTAGCTTTGCAGGGAAATAATTAACATTTGAAGCCAAGATACTATGTTCATGGTCTATTGGCCTTGTTTGGTTTTGGGAATGCCATGTCTCCATGCCTAGTGTAGTTGCTCTGCTCCGAATCTTGAAATCTGTGGAGCTGCTATAATAATAGAGAAAGGCATCCTAGTGCCCAGAGAAAAGGTGATGTTCGGCAATCACATGTCTTTGAACTGCATTTTTAGCACTTTTTGTGTATATGCAGTATCAGCAGACAAGGTGTAGAGAAAGTAACTAGTGACACTGAAATTTGAACTATTTTTATACATTTTTTGTGTTGAGATCATTTGTTGAGATGAACTTCAAGTGAAGAACCTTTTAAACACAGCCAAATCTGTAAAGGACAGGAACTGAAGTTGTGTGATGCAATGACAAATTGTAATGATGAATTCTTAACTATTTCTTCTGTTTTTAGTAGTATTATTCCTGTTCTTATTTCTTACATCACAGTTTTGCATTTCATGCTGTGCTTAATTTCAAACAGTACCATGATTGTACTTGGCAGGGAGTTTACAGATGACTTGGGTCAAGACAGCCTGTTCTGAGCAGCTTCATCCTTTTCCCTGCTGCTTTTCCCATCTCTAATCTTAATGTGGTGCTCTTCCCATACACCTTTTGTCACTGCAGCTGTCCTTCAGCATGCAGGGGTGAACTAAACTGCTTTTAGCATTTCATTAATGCCACTTTTGATCAACCAGCAGATGCTGCCGTGCTGGCCCAGCCCGCTGGTCCCCCGTGCCAAATGTGCCTGCTGGGCAGCTGGGGGAGGCCCGCTCTCAGAGGATGCTCTCGGAAAGATGAAGATGTTTCTAAGATGGATGAGCATCCTCGGCAATAGATTTTCAAGGCAAAAAGAGGCCACTGTGATAACAGCTCACTTAACGTGCAATTTGAGTCCTAAAGCATCTTTCAGTGATTTCTGCATGTGTTCATTGACTTGTAAATGCAGGCATCTGCTCTCTCTAGTGAATGCTGTAGTGTCAAAGAACTTAGCAATGTTTTTACTCACCTAATTCCAGTGACTACAAATTCCACTGCCTTAGGAATCTCTTCTTTAATAACACTGGCTATAGTTATGTAGCAAATATAATACAAATAAAGATTCTGTGTTATAAATTAGGCAGAAGCTTATTTTTAGGCTAGTGATTACATTGATGATTGCCACGTTTAACAAGAGTATTCTTTGTGCTATGCAGCAATTTTTACAATGAAATTGTACTCTCATCATTGAGTTGATGTGAAAGAGCAGGGAACTTGCTGGCAGGCATATCTGGGTTAGGCTGCAGTAACTCATTAGAAGCTCCTAAAGGAGCATTACATAAATGGGACCCTATCTTCTCAGGTTAAATACAGTTCTGCAGTTTAATATGTGGCTGCCATAAGTCTATGTTGACTGGCAGTAGTAATCTGATTTTTCTGCCTTTTCAGTGCTATGCTTAAAACAAGATAATAAAAATATAAGATTCCATCTTTAATGGAATTCATTGTAAGTTTATTGCTGTTATTTGGGGTGGGGTGGGTTTTTTAAAAGTGAAAATATTAATTAAAAAGTCCTACTGGAATTACCTTGAAAAATGTACATCATGATTTTCACTAATCTATTTTATTTTTAATCCAATTATAAAAAGAATTACTGATTTTTCCTGATTTATGATATAATCTTGAAGGGTGTTTCAGAAAAAGCATAGATGATGTTAGTTATAAAAATCTATAAAATAAAATGCAAATTTTGCATTATATCACAATCACAAAGAGAATAAAGGAAATGTATTCATTCTACAGGAATAAGTAGATTCCTTTGGCCTCTTTCTTCAAACTGCTAGATTTACATTAAAATTAGATGTTCATGACATAGTTTATAGAAGCAGTGTTCCTTAGTGAGATGTGGAATATTATTTTTATTTTATATTACTGCTGTCTACTTCTATAAATATTTTTAAACACAATTTTCTAGGGACTTTATTCTCATTTCTGGTTTCCTTTCAAAAGGTTGAAAAAAAAAAACCAACAAGCAAAAGGCCCCCACAAATGCATTTTTTCTAACATTAGAGTTCAGGTAGGTTTTAAACATCTTCATCAATTTCTTTGTAGGGACTTACCTTGACCTGCAGTCAAAAATAACATTTTTTTGTACATCTGTCAGGATGCATATTTGTGTGTGTTCATGTCGATGGACCTGTTTATGTTACTGGTTATACACAGCAGTCACATGGGTTGAAAAGGTTCTTGCCAGTGCCTTTTTTAGCATTTTTTTCTCAAAAAGCCTTTTGTTGGCACACTGTGAGGATTATTCTGCTGTTGGGGCTCTGAGCAATCCAGTTCAGTGGAAGGTATCCCTGCCCTTGGCAAGGGGTAGGAATGATCTTTATGGTCCCTTCCAACCCAAACCAGCCTGTGATTGTAAGCAGGACTGAATTTCACAGTGCTGAACTCTTCAGACTTTCTCTGTTACACCATGAGCTCCATCTCTGAGTGTAGCCCTGAAATTTATCTGTGAATGTGTGGGGCACAGCAGAGCTAAACTTTGTTCTGCCCCAAATGTGTTGTCAGTGCCACATCTGCTGAAGGTGCATGTGCACATCTAGAACAGAGCATGGTTTGAAATGAGTGAAGACATGATGAGTATAATTCATATTCATAATGGCTGTTGAATTTTTTTTATCAAATAAATGTATACAGGTCTGATCAGGTTATGCTGTGTCCCCCAAGTACAGTCCAGTTATAAGTTCAAGTCATAGTAGTAAAAAAAAAACAAATCAGTGAGTAGCTGGGAATCTCAGTCCTTTTTTTAATTCACTGGTTTTTATATATTACTACATCCTAAACAGATTGGTTACATTAATAATCTAGTGAGAACTTAAAGCAAATAATTTCATTCTCTTCATTTGCTAGTGAAAAGGAAATTATTTATTAGCCTTAAGTCTTTATTTTAAAGACCAGGAGTTGTGGAAATTGTACATGGTATATGTGGAATAAACCAAATTCTCACCAGAGTATTTCCTTTAGAAACATCTCACTGTTTTTATGACAGTCTTCTAAAGAGAGAAATAAAGTTGTTTTATGCCATGCATTAGAAAGATAAAAAGCAAGGGCAATATTTTTGGTGTTCCTCAGGGGTTTTCAGGGAAGGAAGCTGAGATATCATGGAACAATAGTAAGAAAATATGCCTTTCTGCTACATAAAAAAGAGAATTTAGTACTTGAGACCAAGCATAACTTGGTATAAGGTATTTTCAGGAGAACTTTCCTAAATCCGGTATCCAAGATCAGTACTGAAGAAAATGGGGTGATTTTTTAAAAGCTTGTAGTAAAAGCTTGTATTATCTCTCTCTACTTGGCTACTGTAACACATTCTGTTTCCATTTGCTTTAAAATTCTTTTTTAATCCTAAAGTATAAGGAAAAAAACCTGAAAATGGAAAAGTTTTATTTTCAAATAACTTTTTTTGCAAATACTTTTTATGTAAAATAGATTTCCTTATTTTTCCTTCATTTGAGTTATTTTGCCAGGCACAGAGCAGCATTTGGGAAAGGCTCCTAGTTAACCAGTAAATTTTACACAATTTTTGCTTTTGGTTAGCTTCCCAGAAAAACTTCTCAGATTGCATCTGAAAATGCAGTGACACCTCCATTGCTTCCTCCTGAACTTTAGTTCTTTTTGAATAAGGGCTACCCTGTACTATTAATTCTAGCTTTGTTGTCAAGGCAATAAATGTGATAATGCATCCAGTATGTTCTAGCATGTGTTAAAAGTGTTGGAGACATGTGACATATGCTTTAACAAGATGTGGCTTTGCTACTTTGAGTCTGTCTCCCCTTGAGCTTTTTGTCTGTACCACCTTAGGTTGGGTTTTTTTCATCTGAACAAGACATACAGTATTTTCATAGTTGTGTTTTTGATTCCTAGGTAAAGAAAGCATGCTTATGTGACAAGCAGTCATATTTTCAGTTAGGTTCTCCTTGCATTGCTGGAATTTCAAGCAATAATAATTGTTAATGCTGTAAGTAAACTACTTTGTCCAGATTAACTTTCAAATTGATTGCTTTGCCTCTCACACAGTAATTGATGTTCTTAGTATATTTGGGTGTATAATGTTAAATACTTTGATAGATGCTCTAGAAATAAGAACTGTAATAACAAAATTATTGCCAAACAATTTTTATTTTGAAGTAGGTGAATGAACACAAATTGCCCTCTATAGTCTGGGAGGAATGTCTTGCTATCAAGATATTTTGCAGGTGTTACTATAAAAATACCTTCTATCAGAAATCAATTTATCTAATCTACATTTGAAATTATTTCAAGTACAGTATTTGCCTGAAATGTGATGCATGGATTAGTAATAGGGTTGCAAATTCACAAGTTTCATATTTAAGTTAGAAAACGTGGATAGAAGCTGTAAGAGAGTGATTTGTAAAGCCAGCAGCCACAGAGCAGCTGTACTTCTTTCTGGAATTTCTCAGGCAGAAGAATGTGCAGATGAACTGCATTGAATTGCTATTGCCTGCCCTAGGTGGTTACTAAATGCATCAGATTTACTGTTCATGGGCAGTAATTTCTATTTCTTAGAAGTCTTGGCTTGTTCACTATGTTTCATTTTTTTATATTATTGGCTAAATAATATATGCAAATTCTTTCTCTGCAGGAAAAATGAAAATATTCAGGTAAAATCCAGGTCATGGTTGCTTGGCTTTGTGTTTTGTATTTCTCATTCAAAATGGTCCTTGCTGTGAGGCAGACCTTCTCTATTGCTTTTTACTGATTGTTTCATATGTGTCTTGCTCTTGGTGGTGTAATTAGAATACCACTGAACTGAAGCACTTACTTGCAACATTTTTTTAGCGTGAAATAAATGTTATTTATTTATCTCTCTCAAAATGGGTTGTATTTAAATAACATGAGTATATCTGTATCTCTAAGTTTATTGCTAACATAGCTGTTCAAAAGATCTCAGGGTGTTTGTTATTCCATCTCATTTTCTGACTTCAGGTTATATAATATTTGTAAATATACTGGGTCACTGGGCATGCTTGGGTTGTGGCCTGAATATCAATTTTTCTTCCCTGCACTTGAAACCAAGATGGGTATTCGTTCTTAAAAATCCCAGATCATGGTGACTTTATTGGGCCAGAGAGCAGGAAATTAGTAGCAATGTTACATCATGGACATAGAATTTTGATTTATGCAAAAATATGAGTGACAGAAAGAGCAGCAATAATAATATAGAACAGGCTTGATTCTATGTGTTACGTTTTTTAGCGTGCTGTCATCGTTCTGTAGCTTCCAATGCCTTATTGTAGAACTACTGACTGAAAGGTTTGCACCCCTCAATGTGTATAATCATCATCATTTTGAATTCCTTCTTTCCTCTGCCATGGTTTGGAAGGATGAAAAAAACCAAGCTAACTTTTGAGACACAACTTGTCTTTTTTTGGGTTATCCTCCTTAGCCCTAGAATCTGTCCATTTCTGTCCTTATTGTATCTTACCAAATCACAGTACTCCTTTTTCAAATATCCTGTTAGTTTTCTTTTGCATTGCTCTCTAAAGTTCTTGGTAGTATTGGAAAATCCAACAGGATGTGCAGAATGCTGACAGAGGAGGACAAAGATGGTGAAGGGCCTTGGGGGGAAGCTGTGTGAGGAGAGGCTGAGGGCACTTGGTCTGTTCAGCCTGGAGGGGACAGAGGAGTGACCCCACTGCAGTCTGTACCTTCCTCATGAGGGGAGAGGAGGGGCAGGGACTGATCTCTGTTCTGTGGTGACAGTGACAGGACCTGAAGGAATGGGCTGAAGTGTCAGGGGAGGTTTAGGTTGGATATCAGGGAAAGGTTCTTCACCCAGACTGTGATTGGGCACTGGAACAGCTCCCCAGGGAAGGGGTCACAGCACCAGCCTGGCAGAGCTCAAGGAGCTTTTGGACACTGCTCTGGGGCACAGGGTGTGACCCTTGGGGATGTCCTGTGCAGGGCCAGGAGCTGGACTCAGTGATCCCTGTGAGTCCCTTCCAACTCAGCCTAGTCTCTGATTCTGTGATAATATCATTTAATGCCCAAACAAGTTGCATTATTACTCTTTCTTCAATCTCTCATTTCTAGAAATCTCTGTAGTGTTTCTAGCAACTGATTCCAGTGGCAATTCTTGGAACGGTCTGTCCACTTTAGATGATTTAAAAATCCATTTGCCAAATGCATCCATTTATTGCAAATGTAAAGGGTTGAGGACACAGTTGTTAGCAGTGTTTTGGAACAGAAAGCAAGTTAAATGGTCTTAATTTCTTCCTTCAAACAAGATGAACAGAAAGTGCCACATGTTAGGTACTTTATGTAAAATCAAATAATGTCAAAATTGGTCCTCGGGTCTGCTTGCAACAAGTTGTAAAGTACAATTAACCATATTTCTTATAATTTTTGACTAATTTTATATTTTTAGCTAGATCACTATGGGTATTTATAAATATTAAAAAAACTATCCGATCACATCTATTGGGCTATGAGGTTTTAAATTAAGAAAAAAAACCCTGATGAGCTGTAGGACATTAAAATATCATTAAATGTTTAGTAAGCAGAAGTGGATGAAAAAGCTCTAAGTGGCTGCTGGTACAGTTTAGACCTTAATTTTATAAAAGTTTTGGAAACCAATGCTGTGATGGAAAGAGGTTTTCCTCCTCCCCTGCCATACCCAGCTTCTTTTTCTCTGCCAAACTCTCACTTGTGCTGGCTGCAGTGTTTTACAGATTATGAAAAAAATTGGCTCATAAAGAAAGCAATAAATGTTAAAGATATAGAGAAGGGAAAATGCTTCCCTTTTAGCTTGAATTGTTCTCTCCTTTGGTTTACAGCTATGCTGGCTCAAGGTAGGAGCAAAATTATTTCTTTTTAAGGTTTACATTGGCTTAAAATGTCCATGAAACTCTAGCCTTAACTGCAGCAAATTGCAAGGAGGGTAGTGAGCACTTGTTACTGGGGATCCTTCTAGGGATTACCTCTGATATTGCTGACCAGAAACGTTATATATATATACACATATATTTATCTAAAAAATGTCATACATACCAAGATATTTCCTTCAGATACACGCCTTAGCACTCATCTCTTGTATCATATTCCCTTGCACTTTTCTGGTGTTAATCATGACCCCTTCCCAAAAGAACAGTGGGGAGATAGGTGGCCTAATGGCTGATGTTCCACAAAAACCCTTGCTTCCAATTCCACTGCTTCTGTGCTGCTCTCTGCACAGCTGTGGCAGTGTGTGCTTCTGTAGATATCAGTGGTACCTTGTGGGACTGGCTGGCTGCAGGCTGCAGCCACAGCATCAGCTCCTTCCAACACGACCAGCAGTAGCTTCTGTTCCAGAGTAGGGAAAGGCTGTGTTCACAGACACACTGAGTTACCCAGACCTAAATGTGAAATTCTGAAAATGTTTGCATTGTGACTTCTACTCTGGAAGGGTCTGGGTTTATGTGTTCATAGGTGTTGAATTTTTCCAAATTAATAGAGACTTTATTTACTGCTAAACTCGTCACTGTTCACCTGCTTTTAATGTAATCTGTGTCACCAAAGGGAACCAAATCAGTAAGTGTCTCTTACTAATATATGCTGTCAAATTGGTTGCCTTAAGAAATGCAATTGCTGAACTTCTGCTCACAAATACCATCAGAGATAGAGGCAGTAGAGGCCTTTTCTGTGTCTGTAGAAGTCTTTTGTTCAAATCATAGAACTACCATTAAAAATATTGCAGGATGCCAGTTTTCTATCGAAACTAGGTCACGTTGTATAAAATAATTAAAGATTTATTGGTCCTTAGGGAAGGACCTACATCTCTAGACTAATGTTTGTGACTCTCAGTGGAGAAAAATGAATCAGCCATTTGCTGGGAAAGCATTGCAATCATTATGATTGTGTGAAGGGCTGTTACAACATGGTCTTTCAATTGCACCTAAAGTAAAAAATCTTCACCTGCTTTATTTTTTAAGAAAAGGGAATCTGAACCACAAAAGGGGATTTAGAGCTGTATTAAGTGGAGATGCATGATATAGGAAATCTTGGTCACAGAAATACAGCTTACTGCCTGTTCTTTACTGAGGATTGTATAGAGAGGAAAAAATGGACTTTCCCCCTTATTGTAAAGGCAGGGGAAAGGCCAGAGGTTGCATATTCTGGATGTTTTGCAATGCTGCAGTTGCCAAACTCTCGGCAGATCTACTCTGAAATCATTAATTGAAATGTAACACATTCACCATTATCACATGGTGCACCTTCCAGCAGTCCAGTGTGCTGCCACCTTAAATATTCACAATATTCTTTCAATTTGAAGCCATGCCTATTTTTTTTCTTCTCAGTAAGAGTTTATGGAAGTGTTGGAAACCATGACTGTTTATGTCTGAAGTCTGCTTAAATGACAGCATCTTGAATACTGGGAGTACTTATAACCTAAGATGTTTGTTTATTTTTGACTGATCTTAATTCACTGGGCAATTGATGTTGTCCAGAAAAATAGCATTTATTACCTGATGTGAAACCAGCCAATAATTACACACTTGAGAGAGACAGTGATTATTTATTTCAGAGTTTCACAAGCCTGGGTGCTCAGTGTTATTCTACAAATCAAACACAACAACTATCAAAACCTTTTACTATTTACACATTTTAGCTAACAAAGGCATTAATGACTATTGGCTGCAAGTTACATAGTTCAGTTATTAGGTACTATTCTATCTTCTGTTGGTTAATGATTCTCTCACTTCTCATGCTAATTAGCTCACTTGCTCAGTCTTTCCCTTCTTTTGGGCTGAGGGGTTTCTTGTGTTGGTGTTTTGTGAGCTGGTGGTCGGGATCTGCCCCTGCCAGAATTACCTGCTTGGAGCTGATGCAGCACAGTTGCTGAGTTGTCTTTATTAGTTTCTTCCTTATCTTGGGAGTTCTGCCCAATGTCCTTGCAGCCTGTAAATTCTGCATTCTTTGTGTCCACTATCAGTGGCACATCTCTCTTCCCAGGCTTTGTTAACTTCCCACTAGGTCTGAGGTCACTGAGACATGTCAAGCCCTAGACCTTAACAAGGCAATTTTACCCCCACGTAATTTATCTTCCTCACACCTGGACATCACTTAGAGCTTGCTTGGTAGCTGCTCTCTGTAGCGCGGATTAAATCTTCCTTCTTGTTGACTAGTCTGGAAAATATACAAAGATTAAACATCAAAGAACATCCTTTCTTAAGAAAATTTTTATACATTCCCCATTTTACACATAGTAGAGCCATAATTAAAACAAAACATCATGAGTTGTATCAAAAAAGGGTGAAAAGTTTAATGGTAGCTTCTTTATCAAGTACTCCTTCTTCATTCAATCATTAATTTGAAGAGTTTCATATTAACCGTATTTAAAAAGACAGTTTGCTAAGTGACAGCAGTTGGTGATGGTTCTCAACTATAGCATTACCTCAGACAGTAAAACAAAGCACTGTTGTTAAGAGAGGACTTGATTCTATAATAAATTGTAAAGTTTTCTTTCTACCCCAAACAGTGAAGCAATTAATTTTTTTTTGCTGCCTAGTAATGGAGCTACCTATGTAAATCATTATCAAATACTTCCTCTGTGTGCATGAAAGAATTTATTTTAGGATTATTTTGGAGTTTGTTTTTCTTTCCCTCTAAGTGGAAACATCTCACATTTTTACCTGCAAAGCTAATTGCCCCAATTGAATAACTGATTCAAGCCAGCTTTCTGAAATGCAGAAAAAACAGTAAATAAAATTCTTTGCTGCTCTGCAGAAAAATCACCCTAAAATATGTTTGTGCATATAAACGCAGCATTTTCTGGTATTCTAGCAGTCTTGTTCTTTGAAGCACTGTACTAATTTCAGTTTTATCCTGCTGTAATAATTCTCTCTAAAGGTTTTTCTTTTCTCCAAATAATAACTTAACTGGACTGATGGGGAGGGCAGACAAGATGACTGAATTTTCATTTTCAATTGTCATCACTAGGTCACCACTTCTAAGAGGGTTTGTACACTGAAAGAACATTAGATTTTTTAATTTTTTTTTTTATTTCTGTTATTTCAAGTGGAACAATTTCATTTTCACTGGTCAGAAACTTATTGTACTGATAACTGAGTTGCTGTTGGTACAACAGAAGGAGGGGATGCCATCCAGGGGGATCTGGACAAGTACAAGAAAGTCAATTCCTGGTGCAAGCTGTGGCACCTGGGTCGGGGCTATCCCAGTCATTAGTGCAGACTTCCAGCAGAATTACTGGAGAGCAGCCCTGCAGAGAAGGGCTTGGGGAATATGACGTGAGAAAAGCTGGATATGAGTCAGCAGGGTGCACTTGCAGCCCAGAAAGCCTGGGCTGCTGCAGAAGAGGAGGAGTCACAGGAGGGGAGTCTGCCCTGGAGTGCTGTGTCCATCACTGGGACCCCCAGCACAAGAAAGGTGTTGCCCTCGGAATGGGTCCAGAGGAGGCCACAAAGATGCTCAAGAAGGCTGGAGCACCTCTGCTGTGCAGATGGGCTGAGAGATGTGGGGTTGTTAAACCTGGGAAAGAGAAGGCTCCAGGGAGACCTTACAGCACCTTCCGGTACCCAAAGGGGGTTTATAAAGAGGAGGAGGAAGGGCTTTTTACATGGACAGATAGTGATAGGACAGGGGTTAATGGTTTTTAACTAAAAGAAGATTTCAATTAGATGTTAGGAAGAAGTTCTTCACTGGTAGGGTGGTGAGATACTGGTGTAGGTTGCCCTGAGAAATTGTGGATGCCTCATCCCTGGAAGCATTCAAGGTCAGGTTGAAGGGGGTCCTGTGCAGTCTGATCCCTGCCCATGAGAATATGGTTGAAACTAGATGATCTTTAAGTCCCTTCCAAGATAAACCATTCTGTGATTCTCTGATTTTGTGATTTTAAACTTTTTCTAAATAAGCAGATATAAGAAGAAATATCAGTTGTGTATAGAACTGTAGATGGTAAGGGTGTAGTCACCAGGTATGCTAAAGATGATGCTGATTCTAAACTTTATTTTTTGCCATTAGGAGAAAGACTACAAACAGGTTCCTAAATAACTTTTCTTGTAGAATAGGAATTGTTACTTCTTAATTTGAATTTTAAAAATATTTTTATTTATACTGTGTCATGGTAATGTTGTATCATTTCGTAGTTTAACCCATCTATGATGTAATACAAAAATAAATTTTATTATTTAATGACTGTTAGAATAATTCTTCTCCTTCCTCCTCCTGAATATATCTTCCCCTGTGCCTATAGTGTGCAGAGTAGTGGGAGGTTGGAGTGATGCTGCGGTGCCATTCCCTTCTAGCCTGGTGCAGGCAAATGTCCCCAGAGTCCATTGGAAAGCGAGGCAGGACTTGCAGGTTAATTCCTGGGGCTGGGAATGCTGTGCAGAGTCAGGACATCCCTAACAAACCAGCACACCTCGTTATGCAAGGCTCTGCTGGTACTTTGTGTTGTTGGGAAGGCAAAACTGTTCTGTTTCTGTCAATGTACCACAGCAAAGCAGTCTTTCTGCAGGATGATAAATGACAAATTTTTAATACTTTTTGACACAGATGCATTAATGCTGTTACTGAAGGAATGAAAATAATTCTTTTTGTTTTGTAAGATGAAATCACATTATCATGTAGCAGGATTTGATTTAGGGGGGAAAGGACATAACATATTTTTTCTTATATCACTTATTCATGTGTTTGAGACATTCTTTTGATTTGAAGAATTTTCCAAAGTGTTAAGTTATTGGCTGTGGGTCATGAATATGCAGATGTTTGTCCCATAGTAAATTTTACTTTCCTTCTACACCTGAATTAATGCAGGAGAGTATATTCTGCTGTGATGACATTCTGGCAGAGAGCAGGCTCTCAGATCTCAGAGACAGATACATAGATTAGCATTTTTAAAAATTGCTGGAGAACCTGGTTATTCTTGTGACTAGTTGGAACACTGATGCATACTCTAATTTACAAGGAAGAAAAAGAAAAATGAGGATGCTTTTTGTTCTGTGGTTTACAGGACTTTGTAGGACAGTTTGTGCAAATGTATCAATTTTGTGACAATGAAACATTCTAGGTTAGTAGAGTAGCCCTTCTATTTCATAACACAAAAATTTCATAGTGATTTTAGAAGTTGGTTTTGTAAGACGAATGAAATATATTCTTCATTTTTTCATGATAATAAATAAATACACATTCAGATTTGTTAAGCCATTTCACAGAAGGGGTAATTGTTTTAAATTTAAAAAGGGTACATTCAGACTAGATACAAGGAACAATTTTATTTTATTTTTTTTTACAATTAGCGTGGTGAAGCACCTGAACAGGGTGCCCCCAGGCCAGGTTGGAGTAGTCTCTGAGCAACCTGTTCTAGTTGAAGATGGCCCTGCTGAGATTGCAAAGAGTTTGGACTAGATGACCTTTAAAGGTCCCTTTTAACCCAAACTGTTCTCAGTGATGCACACTGTTAGTCTCTCACATATATTCCATCCTGTACCTAACAGTGGCTACCAATAACCAAAATGAAATAAGGAAAACAGCATTTTGTTCATCTGCTTGCATTATCTCCTCCTAGTATTTTTATGTTTCTCAATTAACTGCCCAGTGTCTTTTCATCTCTTAGATATTTTCACACCTTTTCAGCTTGTGAAGAAATAAACTGCCTCCTCAAGATAAAACTCGAGTCAGATACTCCATTTCATTCTTAAGTGGACTCTGTCATAGATGCTTTTGCATAATGCCCTTGGGTCCTGTAGTAGCTGCTCTGTTTCTCTTGAGTTGTGTAACAGGAAAATTTGTCCCAGATAGTGAATGATTCAAGCATATTTACTTCTGCTAGGATTGGATTGGCTTTGTGTTCTTCAAAACACTATTTTTTTAAAAATGACTTTGCTATTCTTGAAAAGCATAGAGCAGCTTTCCAAGGTGGTTCTGGTGTGTCTCACACTCAGTCAAAAAGCAGTAATCCTGCATGGTTCAGTGTTCAGGGCAGTCACTGAGTGCTCTGAGGTGCAGCAGGGTTTCAGTTCCTGTTCATGGTTCTCACCAAGAAGGAAACACACTATTCCATAAATGGATGAAATGCAATTTCCTCTTCTGCCAGAAAGTGCTCCCTTCTTGTTTTAAAGATAATCCAAAGCAAAGTACCAGTCCCAAATATATTTTTCTCCCAATACATACCTATCCTAATAATTCAGATAACTTCCCAATCTGGTCTCAAATCAGAATGGTTTGCTGACAGAGTTACCTTGCAGATGGACAGCCAGATCTAAAGTTGGTATTTTCTAGAAATGCAGAAGGTTGCTCTCTCTTAAATAGTGCTTCAAATGGAATGAAGTGTAACTGTTTAAAAACAGCAAAACTCAACTGCTCTGAATTTCCTCTGCAATATTCTACAGTGACACTTTGAGCAATAAACTATCATGGAAGTCAATAGTAAAGTTTTAAAGGTTTTTTATGGAGCCAGGACGTTAATAAAATTATTCAAAGCAGGATTTGTGCACTCTCCAAAGGTAGCAGCATAACCAGGATAGAAATTAGGGTCTTTAGTAGTTCACCTGGATTGTGTGTGTCTGTAAGAAAATTTTAAATAAAAGTATAAAACATTGTGAATCAAGTGTCTGGCTTTTAAATATCCTTTACTGTAGGAATTCAGTTACTTACTCTAATTACCAGTATGATTTTACACAGCAAAGGACTGTTTTTTACCTCCCTCTGGTACTTCATAGTTAGGAAGCATTTATTTTTCTTTTTGAAGGATACATTTGATAAGAAGGAAATCACTTTGCAGAAATGCTGTATTGTAATCCTGCTTTTATAACCTATTACCATTTAAGTGTTCCATTTTTTTACAGTCAAGATATTTCTCAGGAGTACTTAACTTTTTATTCCTCCTGCACTTTAAAAGCATTAGCATGGGTTATGTCCTGTTGAAACACCACGGAGGCTTTTGGGGGAGGATGGTTGTAGGGTGTGGCAGGAGTGCATTCTGCATCTCAGCTGCGTGCTGCTGGTCAGGAATGGCTGACATTAAAGGGTGAGATGTTTTTGTAGTACTGAGGTATTGATAGAGTTTCACACCAGTCATCTCATTTGAGTTTTGAGGGGGCAAGGAAAGGCTGGAGGGGTGTGATGTTGGTAATGCCAAGGCCAGTAAAGTGCCCCTGGAAACAGCAGACCAGAGAACTGCTGATGCCTCACCTTGCCTGGGAGAATTCCTGTTTCCAGTATGCATAATGGTCTCAATTTCTTTGGGCAGAGGATGTCTGATGATAACTCAGGGTGCTTCTCAGGATTTCATCAGATTAGTGCACACTTACAGGAAGCTTAGAGAGCCTTCCTGGTTGTGCTGTCATTTGGGAACTGTTCGATTACACAGGCAAGCTGAAGGAACACTTGGCATGAGCAAAGCTGGAACAGCACTATTGACAATAATTATCACCACCATAAATCATCAATAATGTAAAAAATTCATCTTACCAACTGTATGATTTTGTTACTGTTGTTAGGAAAGCCCACTGATCTTCAAATATTTAGAAACTGTTTTTTTGCCTTAGTTTTTTTTCTTAGTCTCCTGTTAGCTTATAGTCTAAGTGTCCAGTACCAGAACAGGGTCTTTTTCAGAGCTGAGAATATTCTCCAGATCTTCACAGGTATTAAGAAAGATTTAGAGAACCCTTTGTGCTCACTAACATTTAGAGATATTTTCTGGAGGTTTCTCAGCAAGAGCTAATATAATGAGAAATAATGTGTTTAAGGCATTGGAAACTAACAGCTAAGGAAATACTACACTCAGTCAAGCAAAGAAAAATTGTCAGAAGACACCAGAAACCTCATAACTTATTTAGAGATTTTGTTATTTAGGATTTTGTTGTTTATTCATCTCTACCAAAAGAGATAATTTGCATGCAGAAAATAATCATAAAGTAAGTTCTTATTAACAGCTGCCTTAACCCAGCAACTCTCTGTGTAGACGGCTACAGGCAAAGCAGAATAAATCTGCACAGCTAGTGAAATGGGAGTAATAATTAGACAAAGTATTCCAATATATTTAATAGAACTCCCTTTCACATCTTGCAATAAGTGAAAAATAGGTACTGCTTCAAATACGAGTGTATTATACACTACTGGGATCAGTAATGCAAAAACTTAATTGAAAATTAGCTTCTGCTGTAGAGTGGAGCTTCTGAAGAGTTGTGAGATGAATGCATGCCAGACACTGCAGGAGGTCCTAAATGTGTGACTTGATTCTTATGGTGCTATTATAAAATAGAAAGAACTCACCATGTCAGGGGGCAGCCTGCCAGTGAAAAAGCAGACTGAAAATTATCTCATTAACCAAATTCATCAGCACCTGTTCTGGCACTTTAGGAGCAATTTTTAAAGCAAAGAATTAACCTGACTGGTTGGTTATTGTGGTTTCTTTGCCTTCAGGCTGCCTGTCTTCCCAGTTAGGAAAATCCTTATGTTCATGACAGCTGTCTGTCTTCCCCACCAAGAAAATCAACAAAAATTGTCCCCACTAAAATATTTTTTTCATCAGAGGGATTCCAGTAAGAAATACTGTGGAAATCCAAGAAACTAAGTCCATCGTGAATTGCAGAAATGCTGGTTGTTCAGTTGGTAAGATCCTGAGCAATAAATAGTCTCTCAAGTTGTGAGGTGAATCTCCTTAAGCTTTTTGTTAGTTTGAAACACTTTGCTTTTTTGTTATTTCTTTAGAAGTCCACTCTACATAATGTTTTCTACACCAAGGGAATTTTTTTTTTCATGTGTGCACATAGAAATGCGCTTTTATTTTTTTTAAAATATGTTTTGTGATGTGTTTTTTGCTTCTGTTCTCTCTTTTCAGGGATGGCAGTAATAGAGAGCAGGAGGTACAAAGGTGTGTTATATGTATAAGGGGAAATACATGAAATAAATTATTTGGGGAAAGAGATTTCAGGTTTTGTTACTGGCGTCTAATGAAAAGATGTTATTATGTATTCTTAAATGCTGCCACTTTAAAATTCCTACAGGAACTTAGTATTTGGGGTCAGGATAAGTGCATATTTGTTCCAGTGGAATTCAAAGATTTCAAGCTTTTTATGGGAAAGGCTAGGTTTGTGATTTATGTTTGCACTTTATGAAGGGCAAGTGATCAAAGTATCAGTTGTTTTTCTCTAGAGTACTGGTGACCTGATTTTTCTTTCAGTCATGCAATTCTGGTGCTTTAAATTGAACATCCTACCCAAGGAAACACCTGCACAGCAACTGCAGATAGTAATTTGAACTCCTGAAAATGAGGTGCATATTTCTCTTGTTTAGGGGATGATTTATTTGCCTAAGACTCCTTTGAAGATGGAAGATTTTGATTCCTTGCCTTGCTACTTAGCAATGTTATGAGTTATTTTATATCCTATCTATAGCCTTGTAGGGAATACTGCAGTCTCCTGACTCTTTCTACTGCCAGTTGAATTGGTTTGTACTTCAGCAAAGAGATCAACTTCAGTTTTTTAGCTTTTCTTTTTTTTTAAATTATGCTGGACATAAAGATGAAAGCTTAATATGGTGCTGTGGATCTGTATGAAACCAGTAACTTAAATATACTGTAGGGAATATAGGCTGGTGCATTGAAGTTTCCTGGGTGCCACTAGCAGCTGTAAATCCTAGCAGTGAGTCTGCTGGCTCTCACAGGATTGTCCAGGAGGACTCTCTCCTTTCTCTCCTTTCTAAATGGTAGACACCTCACCCTTGTCTGCTCTCTCTCTCGTGCTGTTCTCCTTGATTTTAGCTGTTTGACTACCCCCACGTTTTCTTATAAGCACCACTGCAGATTCAGGAGTCTTTTACATAGCAGGAGGTACAACTCCTGTAAATCAATGTATCCAAAACTTAAATGGCATCTTAGCAGAAAAGCTGTATCTCTGTTGCTTTTTGGTCTATTTAATGTTGATGCAAGTTGTGCATGAAGATTGGCGCTTTTATTTTTTAAAAAGTGCAGTTCTGCAAACAAAAAAAAAGTATTAGTAAAGATGATATTTAAGAAGCAGCTAGACTTTTATGAAAAATATGATAATATGATCTAATGATATGTCAGCAGGTGTGGAGTTGAAAATACAAGTAAATTGTTTTTCATTAGTAACGCATAATCCTGCTCTGTAAAGAACATAAAATCTTTGTAATTTATAATAAAAAATTAGAGAGAATTGAATGGACTAAACCTCAGATGTGCTCTGAATTTTGGATGTTTTTGCTATGAAAATGGTTTGAGAGTTAGAAGTGTTCTTCTGTATTTTTGACAGTTATACTACTTCATCCCAATGTATATCTTAGAATTTTCCTAAGAGATAAATTTTTATATATATTTATTTATATAGATTTCTGTCTTTGATCTCAAAGACAGAATTTAGTCATTGGGTGAGTTTATTCATAATATGACAAAGTAGTTAGAAATAAAATATTTTTATATCTTCAGACAAAAAAAACCTCGACATGCCAAATTCTGAGAAAGATTTTAAGTACCTTTACACTCATACATAATGTTTGTTGTAAAATCTAATGGGATATTAAGAGAGGAAAGTTGAGACAAATACGAAATTTGTGCCTTATCTCAAGCAGAAGTAAGGCTTTCATAACGAGATTAGTAACAGTTTTTGATGATGAGATTTAAAGGGATTGTCCTAGTTTGTTCTTTCTCAGACTGCTTGTGTAATCGTGGGGAGGTTTTAAATTCTTTCTTTGCCTCAGTTCTCTATTCAGAGTATTCCTCATAGAAAATATAAGCAATGTCTTTTTATTTTATTGGTTTGAGTTTTTTTTTGGTTATGTTTTGTTGAACCTTTTAGGAAAAGATATATATTTTTACATAGATATGTACATTTAGAAAACCAAGCACCAAACAACTTTTCACAGCTTTTCTCACTTCAGTTCTCTTTTAGAGAAGTTTCAAGGTGTTAGAGCTTAGGATTTCAATAGAAGTAGGATGAGAGAAGCTATGATACAAGGTGATTTATGTATAATACTTGTACTTTTGGGTGAAAGGTGATGGTAATTTTGCTGATTCTAATTATCAAGATGTGTAAACTGTTACTCACTTTACTGTTTTCATATTTTTTCCCCATCAGTTCTGTCAATATGAGTTTTCACCCTTTCTGAATTTTTCAGAAGATTGAACTGCTCTGACAAATGTCATGGAGTAAGAAAAATCATACCATACCTTAGCTAAGAATTTTCTTAAGCCTTCACTAAGAAGTAGTTCCAGTGATCTTCAGAAAAAAGCCTCAAGGTATGAGTGAAAAAACAAGGTGTATCAAAAAGGACTTTTTATTCCTACAGCTTTAAGAAATCTACTGTATAAATTACTGTCAGACTGCTTTTACTTTTCCCTTTTGTGTTTTTTTTTCTATGCATTTCAACATGACAACTTGAAAAGATAATACAAAGATTGTAACCAGTCTTTAGGTAGTTATTTCATCCCTCCTCTTCCCAAAGTGTGCTTTAATGTCCATTTTTTTTAAACTAGAAATAGGCTTGTTCTCTATTCTAATCTAATGAAAAACCTGTATAAGGAGTTTGCTTGGAAACAGAAAGAAACTGACAGCACAGTTTTATTCAAGTGGTTCTTTTAAAAGAAAATCATTAATACTTCACTTGGTAAAACTCATATTTGTAAGAAATGTTCTAAAATAAAACTCCTAAATGGTCTTCTTCTAATCTCTCTATCATTCAATAACTTATATCTTATTAAAATGATCAGATTTATGAAAAATAAGATATAAATCAAAGTGAGGTTGTTGGTTATTTGTTTTACTTTTTTTTTCCTTTAGTAAAGCACTCAATGTTTGCAGCTGAACCACTGGAATACTGGGAGCCTGCTCTTGTAGTGGCTGTAATGCACAGATCCTTAGTCCAATACCTGCTCTCAGATAATGAACAGAGCTATAATGTTTCAAAGAAGCAGAAACCTCAAGTAAAGTCTGTTGTAATCTTGACCCATTTTTGTATGTTTTTGTGACAATTAAAGAGAAGTGATGCTATGTAATAATGAATTTATCTTAACAAACCTGTGGTGTGTCCTGAGCATTGTTAAACTGAGTCTGGGATAAGAAAGAACTAAAGGCAGGACAAGAGTACAAGACACTTCCCACTTACTCTTCCATTCTCCAGCTTTTGCAGCTTAGTAGTTTTATATACTGAATGTGATTTATTTGTATTTAGAAACCATCACTGGATTGTTTTTCTGCAGAAGTCTGTCCATTCTCTCTCTCAAACCATATACATTTCCAGAGTAATAACTCCTTTCAATTTTTTTCTCTACACATTACCTGTTCCTTGAAAAGACAGGTCTCTTAGATTTTTTAAGTTTGCACCTTACTATACTTTTTTCCTAGAAGAGAATGGCCTGTTGATTCTTAAACATCTATATGAATATCCTCCAAATTGCTTCTCTTCTGAGCTTAAGAGACCTACACAAATTTTTCTTGCATGGGAGCCCTTCCATAATTTTGCTTCATTTTCCTTGTTTGCTTTGTTCTTATGTTTATCCCAAGGTATCTGCTGTTGCATTAGTACCCAGTTAGTGTCAGAAAAAATACGCTACAAAATATGATCTTGGTCTGAGCCTCTCTGGTTATTCTTACATTCTTCAACAGCCTGTGCTCTTGTCTACCATTGTATATTGCATAAAAAATATATGGTGAATCTTGGAGTAACTTAGAAAAATAAACACAGAAGAAAAAAGTCTGTTTCTTCCACCTACAGTAAAGTTTACCAAGGCTTATATTTGACAAGAATTCTTCATGTGTTCACTAAATGCTCATGTTTGGGCCAATGGTTTGATTGACCAGACTGCTACTTGGATATTACAAAGATTTTCGTAATTTTTAAAAGACAAAGTATTCTAAATTGAATTCTTCTGACTTATTTGCTATGACTGAAAAATTTTAGGGGGTCTTTCTTGTGTAATGACTTTCATTGAATGTTGGTAATTTCTTTCTATCCTTTCTGTTCACATGTATATGACAGTAATGCAGTAAGACTTCTGGCAGGCTATACACACACAACACAGATCTGCAAGCTGTTCAGATCTGAAAAAAATTTTTTTTTTTTTTTTAATTCCTGTTTCATTTATTTCAAGCTTATGTCTTTGTAGCAAAGATGCAATGTTATTTTGGCTGGGGCTTGTGAAAGAAAGGGAATCCCTTAGACTGTGTAATTTGCATTCTGAAACATTTCAAAACTTTTTTTGTTTTTTTGTATGGGTTTTTTTTGTGAGTTTTTATTTTTTATAAGTATTGGAAATTTTATAGTGTCTTTTTTTTATTTATTAGCTTTATTGTGGAAGTGAGAATTTCCTTGAATTCACAGCTCTAAGGCTTTAATATGTGACGTCTGATTTTTAGGATCTCTCAACAAAATTTTCTCTCTTCAAAATCATTTCCCTTTTATAATTTGAAAATGAATTTTACTTAGAGCTTCCAGTGAGAAAGATGCCTGAAGTGATACTACAGTTATGAAAAAACAATGCTGTGCACCATTCATTAAAATCCATTACATATTTAGAAAAAATTTCTACAGAGTCTAAACAATGAGTATGAAAATTCAGCTGTGCAATTTGACTGTCATACTTGCTGTTTTGGTGGCTCTACTCTTTATATTCTTTATATTCTTTATATGTGATTTGTTGACAACTGAATATTGGTATTCATGTGATCTTATATCTTTCTCATCACGCTCTGATGTTTCAAATGGTAATGTCTAAAATTTCATCCAATATTTTGGATTATTTGAGAGTGTGATTTTGGATTTCTTGAGATTAGTAGTTTAATAAGCTATTCTTGCTTGTGTTAGAAACACAGTGGCAAGAGATAGAAAATAAAGGAATTGGATGCCTGTAGCACAGTTGGTACCAATATGTGATGATCTTACAGGTACTGGCTATGGGCACTTTATTTCTCATGTATCTATTCTTATACAATATTAACCTTCTCAGTCAGGGCAAAATGGGTTTGACTGCTGCTGTCTTTGTAGAGGTGGTACAGTTTTCTACCATTCTATCTACATAAGAAAGAAGCAGAGCTTGATTGCTTGTTTATTTGTTTTTATCTCTGCATATTAGTGACTTAGGAAGACCAAAGTACTGCCAACATTATTTGCAGTATTTGTCCAGCTTCTCCATATCTAAGTTATTTTAATATCCAAATAAAGACATTTCATTGACCAAAATCCTAGATATGAGCAAAGCATTAATGTCAGTAGTAAGTCCTCCAGTTTCTTTTGCATGTGGTAGATCCTTGTTGAACACAAGATCAGGAGCTTAACTTGTGTAATGTTTTGTGTAAGTGGGAAGATATCTTTGAAGACTGAATTAATTACCTGGTTCTTTTCAGTTGGGTGTCTGATTCCCAAGTGTGTCTCAAAATCCCCCTTTCTCCCTCATGAATATTAATAGAGAAACATGTTCTTTGATTAACAGTTTTACAATATGGGTTTCCTTAACAAAGATTGATTCATCCAGGCAGAAATGCAGTGTGATCATAACATTCTTGTAAAACAGAGGAATATGTAATAAAAGATGAAAAAAGAGTCAGTGTGGTGACCTGACTGATACACCATAGTCAAGCTGTATCATAAAATATGCAGAAAACTGTTTGGAATTCAGTGTTTCCTTCTAATATCAGTAAATAATACTGATATATGAGAAGCATAAAAATTACAAAGCTGGTGTTAATTTTCTTTGTCAATCATGAACAAAGCAGGTAAGGCACAAAATCAGATCTTTCAATGTCATCTTTATGTTGTTTTCATTTTTTATCATGATAAAATGCATGACCTATGAAAGTACCATCAATTTTCAAGTCCTTAATCCACTTATAAAGTGCACATCACAGAGGCAGATCTGTCAAGCAAATGTGCTACTTCTCAACATGTCAAGTCAGTTCTGGTGCTGAAGAATTTAGTTTTGGAAAGTCTTTAGTATTATCAAGTCTTTTGTAGTGAACAGGAGTTTGTGTTCTGTGTTTTGCTGTATCAAAGCTGCTGTAGTTGGTCTGTAGAAACTTGCAGTTAGTTGAACAAACACAGCAATTAAGTATTCTGTTCAGCCAGTGGAAGTTTGCCCTTTCCAGAGCAATGCCAGTTAAATTAAAGCGCTCTGTGTGTGTGTGTGTGTGTGTGTGTGTGTGTGTGTGTGTCTTTTTTCTTGTTTGGTTTTTTTCTTCTCAGAAGTTATGCTGCCTACAAGCTTGAATAATTATAGAGGAGTCAATAGAATACTGATCAATTATTTATTGTATAATGAACTGATACTTACAGAGCAGATTGTCTGTATTGTCCTTGAACAAATAAAGAAAAATCACTGGTGATGCTTGTGCCAATAGGCCCACCATGATTCAAGATTTGAGGTGATAAGGCAGATGCTTTTTGAGTTGAACTACGTATTGAGATGGAATAAATTTGTAGCAGTCATTTTGGTGGGGTGATTATCTCCTCCTCATTGCTTGTGCCCATGTATGCCCAACTGTTAAATGTTCATGAGCTCTATTGTCTATGCTAATCTGCAAAGGTTTAGAAAAACATCTCTCAAGTGGCTACACTGGAGCAGGATTTTTTTTTTCTGCTTCATCTGTATTTGATTTTTTTTGACTCAGATGAAGGATGTGACAACTAGTTCTGACCCATCTGCCCTTAGACCTACGACAAAGTGGTGCTTTTTTTCATCAATAAAGCTGTAGAAGCGTTACAACATTTGATTTTGTTAAAATGTTTATGGTATATTTCAGAAGTGTGTGAAAAGTGATAGTTGTTCACCACCTGTGTGTTTACACAAATAGTTTTATTTCTCTTCTTCCTAGAAAGCAAAAATAGTCCTACCACCTTTTGGTGTCCTATATCAGAGCAAGGTGTACTGCCAGAAGGAGTAGAAATAAAAATGTGAAGGGAAAAAGAAAGACAAATATCCCACCCACCTAAGAGGTTATTCAGTGGTTTCTTAAAAATGTGCCAGGATATTTGAGCACATCAATTTGCATGTGTTTTGTATGTCATGTACAGCTGTTTTCAGAAGGTATTGAGTTAATGTCTTTGGCATTCTTGCATTGCCCGTGCTGTTTCCATCTTGATTGGTAGCTCATCAAAATATAAATAAGTAGTTCTCAATTGTTCTGGAGTTCTGTCGTTTATAGGTTAGTAGAATTCAAAAAAGCATATGCAAGGATAGGGAAACATAGTGGATTTTCTGCCTCATTCGACAATCACTTCAGGGGATAGATTTAAATCTGATTTACAGTTTAGTTTTGTAGCTGTGAGGTACATAATGACATTTGCTTTTTAGTTCTTGATGAGCCTTTATCAGAAATTATTAAAAACAGTTCAAAGGAAAACCTAGGATTTTTAGCTGGTTGTAGTGTTTGTTTTTTGAGACATTCTTAACATTTTGAATTCAATGAATACTTGTAGAGTGCTTGTTTCAGAAAAGCAAGATTTTATTTCTTGTGCAAGATGTGCGAGCCCAGGTGATTGAAGATACCTGGTCATAAAGTAAACTGTTAAAACAATTGAGAGGACAATATGGGGTTTAGATTGGAGGTGGTACTCTAGCTGATTTCTCTCCTTAAAAACAGAGAAGTCCTACCCTGCAGTGCTGTGTTTAAAGCATCCACAAAAAAATATTGTAAGTATGGTGATAAGGCCAGTGTAGTGAACATTAGATCACGACCCTTTCAGAATGCCTTGAGAGTCCTCTAAACAATCAGATTATCTTAGCCTGGCATTTAAGTGACCCCTTAAATTACTGGAGAGGCAATTGAGAAATACTCCTACAGAACTGACATGCCATGCAGAAATAAATTTATAAGTCCATACTGCTTTCCCCCCCTGCCACCCCTCAAAAAAGTTTTTAAAGGAATAAAGAATGGATTTGGTTTTTACTTGGTTCATTGTTTTTAGCAGTAGGATGGATAGATAAAACACCACTGTGTATTTGTTCAACTTGTTCTTAATTGCCTGCCTGATGGAGATGACTTCTCAGAAAGATTTATTAGGTTTTTTTAGGCTGCTTCTTCCTAGGTTATCTCTTTCTGGTTAGGGAGTCTTAGTGGTTCCCCCCTCTCCCTCACAGTATCAATCTTGTTTTATTCCTTTATCATCTGCTTCCCAGTGAACTCAGTGAAGATGTTATTAGTTTTTCTCTTGGTTGCAACCTTTTACAGATACTCTTAATACTTTGCTCTCTTCTTTTATTCAAGGTTAACAATTCCAGTTATTTTCAGCTATGCCTTTTAGGGTGTTTCTTGTGGCCTCTATCTAGATGCCTTAATTGGCCTATTTCTGCCAAAATTGGATGCAGTACTTTAGACTGAAGGTAATGAAGGGAATCACCTCACATGAGAGGTTCTTGAATATAGCTGCCTGTTTGCAGTTTGCTTTTTGAGACAGATGCACAGTATGTTGTTAAGTTCTTAAAGGCATTTACATCTCCCTGCACCACTGATGGGAGGAGATAGAGCTGGAAAGGAGAGAGGGGGAAAGAGAAAGGTGTTTTAAGATTTATTTTACTTCTCATTGTCCTGGTATGATTTTGTTAGTAATAAATTCAGTTAATATTCCAAGGTGAGTCTGTTCTGCTGGTGATGGTACTCAGAGAGTTATCTCTCCCTGCTCTTACTTCACCTCATGTATCCATCAGTGTATTTTCTCTCCCCTGTCCACTTGTGGAAGGGAGTGATAGAGTGTGTGTCTGGCATCCAGCCAGGGCCAGCCCACTGTGGTGCTACTTGGGACCTTCTATATAGTCTGGGAAAGGTGTGGTAGCATGAGAATCCCTTCTTGGAGCTCCTCTGCTAAACTTTTCTAGACCTAATTCTAGGCTTTGTTGTTTCAAGCTCACTCATTTTTAATACTGATTTTTTTCTTTTGGATATAAAATGGTTTTATTACACACCATACACCATGGTTTGAAGTGATGTAGAACATTATATATAGCTAGAATTACAGATTTGTTTAGGCTGAAAATGGCCTTTAAGATCGAGTCCAGTTGTTAATCTAGCACCACCAAGTCCACCACTAAACCATGTCCTTAAGTGCCACACCTACCCATCTTTTCAATGCTTCCAGGGACAGTGACTCCAATGCTTCTCTGGGAGAACTGTTCCAATGCTTGACAAGCTTTTCAGTGAAAAAATTTTTCCTGTGTAAATTTCCCTTGGCCATTCCCAACTTGAGGCCATTTTCTCTTGTCCTGTCAATAGTTACCTGGGAAAAGAAATGGATCCTCACCTGGTTACAACCTTCTTTCAGTAGTTTTAGAGAGTGATAAGTTCTCTCTCTGAGCTTCCTATTCTCCAGATGAAACATCCTCTGCTCCTTCAGCTGTTCCTCATGACATTTGTGCTCCAGGCCCTCCACCAGCTCTGTTGCCCTTCTCTGGACATTCTCAGCACCTCAGTGTCTTTCTTGTTGTGAGTGGCCCAGAACTGAACACAGACCTCGAGGTCTGACCTCACCAGTGCTGCAGTGACAATCATTGCCCTGATCCTAATGTATTTTTGATAGAGGTCAGGTGCCATTGGCCTTCTTGGCCACCTGGGCACACCCTGGCTCAGCCACTGTCAAACAGAACCCCCAGGTCCTTTTCCACCAGGCTGCTTTCCAGCCTGTTCTCTGCCTGGGGTTGTGACCCAAGTGCAGGACCCAGCACTTGGCCCTGTTGAGCCTCCTGCCATTGGCCTCAGCCCACAATCCAGGATATGCAGATCCCTCTGCAGAGCCTTCCTGCTCTCCAGCAGATCAATGCTCCCAATTCAGCATCCCTTGTGAGCTGACTGAGGGTGCACTTGATCTTGCCCAGCTTGTTGATCAAGATTAAACAGGACTGGCCCCAGTACTGAGTCCTGGGGAATGCCACTGGTAACTGGTCCCAGTTGGATGTAGCTCCATTCACCATCACTGCCTGGGCTCAGACAGCTATTCCAGTGCACCCTTCCAAGCCAGGAGCATCCAGTTTCTCCTGTGGAATGCTGTGGTGTCAAACAGTGTCAAACACTTCTCTGAAGTCTAGGTAAACTGATGCATGGCTTCATTTTGGGTTTCTTTAAAGGAGATTTCAATTTTTTGTCTTAGCCCCTACTGGAACTCAGGAGAGAAATGGGAAAGCTGGTGTGAAAGCTCATGAAATGAATGCCTTTGCTCAATGTGTTTGTTAGTTTAGAGTTACCTGAATGCTCTGAGAAGCAGTCTGCTGTGTGTGGTGCTGTGGTGGTGATTTCTGGGTCAGGAAGGGCACTGGGGGTGCTCCCTGAGCTTGGGCACTGGGCTGAGGCTCAGGGTGTTTGCCCAGTGCCCCGCATTGAGAGGTGCTAATGATCCAACAAAGCCAGCAAGCTGCTGTGCTTAATACACTTATCATCTGTGCTGTAGATTGGACTTTAATTAAATTTCTTAATTAGGCCAAAATCCAATAAATCTAGAAATAGTAATTAGCAGGAGCCAGCTGTTTTATAACTTGTTATCCTGCTTTTGTAGTTTAGACAAGATCTGACTTGAATAGAAGTTGTTCTATCTGCTCATGTTTGTTGTAAAAAAAAAAAATCACTTGCTCATGTTGTTTTAATCCTTGCCTCATTCTGGAGACCATTAATTATTAAAAAAGGTTATAAATATAGTATGTTTTTTAAAGATACGTTTTGTGCTATATTAGAATATTATGTATCAACTTTTAACATGGATTTCTTTTGATTGACTGATTCATCAATTGTCTATTTGTATCCTAGAAATCTACGGTTCTGATTGTGAATAAAGATCTTAGTTCTAAATGTTAAATCATTAATTTTTTCAATTTCATTAATTTGTTATTTGGATTATGTAAATAGTATTTAAAAAGTTTTCAATAAATATGTTTCTTAGCTAGAATAATTTGAGATATTCTTCAGGTTTAATGCAATCCTAAAAAGCAGTTTTAGGGGGCTACAGTTTCATTTCATGCCTCTAGCCTGTGGAATTAGAGCAAATTGCACTAAAATTTCCGAATACAATTACAATGGAGCTTAAAGTATAGTATGTTTGTAAGAAGATCTAGCTGTGTCTGTGTAAATTCTTTTCTTCCTTCTGCAAACATGCTGATGACTTGCTTGTATCTGTACTAAGTAATATTTTATAAACATCAAAATCAAACAGTAAGGGATAATTTATCCTGTTGCAGTACAGCAGGCAGAGGGTGTCATGGAATAAAGTAATTATTTACTTTCTGTAACCCTCTGGGTGAAATACTACCAATAGTACTGAGCATTAGTTCATCTTATAGGTTAATTTTATTTTTTTCCCAAATGCTGCTGCTTGGTTTGGTATTTAAAAATTGATGATAATTAGATGGCTATGTCACACACATCATATCCAATAAAGCTTATTCAAGTTACTTTTTTAAGTTTTAAAAACAATTTCTCCTTTGTGTTAAGTATTCAGTGGTCTGAAATTAATTAGCTTTGAATTCATCAGATCTGAAATACAGTGACATTTCATACTTAGCTATATTTTAGTATGAGTTTTAATTGAATTTTGTTTGTTTTACAGCAGCTGCCATGCTTTCAGCAAACAAACCGTGTTAGTTAAAGAGTATTGTGAGGAATCCCACAAGGATTTAAAAACCTTCTAGGTGAACATTGGCCGTATGATGGAATAAATTTAGTGCAGGTTCGCCTAGAGTGATGTGTGTGGAAATGAAGAACTGCAATATCTTTTGGATTTTAAATCATAATGGGTGCATGCAACCTAGTGAAAAGCTTCCTTAGAAGCCTTTGGGCTGTGCTGAACTAAAAAGGACAAACCCAGCATCGTGACCTTTCCATGGTAGGCAGAGAGTGGTAATTAGGACACCACCAATAAGTGGTAATGTCCACAGCATTCAGACTCTTATAGGCCTGCCTTGCAACAAAGCAAATCTGTGCCAGAAATAAAATTTCAAAGCATACATCTTCCCATTTTAACCCCTTCAAGGACTTCTAAATGATACGTTATTAATAATGTTTTAGAGATAAAATGAGTAAGAATTACCATGTTGGTAAAAGAATAATTTTGAATGTTTGTATGTATACATTTAGATATATATTTACTTATGTATATAAAGATATATAAATTATTACTGTGCAGATAAGGACTAAGCATAAGCTAGCTTTTATGTGACTTTTTCAATGTATTTTATCAGTAACATGCACTTCTGCTGATGTTTGTGCTTTCCTTACCTTTACTGTTCCATTGTGCCTCATATGGATACTTTGATGTAGTAGCATGCATATGTTCTCTTTTTCTAGCATATCTTTGCTGACTCCAGCAGCAGTCTATTTCATCTGAAACTTTATTTACTGGGAGGTGTTTATTTAAATACACAGTAAAAAAAGGGTGATATAAAGCCCAATGATTTATCCAGTGTGGGAAAACCATAGTAATAAAAACCCAAAAAATAAAACTGAAACTGGACAAAGAAGTTTTTTTTAAATATTTCTGTTCAATATTTGAATTATAGTTAGTAAGTAAATGCATAATTTTTTTGAGCAGCTTGGTCTAGTGAAAGATGTCCCTGCCTATGACAGGAGGGTTAGGCCAAGATGATTTTTCAGGTCCCTTCCAACCCAAAGTGCTCTATGATTTTATGCTTATTTTATGCTTTTCATTAAAGGTGGTATTATAAAGAAAGTGAAAAATAAATTAATTTTTTTAACTGTCAGGAAAACATATCAGATTTTAGTACTGCAGATAATTTTATTTGACATAAATTGTCTTAATTGAATCATAGATAAAAAATACTTGATACAGTATATTTGGTATTGCAAAGAATTTCACTTGATATTTCTTAGCATAGTATTAGGATATTAATATCAAAATCAGCTTGTTATGGAGCAAACAGGTTTGAAGCAAATTTTTCTTGGAACTGGAATTACTTTAAAGGAGAGTTCACTCTGCACAGGTGTGGAAATGACAGAACAGCACTGGGCTGCAGTTAGAGATGCTGAGCTTGAACTTTGTGAGCTGCAAAGTGCAATAAGCTGAGCTGTGTTAGTGCAGTCAGCGCAGCAAGGATTTTAAGCTCAGCATATGTCACAATAATGAGAATTCCCTTGTGGGAGATTTAGAAGCAGGTTTGTGTCTGTTTCTGGTCTCTGTACTCGTGTTCTTGAAAGGTTCTGCGCATTTGTATGAACAGATCTCTGAAATGATGAAGGAAGTGCATGCAGGAAATCCCACCCTACCAGGGTATGGCTTGTAGGCACAAAGCCCCTCAGGCTGCCTCCTCTCCGTGTCACCACTGTGGAACATGGATGTTTCACTGGGATGTTGCACATTCCAGCTCAAGTTCTTCCTGACCTTAGTGAACACGCACATAATGCTTGGTGGAGTCGCTGCGTCTGAGGCTCAGACCAGGGTGTTATTTCTCACCCTGGTCAGAAATGAACTTTTCCTTCCAAATCTGTAGCCTTTTATGGCTACGTCATTTAATGTTTTGGTGTACAGCATAAGTATCGCTGTGTGTATGTGCATTTATATATATATAGGAGGGAAATGTGTGAGGAGAGGAAGGAAAAATTATTTGAGATGCCAGGCTTTGGGAGGTGTGTTTCTACTTTTAATTTACTTGGTGGAACAAGATTAGTTTCTCTAATGTATCTTGAGAAGGCCATGGCAGCCATATTTTTAGGATACTCAGATTTTCACAGCTAGTATTTTCAGCTCTTGCTGGGGAGGATAGAAGCAGAACTTGATGATGTAATAGTGAAGGCAAAGCTCTGTCAAAATGCAACTCAGTGGATTCTTGTTTTTCTGTTCATTGATGACCAAAATTGCTCCAACATCTTTTTCCTGATTCTGATTGCAGATATTTACTCCTCAATATAGGTCATTGACTCTTTATACTGACAAGGCAATGTCTGTAGGCAGGGGCACTCACCTGGCCTTTGCTAAATCCAATTGAGGTCAGAGGATGAGTTAGACAAGGTCTTGGACATGCAGCCTTTTAATCTGGTCTGAAACACAAGGGGTCACCTTCAAAGACCAGTTTATTCTGAGCTAAGAAGACCTGTTCTTACTTTAATTAGATATATGTCATCCAGAACATCTCTAGAAGAAAACATATTTAGTACTTATGCCATACAAAAATATTTATGAGATGAAGAGGATGGGGAGAAGTGGTGAGATATTGTCTCCAATAGGAAAAAGAGAGTTCATCTTCTGTAGAATGGGAAGATAGAGCAGAGAAAGAATATAATCTAGTATATTAAAATAAATTTATATTGAGTTTGCAGTTATGGTATCAATAGTCTTGGGCTTTCCTTTATACATGTGAGGTGTGGCTTTGGTGAAGAACTAAATGTATTGAACTGAGAATGCCAAAAGCCTTTGCTCTTTCTATGCATAGGAGTAACCAAGACAGTCTTCAGTCTGAGGGACTGAAAAATCTATGGTAGATAAATTGCACTTATAAACATATATTGGTTGCCTAGCTTAAGAAATTATGCTATCTCTTTGCATCTCTGAATATCTAAATACTTCTTGACTGGAAGATGCATTTTCAGCAACAGCTGTAAAATTATGTAAATTGTGGAGTGTGCCGTTATCAGACATGAAACCCTCACTTCAGAGACCTCACAGTAAGAATTCAGCTGGGTAAATAACTGGACTGGAATTAACAGAGAACTGGGATTTAGCAGCCATCCTGCTTACACATTGCTCCTTTACAGTGCTCTTGGCAAAATGGCTGGAGAAGGACATCACTTCATCGCTGGGTAATTGTTCCATAAATGCAAGCAAGTACATGGAGAGCATTTAGGCTGCTTTTTTTCCTCCCATCCTCCATTACTATGATTTTAATTGGAAGCAGCTCTTTGTTCATGTAAAACTAGCATGAGGTCCTTTACGGAAAGATAGTGATGTCTTTGTATCAAACAGTGCCTGTTTCAAGCTGTTACACTTGTCATTGTTTAATTGAACTTGCTGAGGTTTCTGGGAGAAGGAAACTTTTACCATCTCCTCCTGTGATTTGCTTTAACATGCTGTTTCTGGACAGAAAAATATCCCATTTGTGAGTAGGTGGAATAATAGGCTATCTGGATTCTGATACTTGTTAAATGTTAAGTCTTTGTCAAAATCTGCAAGAGAGCACCGAGAAGCACGGAATTTGCAGATGTACAAGCTTGCGTCATTTTTATTATCATTCTGAAATCTGTATTGTGCTTCATAGAGAAAACGTAGGCATTTGGAACTTTGCTGTTAGAACTGGAGCATTTGTTACTGATGGGCTGTGAACTGAAGGTCACAGTTTGTGCCTTAGCAGAGCTGATGGGAGCTGTCGGGTCCGGGAGCTCAGGTTTGCTGCTGCTGACACCGAGCACACGGCTGGGCTGCCTCGAGTCCTTTTCCACAGCCTGTAGCTGAGTCACTGGGTGACCTCGTGTAAACCTCTCCCCTTGGGACACGCTGCCTGCAGAGGGGAGCACTAGCAAGGACCGGCTCTCTTACTCTTGGGTGAGGAGTTCAGTGAAGCTGCAGATTTGATGGAAATTATTTCATTTGTTTCTTGCTTTGTTAATCTTTCAATAAGCACAGTGTGTTGGTAATAAAAAAGAAGATTATACATGTTAAGGGGCAGAGAGGGGAGAGCTATTATGGAGAATTTGTTACTTTTCTGAAGGCAGGATGTCAAATGACCTTATCCTTGGCTTCCTGAATTTTGGAGCATATTCCAGTTGACCCTGCAACACTGGTTCAAAATTAAGAGACCTCTTTTTAAAAAGCAAAAAGAGTAATAGAAATAGCTGGTAGTAAAATTTAAAAATCAAATTTCTTCCAGATTAGTGTTACTTTTAACCTTTAATATGGCTTCTTGTATATATACATGTCTGTTCTTAGGAATATACATATAGAAATAGAGATAGTAGCATTATGGTGGACTGTCTCTGTAATGGGTCTTTGACATCTTATATCCCCTCTCCTGACAGATAATTTTATGCTGTTCTATATATTTTAGATTTATGGGTAGTTGATCTGTTAATATACTGATCTGCCTTTTTTTTGAACTAACTTCCCAAAAATTACTGAGTTACAAGTGTTTGTATGCAGACCAACCCCTAAAGCCAGGCATGTGTCTAAATGAATGAAAAAAATTAAAGGAAAGACTGTGATCCTAAAGGATCTTTTTAACACTGTAAAGCAAAAGCTTATACTTTTCCACTTTTTCACGTGATACCAAATTCCAGCTGGCAAAGATACTTGGCACAGCACTTGGCTTTCATTTGGGTTGAAATTTTAAATGTACTAATTTCAAATCTTCCCCAATTGAAAAACATATTTTAAGATTTCTTCTTGCTTTAAGGATCTGGCTTATAAAGGGAAGGACTGCCACAGAGCTGCAAGAAGGGTTTTGTGACTAGTTTGTCAGAACTTCTGAAAAATAAAACACATACCATGAAGTATCACTGTTATGGTGCAGTGCAGATTTCTTAAAGTACACAAGGAAATTAAAAGTGAACATTATTACTTGTAGCAATGGCCACATTTGGCAATTTTCAAACTCTTTACAAATACTGCTTTGAAAACTTATTACTTTTTAATTAATCACGTTAAAGATAAGTTTGGTAATTGAATAACATTTGCATAAAAGGTTTTCATTTAACATCACTTAGGAAACAAATTTCAGGTTGTTCAGACCTGAAACAACTGAGTCCAGTTGTTTCTTTATGAGGCCTCTTTATTGTATGTATTTGCTTGTTCTCATATAAATGTAAAATGAATGCAGTGCATGTTTATATACTGCATGAACTGCTGAGGCAAAACAGCAAATAAACAAACCATATGTGAGAGAACCTAAAAGGCCTGAATAGCCTAATAAATCTCACATTAGACTTACATTTAAAAAATACTAGGCCCTGTGGAGCACCATTGAAAAAATAGGAATTCTTCTTGTAGGGTGAAACCTTTGCTTTTCCATTGTGTGAAGGACTGAGCATGCAAATATATGCAGTTGTTTTACCAGTGACAGACATATGAAGAATCCTTGTTCAGGCTTTAAAACTGAAAAGTCTCTAGTATCTAAAATATTGAAGAGAGTGAGTTGGTGATCTTGCATCACTGTGACAAGGCAGCACTGGACGCTGTGTGCGAGTAGGGAAGAAAAATGGTCTTTTAAACCTTCACTGTGCCAGCCTGTGCCTGTGAGGAAGCTGGATAACAGCAAGACAAAATATCTTTGGTTGCTGGGTGAGTCCAGAGGACCAAAATAGTTACTCAGCAGCTTGAAACAGATCTGGAAGCAAAGCATTGCCAATGAGCACAAAGCAAAGCAGAGCAAAGGCACAACATCTCCCTTAATTCTTGTCCCATTCCAGTGGGGAGACTGCAGAGCTGGACTCCCTGCTGGGGTAGCACAGGCAGACAGAGCAAGAGGTGTCAAGCCAAGGGGTGAGAGTTACACAGAATTGGTTTTGAAGACTATGCATGGCTGGAAAGTCTCTCTGAATCTGTTCATCAGTCAGAAAAGACTAAAGAGAGTGTGTTGAAGAGTGTTATTTTATTCTTAAAAGTTCTCAAAGCTCACTAATGTTTAAGATTATGTAAAGTAAAAGAATATTCCTGCAAGTTTCTTAAAGCACTCAACACTGCTTCTACTGAAGTATTGGACCCTCCACTTTCATACTTTGTTAGATGATGCTTTGTGGATGATTATATAAAACTTTGGTGCTCCTATCACTGTTGCATTTGTATAAATCCTATGGTAACATAAAAATTAATGTTAACATAAAAGAATAGTCTATTTTGTAATGTCTAAGTAGCCTAAGACCACTTTTCTGTATGGAACCTGTCTAAAACCTTATTTTGTGTGAGAGAGAGGGTTTTGGATGGGAGAGCCTCCAGGGAGTAGGTTGGCTTCTTTGACAGACCTGGGAACAAAAAGAGCCCACAAACATTTGTAAACAGACCAAGAGGTGTCACTAGTCTTAGCCTTCAGCAAAGAAATCTGTGTTGGGGAAAATATTTTATGTTGACTAATTGATTTTTCTTTTTTTAAGAGGTATAAAAAGAGTGGTTCTTAGCATTAGTGAGGCTGTGTTGTCTCTGGCCATGCCCGTTGAAAGCACATTGAATCTGTTTTTCAAAAGCTTTAGTGTGTTTGATATTTAACAAACACAGAATGTCATTCATTACTTTATTTCTTAGTTATTGGTAGGCTTAAAGGACAATTTCTCGTGGATATCTTTCCCTCCAATTGCTACTTCGTCCCATTCATCTTAATTACTGAAAAAGTTTTCGTATGACTATTACATGTCACATTTAGAATACAGATTTGCCTAATTCTGCATGCAAAAGCAACCTTGCCCTGCAATTTGCACACCGTATTTGTCATATAAAATCTAGTAAACACAGGAATTAGCTTGCTTTCCAAATGTGTTTTATGGTTTTAAATCAACCATAGAAGCAAGTCACACTTGGAGTCTTCTGAAACACATGCTCCAGAATTCCTATTGTCCCCTTCTTCAGAGAAAATGAGAAAGAACAGGAAGATTTTTCTTTGCATTGACAATCCAATTAAGACAGCAAGGTGTCAGGAATGATACCAATTCCTCTGAAAGCACTGTTTCAGTCATTGGTAGGCTCTCCATCTGGGGACTGTGCCATGGTAATCTGCAGCAAGGCAAAGAGAATAATATGGAAACAAATTTGAATTGTTGACCTAATTTTGGTAGTCACCATTGCTGAGAGAAGTTCAAATGATCTCAAAGTGTTCCTTATTATGGGGGTGCCAAAACAAAAGGATATAACATAAAGGAAGCAGGAAAGTGAATGACTGCTTCTATATCTGTCATTGCTTCTAGTATCCAAATAAAGATTCTGTGTTTGTCCACCAAAGATGTATTTTGCTATAAAAACAAGAATTTAAAACTGATCAGGAAACTTTTCATCCGTATTCCCTGGTAATAATGAAAGAAGTATTTGTAACCAAGAACTTGCTGCTTATCATGTATTTGATTTCTGCTATATCAAAGTTGATATTAAAAATAGGAAGAGAAAGTTTCTGAAGTCTTTTTGTGCTTTTTAAGTTTGTTCACCATGTAAAAATGGAGACAATGTTTGCACATTTTTCAAAGTGTGTGTTGCTCAGGATATGTAGAGTGGTCTGTGAAGGTCATGCCCCAGTATTTTCAGCATTATTATTCAGTATTATCAGCAGATAAGTCTTTGTGTTGAAAAGGGATCACTCTGTGGCATGATCTGTGCCATTTCTTCCTTGGGCCATGATGCATTCACATTGAAGCCTCCCTTTAGATTGTCTTTGCTTTCAGGGGACTGTTTTAAATACCTCTTTTTTTTCTTCTTCTATTTTTTCTTCTCCTTTTTATTTCTTTCCTCCCATCTGCTTTTGGTGCAGCCACAGCAGAAGGCAGCACATTTCTGGTTGTAATACTGTGTCTTAGGCAGAGACTGAATGGATAAAGGAGAGAGCAAGTGATGTATATTGGGCATAAGTGTTTGTAGCTGGCAGGTTCTGACTGTCAAAATGTTGTCTTGTTCATGAAGGGCTGCATCTGTGCCAGTTATTTATGTGTAAATGAAGTTTTTGCTCTGTTGGAAATCCCAGGGAATCTGGTACTGAAGTGTCACAGTCTTAGAAATCTCAGAGCAGAGGCAAGAAGGGGAAGATCCAGTGTCCTTGCTTGTATTTTGTATGCCTGACAAATAGATCTCTTAAAAATTTGTAAATCAAATTAATATTGTGGATAGAAAGCTTTAGAACAGAATTCCAGGCACCATAGTAAAATGTCATAGGTTTTTTGAAAGAAATGTGCTTTTTAATCCTTGAACATTTGGTTGTATGAAATAATCCCTTTCCCCCCTCCTCTAGCTGTCAATTAGAATAACTTCTGACAAAAAGCCAGTGGTAGTGTACATATCCTCATTACAAAGCATTTGCCAACTGAAATTTCTAGCAACTACTGCAGAGAACTCACAGATGAGTTCATCACTGTCTTCCCAAAGAAACTGCCTTTTATTTGGGTCAGTCTTGCTTTATGCTTAGTCATTATAAAGCCAAAAAGCCTTGTTTTCAAAAAGTCTTCAAAATGTGTAAAAAGACATAGGGAGGGCTTCCAAAACATTCAGGGAAACTGTTTACCATATGCCAAGGATGATTGCTCTTTTTTCTGCTCTGGGGATTACAGTTGGACCCTGCCTATTTCTATTTGAGGTGTGCTGGACAGAAGGGAGGTTTTATTCCACTCTTCTACAGAGCAAGGTGTTCTTTTGAGGTCCCCACCACTTATAGTCCACAGACCCTGCATATGTGGACTGTACATGACATTACTCCAGCTGTCAGAGGAACTGTCCTTAGCTCTTCTGCTTTCCAAGAAGCTATCTAAACTAGCTATCCACCTTAACAATTATTTTTTAAAACTTCTGTACATAATGCACTCTGTTTAAGAGTTAAAATGGACTAAGATGTCCCATGTGAACAGATCTGGCTAAAATCTCCGAGAACCCAAGTGCTTCGCCTATTTTGGGAATCTCAAGGAAAGGATGGAGGTTGGCATCAGTGTTTACTGTCTTACCTTTAAACTTAGCTTGCTCTAAAGATGTAATGCTGCCTGACATGATGGAGATAAAAGTGTGAGAAACAGAACTTTCACCAAAGATTCTATGTATTACAGTTTCTGATTAAAAACCTGAACAAACAATCCTGAATACCTTCCATCCTTTCCTGACTATTTGGGAAATAATGACAAGTGTTGCTAGATATTTCCATGTAAACAGAGAGAACTCTTCATTTTTATAACACTATTTTGTCTAGAGAACCATTATATGATAAAGAACAGAACTGAATCAACTTTATTTAGCCTGTGCTGCCACAACTACAGGATATGAACATGTTGGTGACTTCACTGCACTGAGAGAAATCAGTATCAAACATCAGCTCATCTGCCAAATTATTTCTATGATAGTTTTGCTTCTTTGAGATGCTTTTGGTGTGTGTGGTATATTTTGAATAGTGAGTGAATTTGAACAGCTGTAGTTTATGCTCTGTTTGTTTGTAGAATAACAGATATATTTTCACAATAATAACTTCCCCTCTTTATCCTTCCTCCCCACCATTAGAAACAGATTTAGCTTAGCAGTTACTGGAAATGAGAAATTAAGTATCCAATTATTTTAAGTTATTTTTGTATTACCATCTCTTTTAAGAAGCTGTAGGAAGATTACTGAAGGATTATTAGGTTGTAGTTTTCCAGTGGTTGCTGGTAATTCGCTGTGAATAGCACTCTAACAACTTGTACTGACTAGCATAATTAAATGTTTCAAATTTGCCCCAGTTTTTGCAAGACTTATTACCAATTAATCTTATTTTTTAATCTCACTCATATGCTATGCTACTGAAACAGCCACTTTCAGAAGCAGATATTGTCACATCACTTTACCACTTCTTATTTGCTCTTGTTCCTGTAATTTACACATGTTCTATATCTCTGATTCTTCTCTCAAAACTTTTGTAAACACTATTCTTGTTATGTAGTGAGGCCTGCTGGACAAAAATAAAAGATATTTCTTATTTCCAAGTTTATTAGAGAATTTAAAAAAATGATTAATCTTAACAATTAGCTTTTTAGGACCAAATAACTTACTTTTTAGAAGAATTGATATTACAGAATTAGTAGATATACTAAAAGATAAGTACATTTTTCAAGGTAGACAAATTACCCAGGTAACTTTTGAATTTGGAATGTGGTTTTCTGGCTTTTTGTCATCTTGTTGGCCTGATTGCTGTCTACTTGCCTTTTACAAGTAAATTCTTGCATTGTCTTAGGTGTTTCTATATTGCATGTTAGTATGGGGAAACCTTTTCTTTCCCTTTTATTCAATTGTATTCAGATTGCTAACTGAAGGCCAGAAGAAAGCAGCAAATTGTTTTATGTGGAATAACAATATTAGAATATTTAATAATAGGGCAACTCAAAAAGGATGGTGAAGATAGAGTGAAGTGAGACAGATCTGATGTCATAAAAAAGAGGCGCTTGACCTGAGGAGGTTTGTTACTGTATAAATAAATTGAATTCCTCCTTTCCAGTGTTTTGTGCTACTTAAATATGCCAACTAAGCTGTTTCAGCACTTTGATCTTCTGCCATGATCTGGCTCTAGCTGCTTTCATCCTTTTCAAAAGTATTCTGTCACAGCAGTGAATTTGGCCCTAAGGAAATGAGTATGCAGATTTCCTTTCTCCATTAAATACTACCTAGATGCCTGGCTTTATTGAACAAATAAGCTAGTAAATTCCCTGAGGATTTAGATTTTAAGCCACTAACAGCAGAATACCTGGTGTTGCCTTAAACAAAACCCTAGAGAGAAATGCAGTATTTCCCAGTAAGGGAAGTGGTTTAGAAATTATATTTTTGGGACCGCTACCATTGGATGCAATCCTGATGTATTTTATGTGAAATACAGTTTTTTTGGTGAAGACTTGAATATTGTACATAATAGTAGTTATATCCCTCATGTTTCAGCTCAGTTCATATGTGGAATTCTGTCTGGCTTGCAGGTCTCTTGCCCAAAAGGCAGAGTTTGACCTGATCTGTGTTGTGTGTGCCAGCCCTCTGCTTTGGAGACCTTCATGGGGCCATGTCTGCTGAAGACATTGCTAAAATCTGTTTGACTTGTTCAATTCACTTGTCCTCAATCTCTCACACAAGTGGTAAACCAAGAGAAGATTAGTAGTGAGGAGACTTTACTTTCTTTTTTTTCACTCTGCAGTGAAAGGAGTGGTTAAAGGTGTTCAGAGACTAAGAAAACTGAGGTAGATGATACTTATTAAGGAACTTGAATCTTTTTCAGTCATTAGGCCTTCAAAGTGATATTTTCCATGAAGATATGCCCATAATGGTAATTTTATATCTGTAAATTTTTCTGTGCACGGGAAATACCAATTCAAGCTAACATGCAGTGAACATCAATAAAAACAGAAACAGCAAATGCTACTGTTGTTTCTTCTTGTGATCAAAATACATTGAAGTATTATAAAGAAATATGAAGTAAGACTATATCAAGGCCCTATCCATTGTCTTTTGATTGCTTGTTTTCAGAAAGGAAATTGTGATCATTGCCTTCAAGAACAGAATTCAGGTTTTCTAGAATTTAGTCTTGTCCTCCTTTCAATATAACACATGATAACTTCCTTATGTTGGTATGCTTTTGGTATTTATAAAGATTGATGGCAGTGGAAAATCTGTATGTGACAATTTATAAGTGGCCACCATAACAATTTAGGCATCCCAAAAGCCAATAACTTGTGTTGAAATGGAATGCAAATTTAGAGCTAGCTAGGCAGAGTTAACAGTCTGGATTGACCTCATCTAATTGCCAAGGAGCTTAGCAGCTTCTATCCTGCTTTCACTGAGGACCATCTAGCAAAGGCCACCATTCCATATGTGTTCTTAATGGAAAGAAGATGCCACATCTGTAGTTTTATATGATATATTATTTTACTGCATTCTGTTGCCCTGTGTTAATAAATTTCCATTGCATTGCTACCGCCAAAACCACCAAAGCTGTTAATGAAATCTCATGAGTATTAAATCTCTTGTTTGACAGATGATGTCACTACTATTGCTCAGGAAGCCCTCCTTGCTGATGAAAAGGACAATGTTCCAACAGGACTAGGAGCTGTGGTGTGAAAAGCCCCAGAACAAACGTGGCTTGTGACTTAGCTACTGGTGCTGCTCAGTCTTCGCCTCTTTGAATTAAAATCAAACACAACTGCCCCAGAAACCTGTGGACAAGAGAAAGGAGAAAGGTACTGTGCACTGCCAGCATGTTGGTTTGGTAGGAAAAAAATAAATCTGCCATACAGATATGATACTATCGTTTTATTTGAGGCAATATAATTTGAAGCTTCAAGTTTGAAATTCTTTTTGTGCTGAGAGAGACTTCTAAACACAACCAGATTTCACAGGCAATAAACCATATATATGAGAAGCTTTTGTCTTTTTATGAGGTGCTTTCATTCTCTTTACAAAGGCGCTTTCTGGTTCACTGAACAGATTCTTGATATAAAGATTTTCCCACTTGTGATTTCTTTTCTTTATTAATTTTTAAGGTGTTTCCCTACCACCACCCCCACCCATGGCATCTAAGATGTGCAGTACAGAAGGGTGCTTAGTGTCTTATATTTATCATATGCTCACTATGCTAGCACTGTTACCTCAGCTATGTCTGTCACCAATAGTAAAGAAGAAGGACTTTAGTTGTGCTGGTCTCAGTGAAGAGAGCTAAGCTCCTTTGACAGATTTTCCCAACCTTCTGTTGACTTTTATGTGTTTATAATGTGTAAATGTCTGGGTATTCAGCAGGCAGTTATGTATGCCAGGCATAAACAGCAACTTAATGTTTTGTTCTCTTCAAGGATCATCTTGAAATTACCTGTTCCTCCTCTTAGAGAAGTATGGTAAGGATGACAGTTTAACCCCATGCCAAATTTTTGGTATTTTCATCTTATGGTGGTCCTAGTGATGACAGACTTATTAGGCTTAGAAATATTAGGAAATAGTAAACCCCCACTCTGTGTAACTGTTCTTTCTGCAGCAAAATGCTGTTGATCCTTAGAAAAGACATTTTTTTATCTAGAAAGATATTGAGAATATAATTGAGATTTACCAGAAAAATGTAGTACAGAAAGAAAAGCAAAGCAGCAGTAACCCAGGAAATAAGTTTTCCCAGGAGCTATTTTGTAGTTTGCATATTTAAATTGTTGCCTCTTTGCTGCTCTCAAACTTTGCTTGATTTGAAATATACCTTGTTATATTTAGTATAGTGCACAGAGAACACTTCCATCTCTGAACAGAAAAGTATGACACTAAATAAGGCAAGTGCTGTGGGAACTGACAGCTGTAGAACGCATGATCATTATTTAAAAAGTCAAGAAGGAAAGAATAAAGTAAAAAGTGTAGAATATAGAATGAGTCTTATAGAATGAGTCTTAGGCCCCTTTCTATGACACTCAAATACAGCTACTTCTTCATTGTAGTATCTTTGATTTTAACACTTCACAGAATTTCAGTGTACTATAGTCATTTTAAAGAAACATGAAGAGTGGTAATGTCTAAAATAATTTAATATTTGCTAATGTAATTAGCTTCCACCATAGAGAATAATTATTTTAATTTGTAATTTCTAATTTGTAACTAAATTTGTTTTGAGGGCAACAGATAAACTGATGTGACTGCTAAATTCTCTCTTCTTTACTTGAGAGAGTAGTTCATCCTTTTCTTCTGACTGGGTTTAACACTTAATGGTAAATGCATGAGGAACTTAAGCCATAGATTTATCTAAAAAGATTATCTCCATATGTACTTAATAATAAAAGAAAGTATATTATGCTAATTTTGGAAAGAACTAAAATGCTGAACTCTAAACCCAGCTGATAACTATTTTCACTTGCCTTTCTGCAAAGGTGAATGTATTTTAATTTTTAAATTTCAAAAGGATGCTATTTAAAGATTATTATCCTCCTTTTGTCCTTTAGACTGCTCTGTTCCTGTACATCCAGACAGTGGAACATAGATTAAAAAAATTATTTATACTTAATACTTTGTTTAGCTGACTCTGCTTAATAAAGATGAAATGTTCCAAACATGAGTCTTCAACAGCCAATGTATTTTGGAAAGTGATGTTGTCATGTGCCAATTGTCTGTATCTATCCTAATAGTCTAGCTTATGAAAATTTGATCAGTGGGTTTTCATCTTCTGGATTACCTATGCATTTTTGCCCAATGCTACAGGAAAAACATTTGCCTATCTGGTCCCTGTTTTTCTTTTTGGTTAGTCATATTTCCTGCATATCAATGTCCTGCTATTTGTCTGGACTATTCCTGATCTCTTCCAACTGTCTCCTCAGACTGGAAGTGCAAACATAAGCATCCATGCAGGAATGGTGCTGCTATATCATTCAGCTGTGAGCTGACACTTTGCTTTAGAAAATGACTGCTTCTGGGAAAATTTAGGATTGCTACAGCATGCCTGGCCCTGCATGAGGGGCAGGCACATTTTTTAAAATGGCTCTTTCTTTCTTTTGCTGACTGACCATGAAATCTATCAAAGATTGATATCTCTGTGCTTTCTCTGAATGCTGAAAATTAAATTGAGGTAAACTTCAGTATTGCTCTCATATTTCCATTTTTTCTTAACATCCTCTGAACAATCTTGCTGACTAATCCTCTATAAAAATATTACTTAAGTTCACTGCCATGTGATTACAGATCCATTATTTTCCAAAAACAGAAAACCAGTACTGCAACATGCCTGTGTATAAAGGGTTTTCCTTATTTGTGAATATAACGAGGTGGTACAGTTGGGTGGCTGGTGGCTGTGCAGCTGCTGGCAGAATTCCCACACATGTTTTGCCATTAGATAAGTCTCTGGCTGGTAATGGTCATGTTGAGATAAGGTAAGTGACGTTGTATTTAGTCATCTAAAAGTAATCACCTATGTGCTGAGTGTTTGCAAGAGGTCTTAAAAAGAAAACTAAGCAAACTTTTCTGACACCACAGAAAGGGCTCCCAAATATACCAGACGTGCTGGCCAGTATTAAAGCACAGCAGATCTTCAGTCTTTTCTGAAGCTCCTTGTGTGTTTGTAAATGAGTATGAATGGGGAAAAAAGGTATGAACTGTGAGAAACCTGTACCCTATGTGTTGTGCATTTGATAAACAGCAGTGAGAGGCCATAAATTTGGCAGTTCTGAGAATTCCTTAGGATATACCAGTTTTGCAGTACCTGGTGCTTTTCCTTGATAAATAGGCTCTCTCATGGTTGTGATTGTTTTTCTAGCTTTGTTTGTTTTTCTCAGCTCTTCGATTCAATTAATTTGTAATGTCAATAGCTCCAAATGATGTTTGGAATATTAAATAGATTTGATAGTGGGATTTTATTATGGCAAGATATGTATGCATGTGGACAAAATCCTGTTTTATGTATAGCATTGTGTAAATGTTGATTTCTAGAAGAAAAATCTTGAAGGACACTAATTTTAATCTCAACACCTGCAGTTTATCCTTTCTGAAAGAAAGCCATCCTGTGCACCTCTGCACATACTGTGTACAGGCTGCTGGATGTTATTAGAGCACAAGACAAAAATGTGAGATTTTTGTAGTAGAAAGGCGGCAGAAAGTATTTGGGCATTTCAATTAACTTCCAACAATCAATGTAAGAATTAAAAATGCACAGTCTGGGACAGTGAAAGGACACATATAGCCTTGTTATTTACTGGTGAAGACTTGAATATCTCAAAGCAAGCATCTAGTAATTTTCTATTCATGATCCCTTAAAACAGTTGGGAAGTGTTAGTGAAGATCTTTCTGATGTTTCCACATGTCTCTACTGCAAAAAAATTAATAAATAGTATGTGTTTGTAGCAGAGTCATTTGAATTGTTATGCCCTGGGAGGGGAATGAGCATGGTTTGACTTAAGAACTGGTTTTCACACTGTTCACTGGAACAGACAGCATTTTATCATTTCCCCTTTCATACGCAAAGGCAATGTACACAGGTAACAGCCAAGTCTTGATTTCCATGAAGCTTTCAGTTTTATTAGTATAGGTTTGCTATGTAGGAGGTGAAAAATTACAATGTTACTGTCATAGCTGTGCTAACCTTACCCTTAAAGGAAAATCTTATTCACACTTTCACCTAAAGTTTAGGGAGATGATAAAGAAAGAATGGTTCTTGGCGATAACTATTCCCATGTTTTTCCACCGAGTCTTCATTAAGACTAAGTTAGTCTGTAAAGTCACTGCCAGTGCCCTAAATTTGAGGCTTCCTTCTGCCACCTCTTTTAGGGGATGAGGTGGGAAGGCAAGCAGAACTAAACACTAAGATCAAATAATAGCAGAAATTATGTGAATATATTTTTACAGAACTGGATTCATAGATAGGATTGCAACTGTGTCAAATTTACCTGATAGTACAACTTGCATAAAGATTTGATGATTTGCAGCTACTTAGACCTTCCAGAGAATAGCCTTCTTTGCAGGCACCATGGCAAGAAGGAGATTGTGTTCTGAAGCAATGAAGCATAAACAATTTTCATTTAACCATTGGGACTTCTGTAAGCTTTATGTGACATGTCTTGGCCTCAACTTTCTGCAAGACACTGTACCATCTTCACAATCTGCTCTCTGAAACAGTGTAGTGAAATGAAGTCTTGATTTCTCAGTGGAGATGTGATGTAGGTAAAGAGACATAAGGATGTTTTCTTTGGAGTGAGTAACAAATCACTTTATAATCCCCCTAAATATCCAAATCAGCTTGACAGCACTCAGCAGTTTAGGATACACTTCTAGCAATGCTGTGCCCCCATCAATTGGATACATCCATAAGTTACATGCACAACTTGCATACTAAAGTGCTCAAAGTTGCATATGCAAGTACTCTGGTTCTGTCTAACACCATGCCAAATTTAGGAAGCTTTTAGGAATCTTTATTTACATATATATACACATATATATATATATATTATGTATATACATATGTATGTGTATATTATGTATGTGTGTGCATTGATTAATTTCTGAGCTTCAGAATACTACTAATCTGAGCAACAGAAAATGTCACAGTCTATAGTGGTGTGTCTCAGAGTGTTTCTGGAGTTTTGTATTTATATGTACTTGTCTGTCTCCTTAATTTTAAGGTGAACCATGATTGAATGTGTCTGTTTTTTAACATTCTGAGGGATGCCAGCCTTAAAATGATGATGTTGATACATGTATCTGTATAAATATATTTTCTACAACTGTTCACAGTTGCCACATTCAACTTTTAGTATCTTCAGGGAGAGCATTTGTATTTCTGGTGGCCAACTTGCCAACAACATTTCCAACAAGTCTGGAATGGTTTGAATCAAATTTGCTGGCAGTTACCAGAAGGGTATTTTATTTGCAGTCTTCTCACGGTGCTGAAATGTTCTCTATTTGTGGATACTGGAAAATGATTACACAAAGAGTTCACAGATTCTCCTCTGTGCTCTTCTTGTTCTTTGTCATGTTTGTCTCTGTCCTGTTTAACCAGAAAGAGAAACAAAAGTTTGTCTCCAGGCTCTTGCTGTGTTAGTATCTAGCTGTGCTTTTTCCTGCCTGTAGTTTGAAGCCATTGCACAGCTTCCTTTCAGAGAGCTGAGAGAGAAAAGAAGCTACTGTCTGCCTGAAACACTCAGTTTAAATATTTTATCCCAGGTGTTGCAGTTGCATCAGCCAGTTCCCAGAGTGACTTAAACTCTGTTCACTGCAATGAACATCCACTCAAATACCAGAATTTGAAAGACCAGTTTTAGCTGGCTGATTATCAGAGCACTGTGTGAGAAAGTTAACAGATCTTCCAATGGAATTGCAGTTTTGTGGGACACTAAATTTGATTATTCCTGACAAAAAAATTTGCAGACTCTTTCTAGTTCTCTTAAGTTTCATTCCTCTTTACCTGTATCCAATCTCTTATTTCATAATATTGTCCTCAGAATACATTTCTGGTAGTCTTTCTGCAAGTATAATACCTAATTTACTAAAAGATTAAATGATTTGGTAGAGAAAAAATAAGGCATCTGTGACAGAACTGTAAATGGAACCAAAATCCATCAAGCCTTAGCCTGTGTGTTGCCAATAAGATAATAATAATTATTCAGTTAGATTTGAAATTAGATTTGCATGTAGGGTTCAAGAACATTGAAGCTGAGAAGGAGTCTTTGATGCAGTAATCAAACACAAGATTGAGGTCCTAAGTTCTTGAGCACAGGTTGATACCTTTTGGGGAATTCTGTAACTCTTCAAAAGAATTTAAACAACAGCACTGTCAGTTCTCTATTGTATATCCTTACTTTGATCTCAGGAACTAAGGAACTTGGCTTTAAAAGTGGACCACGATGGGAATGTGGGAAAAAATGCAGCATGTTCTTTTGTCAATCTTCCTATATTACTGGACTAGACTGATATCTTCATTTTGGCTAAGAGTCCTGATTTTACTGAGAAGTTGTGTGAAAGTTGAGCTACCCCTTGGTAGATGAGTAAGTTTTGTATTTCTTCTTTTGTGCTGACTGATGTGCTCGTGCTGCTCTGCACAGAGCAGTGAGGTGAGAATATGAGCTGTCTGGCACAACCTGAGGTAGCTTACAGACTTAGTAAAGGTAGTCAACAGCACCAAATAATTATTGAGATCAGAGACAGTGAAATGAAATCATGTCCCTCTGTTTGCTTCACTGTTCAGCTGGTAACTAATATCACATCCAGAAGCTCCTTTGCTCCTCCTTACACCTGCCTGACCTCTCAAGCCTGTCATATTGATTTGCAAAATAATAAATATCCAAGATGCAATGAAGTGTTAGACAATCCCAGGTTTCCTCTCATTGAGGTGCCTCCTCTCTCTTGAGTCATCAAATTGGGAATCCAAACCTCTCCTCCCAAGCCTTTGTTTCCTTGTACATTTTCTACTCAGCCGTCATCCCTGAATTTTTAATTTTTCTAGTTTCAGGTTTTAGTTATTCTATCTCTAAAATAAAATAAAAATAATGATGATGATAGGTTTAAAAAAATACCTGAAGGAAGCTTCCCTCAAAAATCTGGTGAGTAGCTAAACAAAACTGGTACAGTATAATCCAAAAGCCTAAATTTGACAGGTTGATTATATTTGTGGAGTGTCAGTGATAGTCAATGAAGATATTAGAATCTGTCTCTGTATTTGCCATATATCTAGCCCTAACTGAGAAATGCTATAGCTTGCCCTTTCTTCCTCCTCCTGTTTTCGCTCTTAAATGCTCTGCTTTAATGGGAATTCTGCTCCACAGAGGGAGCCCAGGGATGTCCCTGCCTCATACCCAAGGCACAGTGAGAGGTCCAGAGGCTCTTGCACTGTGCCAGGCAGCAGGAATTGGGTCAGCTCTGCTGTCCATGCTGGCAAGAAGGGAATTGGCTCAGAGATCAGAGGAGCAGCTCTGCCTAGAGCTGCCTCACTGGAGCAGCAGGGAACCCAGCACCCTAAAGCACTGTGGCTGTGTGGCACAGCTGGGTTGTGAGGGTCGTGGAGGGAGGGTTCAGTTTACCATTTTTAGTCACTTTTAAACTTTGCCTTTATGTGCTTGCCTCTCTTTTATTTTATATGTGTCACAGGACTCCTGTTTGTAGCATTTTGTCTTTTATTAGGGCTAATAGAGTGATTTTAATGATTAATGATTTGATAAATCCTTGAAACGGTGAAATTGGTAAATATTAATAATGTACATCCATTGAAGCCAGTGAATATTTTTTATTTACTTAAAATAAAAAAGTCCTGGAATCAAGCTCATAGCTTTCTGAGAAGGGATTCAGGTCAAGTTTTCAGTGACTCCTACTGTATGAAAGTGTTGTGCAGTGCAGAAGGGAGGTGCAGGACCTCTTCCCTTCCTTGTGCCATGTCCTCTTTGGCTCAGACATTTCTTTTTACTTGTAATAATTCCTTTTGAACTAAGAGCTAATTGTTTTGAAGTTATTTTGATGGGCTGTTTATGTCCTTTCACTAGAATGAAGCCATTAATATACTGGATACTATCCAGTGGCATGGAGTAGTACCAATTAAAAATAAAATATCAGAGTCACATGGTTATTAATAGCAGGTACACACATTTGTGTGTGTGCATAGGGTCTAAATGAGTTTGATATTATATGATTTTGGTTTTTGTTTTTTGGTTTTTTTTGGTATGCAGTGAATTGGATACATATTTTTGTTTTAACAGATTGCACATGTCACAGGCAAACAATTCACTGAAGAGGAAATGAATATATTGATGAAATTCATTTAAGAACTTGCCAGATTAGTTCATGTTAACTGCTGTATAAGGATCTGGAAGGCAATGATTTGTGGTGGGAAGTTAAAACCTGGGTACTGATTCCTGAGGACGTTGGGAATTTTCTGAAAGACTGTGGAGTGCCAGAACCACAGATCACGTTTGCTGAGATGCCATTCAAAAAAATCCAGAAGCAGTTACTAACCTGGACTGAAGAGGTGACTGCTTTACAGATCCTGTGCTCATCCACAGGATGTCACCTGCTGTGGAAATCCGAGTGAGTGTCAAAAAAGCCTAACTCAGCTACACTGTAATCCCTGCCAAGGAAAGCTCTGGTCCACATGGCTCTGCAGGATTGTTACTTTGGGATCTTCTGGCAAAAAAAGAGAATGAAAAAATGCTTATAGTTTCTTGGTGATTTCTTCCTATATAGTGTGGCCCTATAAGGTGTGCTCTTACTAAAGCAAGAATGGCTCAGGACTTTAGGCTGTGAGTCTGAAAAAATAAATGAACTGTTAGTTAACAATAAAGATGTTTCTGGTTTTATCCATCAAAAAAATCAAGCGACATTTACAAAGTGTTCCACTATAAGGAAACTCTGTATTTCCCTAAGTGGGCTATGATTTAGAATAACCCTCAAAAGTTCTACTGTTACAGAAATAGATCTGTCTTTGTAGGTGGCTAACAAAGGGGTATCAGAAAGGCGACCAGTCTACAGTATACTTAGAAAACTCTACTGATAATTTGCATTTAGATTTATTGGTGGGAAGAGTATTATTTTACAGTTCTGTAGAGGTTCTTCTACTTTTATCCATTCAGTCATGCATTATTACATAGAACTGAGAATTGAAGCAGTAAATGTAGGTCATCTGAACCTTGTGAGAAATGTGCCTTGAGCATCAGCAGCTATGAATATTGTCTTTCCCACACAGTCACTGGTTGATTATCCCTGTTTTTTTAAACTATAACATGGATGAACTGCAAGTTACTTCTGAAGTTAACATTTTACCCGTGTCCACTGCATTTACTATTGTCAGATGTTATGCTAATAAAATTTATTTTAAACTTCTTGAATATACAGAATTGTGTTATGGTGAGAATGTACTTACATCTCATGTCCACAAGCACAGTGAGGGTTATGGGTAGCTTGCAGTGAGCAGAAAAAGTTCAGAAAAAATTTCAGAAAAAATTATAAGACAAAGGTTGAAATAAAAACTGTTGAAGTAGAATGGTGCACTGTTTATATGGGGGTATAGTGTCTAGAGAAGAACCTTTATTATTTCCCTCCAGTACCTGAGTTACAGCTTGGTGTTTCAGCTGAGATGACTCATTGAAAATTTCACTTTCCAAAAATTGTGCTGCAGCTGAATAATGTTGTTGAAGTCTGAAATAAGGCTGGAATGCAGAATTTTGTTTGATACAATTTAGTAATATTTTCATGTTATCATGTTATCCATATTTATTACTTGATTTTATGGTTTTACTTTTCCTGTTGGTTACTGTTTGTTACTGAAAGACTCACTCTCTAAACATATAACCCTCCCCATATTTTGTGTATTTCATACAGGATCATGTTTAAAGACTTGCATTTATTTAAATTGACTTACTTTTCAATAGAAAGTATTAGGTTCTTCTTTTCCTTACCCTTATGTAATCAAAATTCTTTGATGCTACACTTTCACATTTCTGCAGTAAATGATTTTTCTTTTTTTTTCCTAAGTTTTATTTTAACATCTAGAATCATGATATAGCAATTAATTATGTAGTTTGAGGTCTTGTTTGATAAAACCAGGGGAGAGATTGAGATAGTTAAAAAAAACACCCTTTAAATCTGCCTAAGCAAATAGGTGAGAAATTGGAGGTTAGAACATTGTTCAGCTGATTGGTTTTCTAATATGTTAAGAATTTACTGGATTCCCCAAAGCATATATAATGGAAATCATGTTAAATATTTTTGATCTTTTACACGTCAGTCCCCCAAACTATTGAATCATGGATTCAGATCTAATCAAGTTTATTTATTTTGTTGTTTTTCTTCAATGACAAATGCCCCTATACCTATCAAGTAGAGTGAGAAACTAAGTATGTTCCAGAGACTGCTGAAAACGTGGAACTTCTTGTGATTTAGAATCCATTACTGTTCCCTATCCTTTTTCTTGGAGTGAAATGTAAAATATATTCAAGTGATTCCAAGGTTTACAAGAAGTGTGTAGAACTCAGAGTGTAGGAAGTGGCTATTTTTAATCACGGAGTGATTGTGGGACTGGATCTTGGTGACATCATGAATTTGCCTCTCAGCAGACATATGGGGAGTTAATAAATAGATTGTTGGTTGAAGTATCTGCATCAGTAAAATTTTGTTAGAGTGGAGTGTTTTTTCCTTCATTTTAAAATTTTTTATCACTGTGCTTACAAATTGTTTGAGTTTGTTTTTTTGGGTTTTTTTTGTGTGGTTTTTTTTTTTTTTTTTTGTCCTGATATTTATCCAAATATTAACTGTGGGTAGTCAACTGGGAAGGAATCTGGGCACTCACTGGTTCTGTGCCTTTTATTTGGGAATCCCTGTGCAGTCTCTGCTTCAGCCCTTGTGTGTGTGGGTTATGTGCCTCTCTGAGTACATAGACAGGCTTTGTGTTGCCATAGTTCCTGCTTTTAAAATAGGTAGGCTGGAAGATATATCTAAGGAAGAGTAAAAATGAATTATTTTTTATGCCTACCAATGCAGCTTGATGGGTGGTTGTTTCTTAGTTTAGGTTTTTTTGTTTGTTTTGTGGGGTTTTTTTTGTTTCCTTTGAGTTTTGTTTGGTTTTTTGTTTTTGGTTTTAGGTGGGTTTTTTTGTTGTTATTTCTTCTGTTTTATGGTTTTAGAGAATTTATTATGTTTAGTTTGGCTGGGAGGTGTTGTTTTTGCTCCCCTCCTCACTCCTTCCCTCAATGCCTATAAGAGAAGAGGGTGATTTTCTTCAGATTCTGGGGCTAAGCTTTCATTTTACATGAAAAGTACAATTTTCAAATGTTGACAGTTAAAGGAAGACAATTGAGAGAAATGCCTTGAGAGTTTTTTTAATTTAGAAGAGTACTTCAAAGAATAATGCTAAACTCTCTAGTTTTTAAGGCTAATTTGAATATTAAATGTAATTTGAGCATCATAGAAACTCCATAGATTAATAGCATGAAATTCCTTTATTAAAGAACAGTAATTCGGTACATTTCTTCTACTCACCAGAGTTCCTTTTTTTAAAATTTACTATAAGAATATTGCTGATTTGTTTTTCTTGAATCAACTACTGTGTGTAAAATCACAACAGCACCAGTGTTTATTTGTTCTGAAAGGTAGGTCTGACACATAAAATGCATTTAAATTCCTGTTTTTTCACAGATTATTTATTAAAATGCTTCATATAATGAATATAATGAACAAAAAAAATTTTACTGACTAGGGTAACTTGATAGATTATTGTGTTTTGAAGGAATGATATCTGATATTACAGAGCAAAACAACTATTTCACTTAAGTTACTTAAGCCAATAATTGGTAAAGTTCATGTTTTTTTCACTTGCTTTTTACAAATGAAAGAACTCAATGGAAATATTGTCAAACAGACGGAGAATTGGTTTCCTGAGTTCTGCTCACTTTTCATCTGATTTGACTTGTCATTCCAAGCAAGATATTTAACTCATCACCTGTTTCCCGGTGCTTGAAGAGGAGCATAAAACTGAGGTGTTTAGTTTGTCCCTACACACCTGAGTTGGTAATCACTAAACCTTTAGAAAGTACATGCTAAGGAATGCATGGGGTTTTCATTCTAATGTAATTTCTAAAATAACCCTCTGCCAGTAGTAGGTTGGAGAGAGCAGCTTATTGTTTGATGGCAATTTGATAAAAATTTTCTTGGAAATATAATACTCCAGTGATGTCATTCAGTTTTAAAGTAGGAACATTTCTGCCTTGTGGACAATTTAATAATAAAATTATGTGAATGTTTAAAAATGTGCAGAGTGCATGGGTTTGGAAACTAGCTCAGCATTGATAGCACTGTTTCCACAGGTTGGTCTTGTGAAGCACCAGGTTATTCTTAGAGGAGAGCAGAGAGGAAAAACTTCACAGATTAAACTTCTATACTAACTACTCATGAAACAAACTAATCATGGGATTTCCTAATTATCAGCATTAGGGTTCTTTGTCTGCTACTCATATTATCCTTGAATATTACATAAAGCTGATTTAAATAATTGAATACTTTTTAAGCTTAGAGCCTACTAGGAAATTAAAATAAAATTAAATACTTTCTTGTTTCCATTATAGCTTTTCAAGCAGTATTAGTCCGGAACATAAGCAGGCTATATATATATGATATTTTAAGAAACATTTTCAAATGTTTTTCCAGTTTTGTGATACCTTTTTAATAGATGCTGATGATGTGAAACTTGATGATAATTATGAATAATATAGTCATGCATTATAACTGATACATTAGGGAGAGAAATACTTTCTTCTTACTATGGAAAATAAACTATTCCCACTGAAACACTACCTCAATTAATTTGTGGTTTTCTCTGGGCCTCTTGGGAATCCTGAGCATGGTTCTAGTCAGGTCTTGAATAAGATATAATTTCTGTTTATGTGCTATATTCATCATAACTGTAAATACTTTTATTTCTGTGAACAGAATGCTTTGGGTAGAGTTTAGAGATGGTTAAATATTATGGAATTATCTGTTTCTTTCAAACTGTGGTACACTATGCACTATAGTATAATTCAAGAAAGTTCAGTGTGCCTTAGAAATGGATGTTAAGTCTGATGTTTTTTTCTGCTCAATGCTGTAGCCTAATTCTGTTCCCACCACTTTGCTTCTTCCAGGCCATGAGAGACTGCTCCCATGATGGCAGAGATTTGTATGATGGGTTTTGTTGACCACTTCACAACTCTTAAATGCTAAAAGCAGAAGGCACTAGCTGGTAGCTCAGTGTGGAGAAAACATTTTATTTTAAACTTCAAAAACAATTATGTCAAAGAAAAGTCGTGCCAAGGGAGAGAAGTCCGACATGGAGACTGAAGCCCTGCAAGCTGCTAATGAGGAGCTGCGAACCAAACTAACCAACATCCAGATAGAATTTCAGCAAGAGAAAACCAAGGTATTTGTCTGCCTCTATTTTGTGACCATTCTTTTAAAAGTAGCACTGTTAGAAACCAGCAGAGTTTGATACTAAGGTGTGTTAGTTGTAAAAGAAAAACAGGACAGAAAAGTGAAATCAGAAAAACAACTGATAAACTAAAATTGGTGCCAATTCATTTAAATAGTGTGCAAAATGGACTAAGTATCCCCAAACACCATCACTGAAACTTGCAATCTCAGCAATATAAATGGCATTAGCTTACTGACAAAGGAGCTTTGTATTTGACCTTACTGAAAATTGTATGTTGTAAAAAGAATTGTCTTCTAAATCAAACATCAGCACCTTATTCAAAGCATATAATTTTGAATGCCTATGAAAAATATCTGTTAACTGGAAACTATCTGTGTAGGAGTCCTGATCTGATTTGCTGGGGTTATGTGTGGCATTGCTGTGAGCTATTCAATGATGCATCTGATTGCTAATGAAACAGATCCATCAATATTTTTCTATCTAGCATATGTTCAACAGGTATTCAGGTAATCAAGAGGACACATAGGAGAAACTATTAATTCATCAAATACACTCATATTTATGAAGATTAGCAGTTACTTTTGAATATTTCTGTAAGTTGTTTAAAATATGGACAAACCAGTGAGGTTATTTCTATTCAGTTATTTATTGAAATTGATTGGTGCATTTGACTTTGCACAAGATAGTTGTGGAGATGAATCCATGTGCAGGTGGATTTATCTGTATTTGACTGGGGATACTGTAGTTGCAAAAGTCTCAGACTGCAAGTGGAGAAAGTATGCACTCAAAATGTGTTCTCTTTATATGAAGTATCTTTGTTCAAGCCTTTTTTCTTTTTATCACTGTAAAGTGTGGAATACCTGAATAACAACATTTCTGTACATTCCAGCAACATTAACATACTTGTGTGATACTCATCTTTAAAGGGTCTTATTTTTTACATTTTAATTTACAAACTAACCCAAAAACCATTGCAGATGTAATCTTCAGAAATTTTTTCTTACAGAGGAAAAAGAAACTGTAAAGCCTTAATTCGCACTTGACTGATTCAATAGGTTCAGAAAATATCAGCCAACTAAATTTGTGTTGCCTTGGAAATTTTTCTTCTTCACAGACTAAAGCAAAAAGTCAAATCTCTTACAGGTCAGAAGTATTGATAAATGAAAAGATAAGTCAGGGGTTTTGCTATTGGCTTCCTCATCCAACTTCTCTTGCTGTTGCTTGATATAAAGACAACAAATTTTAAAACAAGTGGCACAAACTACTTGAGCTTTTTAAAAGCCACACGCCATGAAATTTAATAGTGGCTAATACTCTATAATTTACATGTCAATAAATTGCACTACTCCACTGTCATTTTTAATGTTTCGGTGTTTCTGTTTGGAGGCTTGAGAGTTTATGGTAGATTTGATTTATATTAAATTTTTCTTTTTAGCTATCTTACTTCCTTTTTTGTTCTGCATAACTTTATATGTAGAAATATATGTGAATTTTATTATGATTTTTTAAATTGCATTTAAAAAAGCACATAATTATAAAGTTTTCTTATACCTTGGACAGAAGAGTGAATCAATTTTGAGTCCCTAAATAACTCTGATTCAAAAATCAAATTGCATGAACACTAGGAAGTGTTTAGCTCTGGTACACTTCCAGTCTTTACCTGTATGAGTATCAAGTTTAACTCTGGATTCAACTAAGAATAAGGTGCAAGTACAAGACCATGACAGCTGCAGGAACATTTTCAAGAAGTAGTCTTTTTACATGATATCCAATCTAGGAAGATTTCCTTCAGCTTGGTTACTTGTTCACCATTCTTCAGCTTAAAAATTTAATATTTTCTTGAGTATTGATGTTGTTGCTGAAGACAGATCTGTGTATTGTGCACATGTGTGTGCAGAGAAATGGGTGAGCTCACATATGAACTCTGTAAAGGTGGAAAGAGGAAATTACAGCCAGAGTGCCCAAAAATCCCACTAACTCCACATTGCAGAGTGCAGTAAATTCTGCAGTGCATTGGAGTGCAATTCTGTGGGGATGCAGCTGGGGGAAGAGATCTTCAACCTCTTTCCCTCTTCTTTGCTGTGGTGCTTCCTGTAAATCATTTAAAAGTAATTGAATGTGTAGTTTATTTCCCAGCCTACTCTCAGTCTGTGCAGCAGTTTATAGGATGCCTTGGCTGACAAGATGAGTAAATCAAAGCCATAGAGATTTTTCCTGTTTAGACTGTAGTTCAGAAATAGTAGCAAAACCAAGAGAAATTATTTCTTGGTATTAGAAAAGTAAAAAAACTGCACCTAGAGAATTCTAAATAAATTAGATATATTTGCTGGTGTAGAGGTAAGAGAGAAGTATTGAAGCTGCTGAACAGACAGCTCTGTGACCCATGGGATATAAAGTGTATTAGGAAAGGTAACAAACTCTTGTGGGGCCAATTTATTCAATTTAATTTTCCTAAACTATTTTTTCCCTCATGTATATGCCTCTATTAATCATTTATCTGAGAAGGAACCTTCTAATTGATGAGAGACATCACAAATGGAAATCAGCCATAACATACTTCTGCCTGAAAAATACTGCTTTCTCTGAAATAAAATTTTACCCAAGAGACATTCAAAACTTTGTACATATTTTCCTAGTAAATCTTGTTTCATTGGTTGTTGATCCATGTAAAGAAATTTCTTCTGTAAAGTTGTTTGCTGCATGCTTATGCAATACCTAATCCAAAATTGATATATTCACTTTTTTGGATGTGCATTATTGTTGATCTTACTGATGGTATTTTGGCCATTGGACACATGAGTAGCTGGGTTCATTTATGCTGCCTAAGGGGTGAAGCAGAAGTTGTGGTCCTGCCTTAGTTCCCATGTACTGTGTCTTGTTTTGGGAGCACCTCCTTGGTAGCTTTGGGGCCCTGTTGGATATAGGATGGCCTCTTGGACTGTAGGTTTGCTGCCATCTATGGAGAGCCTGGAGAAGGGAATGCATGAACTGAACAGGGGCTCACATACCCTCGCTCTGCTAGTGAAAAAGCTTTGTTGGAAGACATCCAAATGTTGGGTAATGAGTAACAAAAGGATTTGACCAAAGCACAGAAATTTAACTTATTTCAACATGAATAGGGACAGGACTCTGACTGAACTGAATCTCACTTGCCAATGTATACCAGCTGGAAAGAGGAGTGCTATTGTTATAGTAGTAGGTGAAACTTTGTGTGCTTTAGTTTATGGCCATTACTCCTTATTCTGGGTACCACCCAAAAGAGCCTGGCACCATCCTCTTGACTCTCCAAGATGTTTATATGTATTGGCAAGTCTTGTCTCAGTCTTTAGACTGTAGACTAAACAGGCCCAGCTCCTGCAGTCCCTCCTCAAGAGAGAGATGCTGCAGACCCCTTCTCATCTTTGTGGCCCCTCTACTCAATCCCCTCCAGTAGCTCCTTGTCTTTCTTGAACTTTGGAGCCCAGAACTGAGCACAATACTCCAGATGCACCTCACCAGGGCCAAGGGCACTGAAAAACAAGTTGAATAAGGCTGGACTCAGTACTGATCCCTGGTGCTCCCCAGCCTCCAGCTGGATTCTTCTCCACTGATCATGATGCTCTGAGCTCTGCCATTCAGCCAGTTCTTGATCTACTTTGATCCACTATCCATTCCTCTAACCCTCATTTCCAAAGCTTATCTACAAGGATGTTATGGAAGACAGTGCCAAAAGCCTTGCTGAAGTCAAGGTGGACAACGTTCACTGTTGCTCCCTCATTGACTCATCTAGCCATGCCATTGTAGAAGACTATCAGACTGGTCAAGCATGATTTCCCCAATGTGAATCCATGCTGACTATTCCTGATTACCTTCTCTTCTTTTACATTCAAGTTTGCAGGTCTGGTAAAAAGCAGTGTGGAGAGTATCCCTCCTGTAATTGACTATTTTGCCACAAATTAAAACTCCTTGCAGTTAAATCCAAGAGAAAAAAAATTAGGTGGTCCTGAGTAAGTTCTTATCATAACATTTTTGTTGGGGAACTGGCTTGGTAACATTTGGAAAAACATAAGATTTAATCAGTTATTACCTTTTAGAAATGCATAGTTTTAAAGTTATTCCATTGACTCTGATCATAAAGATGAACAATTATTTTTCTGTCTCAAGTGTGCAAAACAACTTGTCATAGAAAACACCAGATGCAAATATCCAAGGAAAATATAATTATATTGTTTTAAGGAAAATTCTCCTTTCAGGCACATTTTCAACATAAGAAAGGAAAGAAACAATGATGCTTAGCATTATTTTTTGAAGAAGCTAAGTTCTGCTATGGCAACAGAATTGTATCGATGTGAGCCAATTATTAAAGTTTTAATTTAGAAAGATAGACAGTAACTGGTTTATTGGTGCCCTGATATCATGCCTGACTTTCTTTCCCTATTGGCTTAATTTCTTGGATAGAATAGCTTTCTTCATATTAAAAAGAAATGCAAAATGAGTGCCGGAAATTGAAAAAGAGAAATTGCTTTAAAATTTAGGTTCATTTGGAAAGTGAGACTCAGGCATATGGGAAAATGCCACCCTACTATTTTCATTCAGTCAGTTCCTGTGGAAGCCAGACGAGTACAGAACTGCACAGTGTGCAGGAGAGAGGGACTGAGGGGTGTGGGAAGGGCAGATTTTGACTTCCAGAGAAGATCTAACAGACAGATCTAACTTTCTGTCTTCTCTGACAAAAACAAGTAATAAAAAAAGACTTTTTAAAGACCATGAGATTTGGGATGCAACTTTTTTTTCCTAGATCATGAGGTGCAATAAGCATTTAAGAAGCTGTGTAAAAATCTCGGTCTTTTGAAGGATTCTAATTCTTCTTGTTTAAATTCCTCTTACTGAAGCTTTTAAGTAAAATTAGTAGTGATAAATGATAGTACTCATTTATACAGAGTGGTTAATACATGTCCTCACAGACAGCAACAGTACATATAGGTTTTGCCTTGCTTTGCCTTAATTCAGTGAAAGATGAAAAAAAATTGAGCAAGTATGCTAATTTGTGTGGCTCAGCACTCCTCCAAAATGTCAAAATCCATTTCTCATTTATTAAAAATTCTTTTAGGAAGTTAAACTCATGAATGTGTTGTATTAAAAACTGCCTTTCAGATGTATGCTTTATGTACAATATGACTAATTTTAAATTACTGTAGTTCTGGAGGTATATTATTTATGTTTGTATGTGCCATTATGCAGTTTGTTTCCCTGTGTTGTCATTAGTAGATTTCATTGCTCAGTTTCATTTCAATTTTCTTGGCTCATCATGAAGGCAATAAGTAAATAATGAGTGTTGTTTTATTTGCAAATTTATCTATAAACTAGTTTGTTTACATCTGGTAGTAGATAGGTGAGTAAGTGACTTAGCTTTGTTACAGCATCATGGAATGGTTTGACGTGGCAGGAACCTTTAAAGATCATCTATTCCAGCCTCTCTGCCATGGACTCTCCAATGGAATTTGGTGCCCTAATGCAGGCACTGAAAACCACTGCTATCTACTGTAGGCTTGGAACAAAATGTCATCCCACTGAAAGAAATAATACATGGATATATCCTGCAGATAATTTCCAATAGCCAGATTTATCATTTGGGGGAAAAAACCCAATCTCTATCTCTCTTAATAAAGACATGCTCTCAGAATAATGCTGGAACAGAGTGACAGTATCTATAAAATCTGTGTGACAGTGTCTGATTCAGAGCTATTACCTTTTTAACAGCTGTAATTATAGTGCTCTCCCAGATGGTGTTTTGTCAACAGTGCATCTAGTTTACTTTCATAAAATTGTTGGTACCTTTCCTCCCTTTCCTGCTCCAGTCTCTTCCTTTAAATCAAGGGTAAGTTTGAGTTGTTTAATTCTCAAAGTTATTGTTCAAAATAAGAGGATGCTCAGGAAAAGTCTGCTGTTCCAGCTCTCCAAAGACTTCGGGTCAAGTTGTGGTGGGTTGATCCTGACTGGACACCTACCTGACCAAGTTGCAATTCTGGCTTAATTTAGTGTAAATTAAATGCATCACATGGCTACAGACCACAGCTTTGTGTAGCACAGATAGAAGCAGATGTTGCTCCTTTTACCATGAGGCACTATTTGCTATGTATGTTTGTATTGTCACTCAAGGGTAAAACACAAGTTTTGAAACCTGTGCCTCTGATAGAAGTTTTTGCAATCTCTGTAATGGGGATAGTAGAAAGATGTTGCTGAAACTACGAGTGATAAAATACATGTATGTATACATGGCTATGTATATAGCCTTTCTGGTATACTGCAATAGACAAGTGAGCTTTTCTCTTTTTCCCCCCTTTATTCTAAATTAACATCTAATCCCGCATGGAAAAAGCATTGCTTTCCATGCAGCCTGCTGAGCATCATTTTATAATGAGGTTTCATCACAGTGGATATTACTATAATAGTCTATAACATTTTTTCACTACTCTCTCCCCAAGCCTTAGACTCACTGGCCTATATTTTCTGAAATGTCTGGGGACATGAATAGTCTCAGTTTTGGGGTGAGATCTGAGGTCCATTGTGTAGACTTGATTTTTCAAAAGGCAAATTCTTCTGGCTTATCTAATAAGGACTTTCCCATTAAAATAACAAAGAAATTAAGAAATCCAAAATAAAAGTACTTTCAGCATAAACACAAAGTCTTTTTCCTGTTTGATTAATTTTCCATCTGCTTGTACAGCATAGTAGAGGGATTGTGGGTGAGAATAGCCTGATGTGGTTGGTACAGGAAATAAGGAGATAACTAGATTGTATCTTGCTCAGTTTTATTTTATTCCCTTAATCTGTGAGAGCTCATTGCCAGTTGCACATCCCTATAGCAGGTTCCTTAACATGCACATGGCCTTTTTCCAGCCCTGCTTCTCTACTTATTTACTGGAGAGAGGTGTGCAGTCTTTGCTTTTGACTATTCAGGATAGGTTTTTAAGAACAGTTTAGAAAGCAGCTTCCTTGGTGACTTTAAAAAGCGGAGTGGTGCTTGTTAAACAATATTTTATATTTTGTTCCAGGTGGGTAAACTGAGAGAAAAAATCCAAGAGGTTAAGCAAGAAAGGGAGCAGGAGCAGCATAAACACACTGCCTATGTTTCTGAACTGAAAGCCAAGCTCCATGAGGAGAAAATGAAGGAACTTCAGAGTGTCAGAGAGCTCCTGATCCGGCAGCACGAGCAGGAGGTGGCAAGAATGGTGAAGATCAAGGATGGTGAAATTCAGCGTTTGCAGTCAACAGTGAACGTCCTGCGGGACGGCGCGGCTGACAAGGTGAAGACGGCGCTGCTGAGCGAGGCCAAGGAGGAGGCTCGCAAGGCGTTCGACGGCGAGAGAATGAAGCTGCAGCAAGAGATCTTGGAGCTGAAATCCGGCAAAAAGCAGCTTGAGGAAGCTCTGAACAACATCATGCAGGCAGATAAAATGAAGGCTGCGGACCTGCGCACGGCTTATCAGTCCCACCAGGATGAGATCAACAGAATAAAGCGGGAATGTGAGAGGGAGATCCGCAGGCTGGTGAGTTCATTAAGTAACGCTGCTTATTTCAGTTTATGACAGTCTATGTTGCTGTATGTGCCCATAAATATCAAGGCATCCTTTGGCAGTGATACCTTCTATCAGTGCTGATTGCTACGATGGGCCTCTATTTCCACTGCTTTCTCCTTCTTACAGCAAAGGTGAACCTTGGCTCCATGGCCTACCCAACACAGCCCAAAGCTTTCTGTCCCACCAAATAGAATACAAGTCAACCAAGTCTTTCCAGGATGTATTTTGACAACAGATCAAAGAAATAGACTTTCCCCTTCCTAATAGCACAGCTATACTCCTGGTGACCAAAACAAGCCAAGGATTGTTCATTGGACAATGCAAGAATGCCTTGAGATGGCAACATTAAGTTCACATAGAGTTTTTATATTTAAATTGGAGGAACAAGATGAGCTGAAACAAGACAATCTCTTTGCTTCTTGTGCATCTTTATCCAGGTCATTGAATTTTAAGCATTGTTGCCCTTTCAGAATTTCTGTGTTTTTTCTATAGCAGCAGAAAAGTTAGGGCCTAGGACAGCAGGCTTTTTTCACACTTCATAAACCCTAGGACTTCAGCACAGATGGCAGTCTATGCTGTTTGTATAAAATCAAAATCCAGGCAATATTTTCTGACAGTGGGTGCCCCAGATTATTTAGCTTTGTAAAATGTAAAGAATCTAAGGGCTGTACACAGTAATACATTTAGAGAGGTCTTCATCGAGCGACACTTCTGTTTGGTAGCAAGATATTTTATATATATATATATATAAAAATATCTAACTTTTTATCTGCACAAACTAGCAGTATGATAGCTATGCAAATAAAATAAAAAATACAATAATAATAATATTTATGTTATGTCAAGTACTACAGACTTTTACTAGAATGAAACATCAGCTTCCTTAGGAAAAGATCTTTTTTGTTTGCATTTGCACATAAATGACCTCTTATTTCCTGTATTCCTTAGGAAAAATTACAATGAGGACAAGCTACAAACTAATATCTGTGTAATGCTGCTGATTTTCTGTCTGAGACAATGAAAGCTTTCAATGCAGTAAATATTTATGCTTTAAATTAATTGGATGTTGATTGAGTCTCAGGGGTATGATTTTGTTCATTAATTAAGACCGCTGCAAAGACTGACAATTCTGCAAATTTACTTTCATATTTTGTTCTGTATTAGAAATGTAAAATTTTAAAATCATGGCTATGAAGTACAGAGAATTTTAAAAAATATTAAGGAAGAGAGAAGGTTCATACATTCTGGCATATGTTTTTCTGGAGGACATTTTCTGTGTGAATTTAACCTCCTCCAAGAAGGGTTTCAAAGGAAAGACTTAACTCTTCACTTTCAAGAGTAGTGGCTTTCAACCTGCTGTTGTCCAAAGGTGATGAAGAAAGGCACTCTTTTCTGTCTGGCACAAAAAACTTGTGAAGTCATTCAAAATTTCAATTGTAGCCTTGCTGGACCTGTGTTACTCTGTACATCTAAAAAGGTGAATATATTGGGAGAATGTGTAGGTAATTCTTGTTTCCTTTTCCCAGCACCACTACCACTGATCTCGTGGGTTTTCTCAGGAAATGTTTGTATCTTCCTCCAAGAGTCTGGTGCTGCCTTCTGGTGCCTCCATTCCTTTCATATAATAAATTTTGATTTTTTCCTTAAATTCTATGGTCTGTGGGCCTTTTTAAGAGAAGAGTTTCTTCTAGGAATTCTTAGGAATTTAGGTAGTTGCTATTGCGCAGGGCAGTCTTTAAATCTGGGATGAGGTAAAAAATACTGCAGGGCTCCTAGATAGGTTCTCTTTTCCTTTGAGAGAGCACATGGAATTATAGAACGTGATCACTGGGATATTTCCCTCTCTCCCCTCCCTTCCATTTAATTAGTTCAAGGGATACTTCCCTTCAATTTCAGATTAACCCTATCAGCTCTGGATTCGAGGTTCTTGGTTGGCTTCTACTGTTCTGTGAGATGAAATGATAAAGATGTGAAAGGCAGTGTTATTAATATTTGCACTGTTCTGTAACTGAGTTTCAATTAATATGCTCTTTTGTATGTGTGCAGTGTTTTTGGCACTATTAAGAAACCAGCATCTTTGGGATTAATGACCTAAATGGGCTGGCCATACTGTAATTCAAATTCAGATAGAGTAATTCAGGATGCAGTCTGATTGTCTTGTCAGACTTGGCTGATTTATTTTGAATTTCAGATCACAAATTACTTTTGTGAATGTTTTTCTTATAGATATTTCAGCTAGAAAAAAATCTGTATCTTGCCATTAAATTTAACAGCCATGATGAATATGACTAAAATCTTACTGTTCTTGACTGTTATTAAAAAATAACTTATGAGAAAGAAAAACAGCAAAATCCATAGTCTGAGCATATGGATACAATTATTTTGACCATATTTTTTAAAAATATGATCAATCAAGTTAGGGATTGCTTTCATAATTTTGAATTGAGCCAAGAAAAATATCCAACAAGCCTCAACAGAAACAAGATTGAATAGCTGAAGTCCTAGTGCTTAATAAGAGAAAGTAAAATATCTATTTGGCAAAAAACAATATACTTTTTCTATGTGCAGTATGAAATTATATTAAAATTTTTCAATTCCTTTAATTGAAAATGTAACAGTGATAGAAATGTTTTCATTCATTGAAGGAATGCTAACTGCTGTGGACTTTATTCCCTCACCCTCCAAGAAAATACATCCTTGTATATATGCATCAGCAAAATGTGCTGGCAGCTATGAAACCAGAAGTGAAAATTGCTAGTAACAAATTGGAGGGACAAATGAAACAGATGCCTTGAAAGTAAAGAGGCACCTTGGAGAATAAGATAAGAAAGCAAGAACACTATTACTTATTTTGTTCATCCCATATTTTCTGAGTAGTTGAGTCTGTACAGTTGTATTGTTCAACAGAATGAAAAGCACTCAAAATAATAATTTTAGCATTTTTTTTCTTAGCCCTTGATTAAGCTTTCCATTTAACTGACTTGTTTTGAAAATCAGGTTTGAAGTTAGTTTTCAAATGTAAGTAAAGTTGCTTTCTTTTGCCTGACAATCCTGAAATAGCCTGCTGACATTGCTGGTGATCCTTGGGAGCAGCTCAGCCGTACTCTGTTACCAGCACAGGTGGAAGGCAGCCGTGGCTGTTGAGCATGTGAGAGTTACATTCATTCTGGGGCCACTTGCACACCATTTTTAAGCAGGTCCTTACATTGCAAGGCATATTTCTCTAAGTACTGTTTTTCCAGTGACAAGATTAATGGACAACTTGCATTGGAAAATAAATGCAAAAGCCCAGTCATTAAGAGGATTGAATTATAACACCACCGGTCTACTAATTTTTTAGTACTGGTTGAAAATGAAGAAATTTGAATGCCTATTTTGTGAACACTTAATATAATATTTAAACTTTGGAATGAATAAATGACACTTGCACCCTGCATTTTGTGGTGTATATTTTAGTAAACACTGTTTTTAATATTGGAAATATCTTTAACACCAAGCTTTTTACTTATTTTACAGCTAAATACCATTCTGTCCTGTTAAAATCTTTACACATATGTTCTTCCTAAATATTCCTTAACAGCTTGAATTTAAATTAACTAAAAGACTTCAATATAAAATAGACTCAATTTTCTTAACCACAAAATCATTAAGATTCCACTGATTGTATTAGAAACACAATAAGGTTCCTGTTTAAGAGAGCACACAGTACACCAGATGAATTAAATTTGCATATTTCAATTTTATTTTCAAGTAGACTTATAAAAATTGTCTAAAGAGCACCGTGACAGTACTGCAGATTCATACTTGCAAGGCAAAAAGTCTTTTTGTTGCTAAGAGCATCAAAGTAAAAGAAATTGATTTCAAGGGGTGATTTTCAGAAGTTCCTGATCAGCAGTGATTGATGGAGACAGATGCACTATTTAAGTGTCCTTAATCTCCTTAGTCCAAATTATATTGCTGCATAAATAAAAAACTCCTTCCAGTGTGAAATGTTTCTTCTGTCTGGTGTTTCCCAAATATAATGCAGGACATGAAAGAATATAATTCAAACTGATACATTAAGCAGTTTTTAAAGGTGGAAATCCAGGCAATTTCACTGAAACTTCTCTTCAAGAGAAAAACCCTGTCATGGAATAAACTCATGTATCATTTATATTGATTTTATGAAACACTAATATTTCAGTTTTGTGTCTGTGTGTAACACAGCTTCTCACGATTTAAGACTTCTGAACATTTTTTATCAGAATTAAGAATTAGGCAGCCCAAAATTTCAACTCATGTCCTTCACAAATTCATATTTTCTAACCTTGCACAACTCTTAATATGGTTGTCTGTCTATCTGTCCTTAGTATGGATTATGCTAATAAGCTGTCTATTCCTTTAGTTGGATTTATTATTGAGAGTATAATACAGTCATGGAAAAATTTAGGTGGTGAGGGTCCTCTCAAGGTCAGTGTCCTGCTGGGAGCAGCTTTAAAGGTTGGGTCAGGTTGCTCTGGAACTCCTCCAGGCCAGAAAATCTCCTAGGATGGAGTTCAACAATGACAGCCTGCCCTAAAGCCTACTTTCCTTCTTTTGATTGTCACTATTGTCCTTTTGCTGTGTGTCTTGGAGAAACATGTGCTTTGTTCATCCCTGTATTCCCCTTTGGATGGCTGAATGGATATCTGGTACTGCAATGCATCCTGCTGCCTTCCTTTGGCTGGCCCCTTCTCCATTCCCTCAGTGCTGGATGCTGCAGCCCCACAATGGTCTTACTGGCCTTGCTCCAGTTATATGGCACTTAGGCCAGTTTGTCAATACCTGCTTTTTCCTGCTGGGGACCCCAGAAGTGGCTGTGGTGCTCCTGGTATAGTTTCCTATATGCTTAATAAAAGACTAAATCTCTTTTGGTACACCCCTCCTGCTTTGGCCCAGTATCAAGTTAACTTCAGTCATTGCAAATTTTCACCACTGACCCATATCCAACTTGCCCTACAGGATGCAAAAATCTTTCCTTTTGTCTTTCTATTTTTCCTCTTTTCTTTCTTCCCATTGCAAAACTGCCAACTTGAACATGTTTACAACAGCTGCAGGCACTTGAGCTCTCCCAGGGGCAGGACAATGTATCTTTCTTAGGCAACTTTATGAAGGCTTCTTGGCTCATTTCTCCAACATGTCAAAAAGGTTCCTCTGAATGGCCTTCCTATCCTCGAGTGTGGTAACAACTTCCCCAAATTTGGTATCATCTACAAATCTGGGGAACAGTGCATTCCATTTTTTCATGTGCTCACATGAATTGACATGAAAAATAATAGAAGCCAAAGTTTAATGCTCCACCGAACCCCAAATTACCTACCTACGGGAACATTAATGTTCTCCTGCATTACCATTACTAGGATTTTGCTATTTTAAGGCAACGGAATTCGTATCTTTGTGTTACTTTCATCACTGTGAGCAATGCAGAGGCATCTGTCTCATAATTCTGGCGCAGCAGGACAGTTGGCTGTAGGCAGGGCACTCCCCGCTGGCCTGAGGAGAAGGGTGGAGCCTGGCTGTTCTCACTTCACTTGTGCAATGGCACGTGTGCAGGAGTTTTGATTCCTAACCAGTCTCAAATTTTGAGACTGGAAAGCTGAGCTTTGAATCATCTGAGGCAGTCGTGCACGGTTGGGTAGAGCTGCAGCGTGCTTCTTCTCGGCCGCTTAACCCCGCGTGTATTTCACACACAGCTGCTGATATCAAATTGTAGGCTCTTCCCTGGATTTTGCCATCTGTTTGAGACACGTGTTTCAGCTGCATTCCAAGGCTGAGCTAATCTGCAGCAGAGACTCACCACCTCCAGCTTTGTAGGAGTGCAAATAATGCTTGACTTTCCGTCCTCTGAAGATTTATGCTTCTCTTAGGAGCTCACAGTGTTCCAGCCAGACGTTGTTTTTTCCCTGAATCAAGCAGATCTAATGAAGCTTTTTTCATAGTGTAGGCTCAGCGTTTTGTGTTTGTTGTTAATATTTTCTAAAAAGTTAGGAAGGCCACAAATTTGACTTCTTACAAAATTTGGAACAGTGTTAAAAACCCACAAAAGTTACATATGGTGTAGGACTCGGACAGAAAAAAAATCTCCTAAAGTTTTTATTACTTAGTTTTGCTGTGTTTTTATCTTTTTGACTACTTGTTCATTACAGTTCTGTCTATGAACACTTGGGATTGGTAATAGCAAAAATCCAGTAGTAGAGGTTGTAACTGGCTTTTGAGAAAGATATGACAAATCTCTTATCAGTAAATTCTGGAATTTTCTGCCCATGTGGAGTTTCTTGTATAATTTATCAAAACTTCTAGTGAAATTTAAACACTTCAGAAAAATATGTGGGAAAAGCTACTGGAGGAAATTATTGGCTGTTAGTTTAGAAAAATTACAGGTGAAATTAAGAATAAATCCTATCCACTTCAGTCTGTGATCCTTATTACTCCACTGAATGGCTGGCATCTCTTATCCTTTTCCCCCATAAGTTCCCAAATAAGCAGCAAACATTGATTTAAATAGCTGACCATGTCTGTTGTAAGGAATACTATACAGAACTCTGGAATGTTTTCCTTCTTTTCAGCACGTGGACTTTTGGCTTGGTGTATTGTTAGGTCTTAGTGTTCCTTTAGAAATGTAGAAGATGTTAATTCTTTTTAGTTCAATCTTTGCCTGTTTTTTTTTGTGTAGCATCTTCTTTTTATTGTTCATAGTAACCATCAATTCCCCTGTCATGATAACCCTTTTTTCGGTGTCAGGCACTTAGTATAAAGGTTAATTAAATTTCTGCTAGAGGAGAGCACTGTAGAATTTTGTTCTACAGTTGGCTAGGAGATAACTTTGACAAGGATGGGTAAAGAGGAAGGTCTTACACTTGGCAATGCAGCAGCTGGCTTTTTCCACTTTGGAAACTGAATATGTCATTGCCTTGATAGATGTAACTTTTAATTCCCTGGGAATTTCTCTTTCAACTTCATGAGAGACCAAAGTTCCCCCAAAGGTCTCTGACTTTCTTTCACTGTAGCCATTGAAGTGTAGCATAATTGGCATTTTTCTAATGACTGGCTTGGTTCTCTTTCATGTTTGATAAATATTATTAAAAGACTCGTTTCTACTCATTTCTCAGAGCTGTAAGGGGACTGTTCAATACATGTTCTTAGGAACCTGGTTAATTTTGACACAGGCTGAAAATGCTAGCTCTTCACTGACATAATGCAGGTAGTGTGTCTGTTCAGCATCTAACATTTGACAGCACAAAACCCTTGAAGAAATTATATTTAAAAAGCTCTAATTTTAACCAAGAGCTCCAGAGTTACTTCTTATGCTACTCAAGGTGATTTCTCAGTAATTTGCCTCTGCAGCTGCTTGTGAATGATCTTATTTTCTTTAAATCCTCTTTCAGAGGGTATTTCTGCTACTTTTCTTCTCAAGGCCTATAACTGAAAATACCTTCTAACTTCATGTTTTTCCACTGCCTTCCTACTAAAGACTTTTTTTTGTATGGACTTTTACCACTTTTAAATGCATAAAAAAAACACCAATCAGGGCTCTAAAATGCTTTAAAATCCATGCAAAAGAGAATATAAAAGAGTTTGTGTGATCCTGTTTTACTTGGTAGCTGCTAAAAGTGAGTAAATTTGTTTTAAACTGAGAACGAATTTGAAACCTAAACAACACTTGGAAGGAATTCTGGGATTATATATTTGATTTGTACAATATGTGTGAGCCCAATGCATGATTGGGATGTCATAGTGCCAAATATATTGGAAGAAAAGGTAGTATCTACCCTCTGTATCTTTTTGAGAGGTCTCAAATGAGTTGCAGAACTCATTTGGCAGGCAGGAATCTGTGAAAGCAGTGATGGGAGTTAGTGCATACAGGTTCATGTTGTCACATATTGGTCCTTCAAGTACAATGCCGTGGCAGAAAACAAGAAAACACTTCTTAATCTGATTTGCTGGAGGCTTCCATGCCTAAAAGCTTTCTTATCAACTCTGTCACTTAGTCTAATAAAAAGAACTCCTTCTCTTTATGACCATGTACATTCTTAGACAGTCTTGGCTACAACAGTGTTGCTTCTACAACATGTGCTTGATTGAAAGAGCAAGCAACAGGGAAGCTGGATTAATCCCTTTTGATTTTCATTTGCCTAATGGAAGATATGCTTCTCCCCACTAAAATAGATACCATAATACATATGTCTAAAATACATACCTAATTCATACCTAATTTCATTTGTTGGTTAACCTTTATGCTGCCAACTTTTTTTTTCTTCATGTAACAAACTGTGGCTCCTGTGGTTCTGCAATGGAGACTTTGTTTGAGCTTTTACAACTATTAGAATATCTAATACTAGGCTAAACTAAAGTCTCCTTCTATGGCAGCTTATGTTCTCTCCTAGTCATGACTTCTCTTCCATTGCCTTCTGGGCCCTTGACATACCATCTCTTCCACATGGAACTGAGGGAGCTTGCATTGCTGTAAAATACTTATTTTCCTTTTTTTTTCCCCCATTCTGGACCAGTTTGTACTCTCTGTTAAAAAAGCAGGCAAGGAAGATGAACAAATTTGCTCTGCACCATGCAAAGCTGAAAAAGATAGCAAGTCTTTGGGTGAGACTGCAGTAGATGTAAGGAAATTGAGACATTAACTAGGTCGATGCAATTACATTGGATGAATAAAGGGTGTAACCATCCCCTTGAAGAGAGCACAAATGTACTGACCCCCAAGCTTCTGAAGCATAATTTGAAGGCATTCTTGATGCAGTTCTCATCATCTTATCAATTTGTCCTAAGTTAGTTTCTTAGAAATTCTTTGTTCTGGTGGTTTGTGCTTATAAAAAGCTAAGTGCTATTGCAGTGTTCTGTGAATTTTTGTGTGTGTGAACATGTTTACATGTGTAAGAGGTTCTCTTGTGCATACCTGTAACTTAAAAAGAATAGAAACCCAAAATAAAAAAAGGATCTAGAGTTGTTACTATTTCATTATATCAGTGTTTCAAAGACTTTTATGCTTGACTTAAACGTAAGGCATTTGTTGTTTTCTGAAATATTCATCACATGTAGATTTTTGTGGTAGGAAAAAGACGAGTAGGAAAAGCAGGGAAGAATGATGCCTTCCCTTAACCCTCACCTCAAAGCCATGCCCTTTCATGGCATTTCTTTCTAATTTGTGTGAGCCTGTGTGCTTTGATCAATGGAAGGGAGAGGGGAGGGTGACATGGGTGTGGCTGCACTGGTCACATCTGTTTCAAAGGATCAGTTCTGTGTCACTTCAGCAAGTAGCAGACATACCAAGATTGTTGCTTTCCTTTTTTCTTCCAATTGAAAGCCTATGTCATTCCATTTACTGTTAAGTTTTGAGAACTAGAAGAGTATGAAATATGCTTTTAATTGGGTACCTTGAATTAGGGCTGTGTATGTAAGCTTGGGTGTTCTTATTGAATGTGTTCCTGGGCAAATTCCTGTGCCAGTTATATGGATGTTCAGTGTGAACACCTGTGTAATTTAAAGTGAAACTCTCCACAGTATTTAGTTACATGACATTTTTTTCCTCCCGAGGGCTCCCTGATAGATCAGTGTGCCTGACAGATAGCCTTCAGTAAAGGAGGCAGCTGCTTAATTTTTGTCATTGTTGTTCACTGCACAGTCCCTCTGAAATCCTGCATGTTGCAAATTCTTCCATTAATAAAAACTACATGCTTTTCCTGCAAGTCTTTTTTTGGCATACTTGGAAGTCTCACAAATGTGAGTTGACATACTGGGAAGGGTTGTTTTTATTTTCTATAGGAGAACTTGGGACACAGCAACTTTACTAAATCAGGGAAGAAATCTCCATCAGAACCAATCTTCATCAGTTCCAGTTAGAACTTCAGAGTAGTCTAGACCAGCTTATTTACTTCAAATCTGACTTTTTTATCTTTGCTCATGGTTCAGCCAAGCCACCTCCTGCCAGTCAGGTCCTGTACACAAATTTCACGTGCTTTGTAGACTGTCAAAGGATTAAAACAAGAATCCTGAAGAAGCAAATTGCATCCGATCATGTAATCTCATTGTGTTAATCCTGTAAATCACTTTGAACTATATATTACTTTTAGTATGTCTTTTTTTTTTTTTTCCTTCTTTTTTCTTTTGGTGTAACTTGACATAAAGAACTTCTGTGGATGTAGGACTATAATAAACAACAAACATATGATTTAACTAGTTCATGATTTTATTTTTTCAAATAAGTTAATAATACTCCTACTTCCAAAATTCTATGCATTTGTGTTGGCCAAGAAAGCAATTTTTGTAAACTGGAGAAGATACAGCACAGTTCCAATATTGCTAATGGTTAACGTTCTTGTTAAGGAATCTGTTTCTATAGTAACTGCTGCAGATTGTCACTTCCTCTAGCATTTGGAATAGTACCAAAGTGAATTTAACACTGATGCTGCGAGGGACAAATCCTAAGAGAGCTGCAGTAGATCACTGCGAGCAATGTGCTTTATTTGGTGTGGAGATGTATGAACATACAGTTCAGTAACCAGAGAGGGTGTTTAAGAACTGTTTCTTCCTACCCTTTATTCTAATGATCTCAGTGCTCTTATGTTTTTTCTTCTACACAAAGACCAGTCCTCATTTGAATCTTATAACAAGGGCACACAAAATACATAGGTATGCTTAAGATTTTAAGTTTAAATATTGTTCATGTATATGCTACTAATTTTAAATGTCTCTGAAGAGATTCATCACATGTGATATTCACTAATAAAGAGGGAGTCAAAATGTGGCAAATGTGTGTGGCTCAAGCTTTGAAACAAAGCCCAGGTGAGTTTTAAAGGGTGTGTTTGTCTTATTTTGTACTAGTTGTGTTTCTTTGCTGAAACATAATGAAGGCAGATTTTTATTCTCTGTATAGAAGTATGTGTCCTCAGATGAAGTGGATGTTTTCAGTGGCTGTGTATTCTGTTTCACTGTATGTTTACATCCGGTTTTGTTTGCCTCTTGAGTTGAGACTGGGCTAAAGAAACTCTTGATCAAGTGAAGGCTGAACCATTTTTAAGGACAGATAAAAAGTCTACAGAGGAGATATATTTTCTTTTTGGCAGCCACAGTTTCAGTGCTGGTGTAATTCTGAGAGAAACAGAACTTTCTTTGTGCAAATTGGTGTGTTTGCATGCAGTGAGCACTTGAGGATAGAGGGACTTCCTTCATGCATTATTTCTTTCCAGATGGACGAGATAAAAGGCAAAGACAGGGTGATTCTGGCTCTGGAGAAGGACCTTGGTGTCCAGGCAGGCCACACACAGAAGCTGCTCCTGCAGAAGGAAGCCTTGGATGAGCAGCTTGTCCAGGTGAAGGAGGCAGAACGGTACCACAGCAGCCCCAAGAGGGAGCTTCCCGCGGGAGTCGGAGACATCAGCGAACTGATGGGCAGCCCGGTAAGAAAGGGATGTTTTCTCTGAAGTTCACCTCTGGATAACTGCCTGGGTGTTCACATTGGCTTCGTGGTTACTACTAGCACCAGTTAATGGTAAATGGCCTGGTGCTGCACTGTGCTGTTTTACAGATGATTTTAAAACTCCTTGCACCTCTTAAATTGCAAAGAATAATGAGAAATATGTGGATATAGAACTTCTAGAATTTATTATGTGATCTTGAGCTCTGAACCTCAGCATTTTCTCACTGTTTCACTACTTTAGGAATATTTTAACCATTAGAAAATGGGTACTATACTTCACAAAAGCTGAACCATGTGATTTTAATCTATATCCTTTACACTAGAACCATTTTAGCTGAGAGTAAGAAATCTGCTGAGAAGTAACCTGCTATATATGAAGTATTATTTATCTAGCTAGTTGCTTTTTAAATTGTTAAACTTTACATACATTTCACAAGATGCTGATCATGGAGCATTTTCCCAGAATGTTATTATTTAATGTTTCAGTTAATTTTAGTTAAGTTTTCCAGACACTGATGTACGAGTCTGTTTTAAATTTTCTCAAAACGCTTGCTAAGCCATGATATTAAACTATGGACAGTAAAATATTTTTTAAAAAGTAATTTTATGAATCTATATGTTTTTGATGTAAAGGAGCAGCATCTGGATGAACGAGATGTGCGAAGATTTCAGTTAAAAATCGCTGAACTGAATGCTATAATAAGAAAGCTGGAAGACAGAAATACTCTCCTAGCAGATGAAAGAAATGAACTGGTAAATTAATTAGTGATAACACAGATGGTGGCTGGGAGGGCATCTTTATGGCAAAGAATTTAATGTTGGAAAGTGAGTGTTATAAATAATTTACAAATTAGTCCTGGTTGGCCTCAGTCAATTATATCAAAATGTAACAGAGATTTCTATAGAAATTAATCTTGTGACCATAGAAGACATGGGTGGAATCTTTCCTGTTCCACAAAAGTAAAAACTTACAAATTTGTTTTGGGGATAGTAATCAAATTAACTGATATATTGCCTGTAGCACTGTGTAATGATGTTGTGTAAAACATGCATAATCCATGCACTTAAATTGCTGCATTCATCCTTTTGAAATCTGTTTTTGTGATATGCTTATGCTAGCTGGGAGTTAAAACAGCTTTCTTGTGCTAGTGATGAAAAATCTCCCATTTCTCATGGGAAGTCTCTTAAGTAGGTGAAATTATCCTAGGAGAGGGATAGTAGCTTACACAAGAAAGGATATGACATGAATTTTAAGAATGAATTTTCTTAGCCTTTATCACTACTTAATTGCTTGTACTGAGGTTAATGGTAAAACTCCCATTGACTGCAATGGGAGGTGAATTTCAAAATAGGAATTTTTATACATGCCCCTTAATGCCCTAATTCTACTGACAGTAGAAAATATTTTTCATTCTAAAAAGATGGAACCTATATAACTGATTCTAAAGTTATACTGAGGGCTGAAGTGGAGCCATATGTCAGTCCTATAGATGAGTGAAACATTTAATCCTTTCTGTGGGCCTAAATAATTCAAAACATCCCTGAAGAATGCTGAAGTATTGCAATGTATCCTTCAGTGTCCCTCTAGTTGGAGGGTATGTATGACTCAGTGAAGTGCTCTTCTTGATTCTAGATTCAGTGGCAGAATAAATATATTTTGAAAGAGATGTGGAGCAGGTTTTATATTATGAGAAACTATTACACATAAAATCAGCAAGTGTACAATTACACAGTAGTATCAGCAAGGCCATGTGATTAAGCACAGCAAAAAATAATTTTCTAAGAATGAAACAGAAAACCAAATACTCAGTGAATTTATTTCAGGAAAAAAATATTATCTCTTTCTCCTTTCCAAATAAAACTCAGATAAAATCTTTTGACTGAGAAAAATAGATTTTTTTTTTCAAACAAAACAGCTCATGAATTAAAACAGTGAAATATTCAATGCACACAAATGCAAGGAAGAGCAGTAATTTGCTTCATGTAATTGTCTAACATCATAAAACCACAGGAACAAAATTGAGCAGCTTGAAAATGTCAGCAGAATGCTGAGATTGAATCTGTGCCCTCTGGCTGACTTTCTCATTGCTCTAATTATGCATTAGGTAAAGGTTTTTTTAAAGTAGAGGAGGAAGAGTGTCCTCCTCTTAAGTGATGGCTCAATTGGTGAAAACAACTTGTCTAGAGTCCTAGTTGGTCACAGGAAGCTTATATGTATTGAGATTAGTTTATAAAGAAATCACTATGGATCATCATGTTTGCCAAGAGCAAAATCCAGTAACCAGATTTAGTGTTTTGGCAGACAATACAAAATGTTGCATCTTGTTTGGGCTGCTGTAGTTCTTAGTTCAGCAGTGGTATATGTGGGATGCCATTTAGCAGAAGAGTCAAACTTTTTGAATTAAGAGAGGCAAGTGAAAACACACCTATTTTTCTTTCCTTCAAGGGTAAACTAAAGCACAGCTAACTTTGTTCCTTTGCTATCTGCAGCTGAAACGTTCTCGGGAGACAGAAAGTCAGCTGAAGCCTTTGGTAGAAAAAAATAAGAGGATGAGCAAAAAAAATGATGATATGCTACAAAGTATCCAGAGAATGGAAGAGAAAATAAAAAATTTATCTAGGGAAAATGTGGAACTGGTAAGTAAACCTCTCTGTTAAGTAATCATCTCTGGCCTCATGTTATGAGAACACATTGCCCACTGTTACTTTGAGGTGGAAGTGCTGGTGAGGCTTTTATTCTAACACAAACAGATCAGTCTCCACAGTGGGACGGTGCAACTGTCAAATCCAGACAATACAGCTGAATACTCATTTTCTAAATTCAGAATGGCATGTGCTTTGTGTTGTATCAATTCACACTGATTAAGGGAATGGAGCACAGATAGATAAAATGTTTTTGCAGGCTGTAAAAAGCTATGACTGAAAATCAGCTTTAATAAATACTGCTTTTATGATTAGAAGTCAGAACTGACTTTGGGTGCATGCACTATGATATATCACTGAGTTCACTTGTCTGCTTATTTTTTTCCCAGACTGTTCTTTGATTCTGCTTTAAAATATCTTATGTGAGAGATTAACACAGAGGCATACAGAATGTGAGGGGTTTTTGTTGAACGAGGCCTTGTGTTGTAGTGGAGTATGCAATGCACTGATGAGTTCAAAGAATTATTGGTTGCTCCATCACACATGAGAATTTTTCTCCTGTTGTAGCAACACACTTTAAAACATTCTTTATGTTTTTTCTTTTTATAGAAAGAAAAGTTATCTGCACAACCAGCACTGAAGAGGCACACATCTTTGAATGATCTCAGCAGCACACGAGAGGAACAAGAAATTGAATTCCTTAGACTGCAAGTCAAAGAACAACAGCATGTTATTGATGATCTCACAGTGGTAATGTTTATGACTGGTATACACATGTGCATGCATACACATCTATAGGCAAGCTAAAGATTTGAGAGGAATGTTTTAATCCCAGTTGTAGTAGTGATACAGAATTGGTTTGGTGGTTTTTGGGTTATTGTTTTTTCTCAGGTAGTGAATGAATTTTTTTGGAATGTGTATAAATCTTTGTATTAAAAATATTTACCTATTATGAGCTGCTTGTGAAAAAAAGTGCATCAGCCCACTGACCTTACTTACAAAACTGGCTGCCAAGAAATGAGGAACTTGAGTAAAGGAGACTTTCCAAAACTTAATGACTAAAATGTCTTGGATGCAAACCCAAGCACTCTCCTCATCTAAAAATTTTCCTAAAAGAAAGAAACTTGGTGGCATTAATTTCACCTGGCTAAGCATCTCTAGCTGAGCTAGCCATACAAGCTGTGCTGAGAATCTGTGTGGTTCATCAAACCAAAGGTGGCAGCATGGTTGAGAGTTAGAATTGCACAGCTGCTGCCCTCTGACTCCAAAGGCTTCTAAAGGTGATGCTCATAGATGTTCAGTGTTTGATCAGGAACCCTGCAAGTTGTGCTTGATGAGGAATCTTTCCAGTTGTGTTAGAGGTGTCTAGTGCTATTTAGTGCAATTTGTGATAAACCCTTCTGGTGCTGGCAGAAATTACATCTGAGAGACCCTTGCCATTCTGGAGCAGCATCTGGAATTCAGGCAGACTCAGACATCTCAAATGGCACTGCTGACTGCTACAAAATCATAAAAAGAATTTAAGAGCCTTCTGTCTAAACAGAAAATGAAACAATTGGATACATAATTGAAAATAAAAATAGATCCAGAAAGGAAAATCAAGAAGGTGTGTTATTGCTGTATGTGGAACATTGTCTCAGTTCCTGGCAGTTCCTCTGAGATTTTGACCCAGACTTCTCTCTGAAATCAGTGCCAAAGTTCGATGTCTGTGTGCATTCTCCAGTGTCACAGTGTTACAAGCAGTAGGATGTTACTCAAATGATCCTACCTATGATGTAGGATCTGGCCCACAGAGCAATACTGCTTTAGCTTCCAAATAAAACTGCACAGACAGGGATGGTGATGTGACATTAGATGTACAGTATATGGCAGATATAACCTCACTTATATTTCAGTGCAAAGTGGGTATGAAAGGACTCTCTTTTTACTGTCTCAGCTAGTGATACGAGGAAATACATTGTATCTTGACTTTGGTCAAATAACTTTAACTTGTGTTTAGTGTAAAAGTAAAATAAATAAATATTTAAAATATTGTTTCATTTTTGCTTTGTTTCCTATTTACAGATACTATTCCACTTGCAGAAATTAATTAAATTTTTAACTAGGAAACTTCTTTGGTTCCAGTACAAACTAATTGAGCCTTTGCCTTTGCTGTGAATGCAGTGGAATTCTGTGCACTGTTGCTTTTGAGCTCTCTTTTCTGGCCCAAACCACACCTCTACAGACTACAAATGTATCATAGTTACCAAGAATGACCCAAATGTCCCATAACTGATTAATATAAAAATCATCAGCTTAACTCCAGCTGAGACCAATGCGATACACGGAAATAAGAACGTTAGGCAGTAGGGCTGTCTGAACTGATTAACAGTGTCATCTGTAGGGTGTCTTTGATGCTGTTGAAACCTTGTCAACATGACTTCTCTCACAACAATGGTGTTCTGGTCAGTTCTTAAAAGGAAAGCTGTCAAGGTAACCTCAGATGACTGCAAAAGATGCTAGTGGCTTTTAATTGGCACTATTATTGTCCTAGTAGCTCAGTTTATACTGAGGCAGTAAATTAAGCAGTCTTCTTACAAACAAGATTAGAAACAGAAAGGATTGGGATTTTGGAAGTGTTTGTTCATTCTGCACTGCACTTCTTTGGACATCTGCTTGAGAGGCCGAATACCCCACTTAAAGCAGGAACTGTGCCTTAAGTGGGCATCTGAGAAGAGAGAACTCTTCTTGAACAGTATAAAATTCAACTCTGTTTTATTTAGCTTAAAATATTATACTATTCTGCAGCTTGAAATACCTGCACCATTCTACCTTGGCAGCCATTACTTTTCCTTATTTTTAAAACTACATATATTCAAGGTGCTATGTAAGTTGTTGTACTTCTCTCAGTTATTTTGCATTTTTCAAAAGTTATTTCCTGGAACAATGTGCTGATAAATAATTTTATTGTGATTTCTACTGTGAGCTTCCTATTTTTCCAGTTTCTGAACTGAATGCAAAGCAAATAACTGAATAGAATAATGCCATGCAGTGAGCAATAACTGCTAAAGAAGCACTTGGAACTGCAATCTGTCTTTTAAAAAGAGGTGCTGCAAAGATGCAGAGCTAAGGAAAGCATCAGAAAAAAAACCAAGAAGACAAAACACCTGCCTCCTGTGTTGTTGGGGTTTTTTTGCTTGCTTCTTCGCATTTTTTAATCTTCTCTTCCTCCTCTTCTCCTTTGGAATTTAAGGCAGTATTCTTGGATTTAGATGAACATAAATCTTGTATTTCCAGTCATGACCTCCTCATGTTATGGTGTAGTTTATTGTGATCTTGCACCAAAACTGGAGTAGAAAAAAGTCAGCGGCTAAGTTGACACAGACTGAGAGTGCCCTTGGATTTGAGACTTTGACCCCACGAGGATAAGTGAGATGTAACACTCTATCTGCCTATGCATGTTTGTATATCAGAATATGTCTGATATAATGACTTGTTAATTACTAAGACCGGACTAATTTTTGGCTACTGACCTGCTTCTTCAGGATGGTTGAACACTGGAATGACACTCTGAATTCTGTTTCCATAGTGAGCTTCTTGGTAAAAGAGTCAAAAGAACTGTCAGAAATCTGTGCTCAGTGTTTAACAAAGCCTTTTCTTGCCAACTTCCCATCAAATGCGCGAAGTACGCGGCTGAAGGTTTGTTTGCTGAAGGCATAAAGCTGCAGTACAGTGTGGTGTAACATGGTGTTGTTCAAAAGGATAAAGACACTGTGTTAGCTTTACCAGAGGCTTAAAGAAAATGTTAGTGATATTTCTCTGTGTTAGACGTATCTAAGTATAGTTTTAAAACAAACCCATACCAAAATGTTCTCTTTCCTTCTAGGAAAGAGAACGGTTATTGCGGTCTAAAAAACAGAGGAGGAAAAGTCTGAAGCCTCCAAAGGTGAGCAAACCTTCTGTCTTTCATGCATTTCTGCTGCTGTGAACAACACCTCTTTCAAATACCACCTGAATTTAAAGCTCTGCTTAATGAGAAAAATTCATACAATTCTTCTGCTTATTTTGGTGAGTGCTTAATTTTTTAGGGTGATTCAAGAGATTTGTGCTTCACACAAGCGATGTTGTTTTGGGGTTTGTTTTAAATAAACAATGAAATTACACTTGTAGCCACTATAACCTAAAATTCAAGTGGCTTGAGTCATAATGATTTAATGGCTTGAAACAGGTACAAATTCAAAGGACAAATATTCAGTCTGTTTTAAAGAACATACTCCCTTTAAACTACTTGTACCAGCATAGAGCTAAATCATAATTAAAGAATAATTCATGCTGGGGATGTTACTGAAATATTTCTGTATGTGATGTGTAAGTAGTAAGACAATTCCAACTGTTATGCTCTAATAACTTTTCTGCTCTAAATACAAGGTTCAAGACAAAAATTCAGATTATAAAAACTGAAAAGTTTTGCTTCAGAAAGTACCCTTAAAGTTTCTTGTAACATGCTTACAATAATTTGCTGAATAATGTTTTTTGTGAAGTTGAGCATTAGCAGTCTGGAGCATGTGTGTAGGAGGTGGGAAATGGAGTAAGAGGGGAAAAAATAGAAATGAAGAATGGAGATATCATTATCATCTATATGGTAGCTTAAGATATACTCTGTAATAAATGAGTGCCTTTTGTCAATGTGTTCTGCATAGTCTATTCCTGGTAATCTCCAGGTGGTGCTTTTTTGGTGCTCTGCACTCTAATGCCTGTATTCTGAAAAAATTATCCTTTGGGACTCTCTATTTCACTGATAGTTCTTGAGATTCTATTTCTCATAATGATGTGTCTTTTACATAGGAAAAAAAATCAGAATCAAATATATTTGCAGCAACTGTAAACCATTCTTTCTTGTAGTGTACCTGGAAATCTGTGTTTTGAGAGCAATTTAAAAAAAAGAATGGAAAAGTAAATAGACATATGTATGTAACTTGTACTTTTTATAATTCTCTCTAATTATTAGCCATTATCTAACTGTAAGTCAAATGTGTAAGATCATTTGCTAAATTGTAAAGTTCCTCATGAAACAAAGCAAGTTAATTCAATTTTTAGATGTTGGTAACCAGTGATGAGAATTTCTGTAGACTCAATAAAAACTTCAATAAATATGTATTTATGTCTTGAAAATGCTCTGTGTTAGTAGAACTTCAGCTGATGTAGGCTTTTGTGGTCTCTTCTTCTTTTCCTTATCAAACAAAGTTGAAAAACATGAGGATTGGAGAGAATGGGCATGATACCATTAAAAATTTTGTGGCAATGCTATTCTCTGTTTGCTAAGAGTGCTATAATACAAGGAATTCTGCAGAGTATACCGCAAAAATTGTCTGCATATAGGAGAGTTAATAGGGGTGTACTTCTTATTTAGGGTATGATAGATACATCAGAAAGAACAAATTAATCAGTAGCAGACATTCCTGCTATAAATTATTCCATCCCTTGTCCATTAGCTCTTGAATGGTTGTAGTGACCATTTGAAATTCTATGTGAAGCTATCTCCTGAAAGGAAAACCAGGACCACATTTGAAAAAACATTTGAAAAAAGAGAAAGCTGTGAGAGAAGAGCAAATGGGATTACATATACTATAGTAGTTACACCATATATACACACACTAGTTTATATACTTAATTAATAGCTGTATTTACATTTTCTAAATGAGGTAATTCCTTGAGAAATTAAAGAAGTAATCAATAATACTGCAGTGTCATTACCTGCCAGTGGATAAATATGTAGACTATGCACATTTATATGTAGTGTTGACTCACAGTTTAACTGGAATTGGTGTTAACTTGTAAAAATCCAACCCTGGCATATGGGCTGATTTCCTTCCAGGCCACCTGTGTGGTCCTGTGAGGATCAAAATCCTCAAAGGAAGCTGCATTTCCCACAGTTTTCCAACAGTTTTTAATTTCGGCAATCTATGTGGAATCGGTTACTTAGATGAGTTGGGATTTTACCATATTCATCATCTCTGTTTTTGCAGCTTATATCAGTAATCCAGAAGAAAATTGTAGAATTTGTTTAACTGGGTGTTGCAAATGTTGTTTAGATATCAGTCATGGACATGAGATACAGACATCTCACTCTGGACAAAACAGCAACATTAAGTGCTGGAAGTAGATGCATAAATAGGACATAGGAGTTTTGTCCTAAAATTGCCTGTTTTTCTCCACAGACTACAAAGACAGTCTAAGATGAGTTGTTTTGTATTATATATAAATGCACAGCATAAGTATATTCTGTCTATTATCTGTGCAAGACTTTTATCTCATACAGATGATATAACCTGCATAGAATAGTAGTGAAATTATGCGTTAACCTGTCCTAACCAAACAGTCAGAAAAAGAAATTGCTGACCTAAGTTTTTGACTTTGCTTTTCTAAGGTTTGTTGAATGTAAAATTAGGATTAACACAGTGAATTAACAAGTTTGAGTATGGAGTTGTATCTATTTTCAGATGTGTCCCATTCCTTGTGACAAAGTGAAAGATGAAATAACTCATGAGAATGAGGTTTCATGCAAATGGTCAGATAAGCTCCTTCTGGAAGGTATTGAGTGATTTCTTTTTTGTTCTGATAACCAGGAACCAGGGTGAAGATTTACATTCATCTGTTGCAGGTTTTCCTAAATGGGTGCTTTTAGACTCCACCTTCCTTCATTCCTGAGACGATCTGACTCCATGGAGTCTGTGTTTGTTTTCTAATGAATCTGTGGTTGTTTTCTAATGAGTCTGTGGTTGTTTTCTAATGAGTATTTTCCTGATAGTTGTTTGTGTTATCTGGAACAGAATCCATGGAATGCCTTTCTCCATCTTTGAAACATCTTGAGTGAAAGATCTGCCAGTAGCCTTTACAACCCTGAACATCAGTTCAGCTGAGAAGCTTTTGCAAATTGTAGATTTTTTGGTTTTGCAATTAGATATCAGTGTTATTTCTGGAGCTCTGTAGGCTCACTAGGTTACTGTTGCTACTGCAGCTTTCACTGAGCACTCTTTTAATTCCCAAGGAGTATAAGAGTCCATGGAACAATGCTGGCAACTGGTTTGGGCTCCCCAAGGAAAGGAGCAGCAAAGTGGGATGGGCTTTATAACCTCTGTGCTTGCAAGGTCTTTAGAGGAGTGGTGTAGAGACTCTGTATAGTTAGGATTTTTTCCAAGGTGCTTTAAACATTTTTTTTTCAATTTTTGCTGTGAAATAACCAAGAAACTTCAGAAGCAGTATTTTTTATTTTTTGTTTATTTTTGACATGTGGAATGGAGTTACATTCATTCCATGATGGATGGAGTCATGCATTTGAAAGTGAGACATATTTACCCAGCTTATTCGGAAACTGCAGGACTCTACGGATTGTGCCTTTTCTTAAACTTTAATAAATGAACTGTATTTTCAGTAGTGGAAAGCCTGCACACTGGTGTGATGGAGTTTGTGTTTCTTGTTTTATATTTTTCTTTTTTCCTCTGCCTCTGTGCTTTGGTGTGCCTGTATTTTTCTGGCTGCCAAGAAATGACATATAAGCATGAAGGTAAGAAGTTACTGGTGACCACATCTGATTGCCTTACAAGGAAATATATCTTGGATCACTCCCATCATGTTCGATTAAGTCTCTTAAAATGTGATATTTAAATGCAAAATGAAACAACTTTAGCAACAGAGAAATCAGATTATATTGAAATTTGCATTTAATGTAGTTTATGTGTCACTATTGATGTATAGTATTCTAAACTTTGATGTTTACTGAGCACCATATTCAGTAGAAGCATTAATACTTGAATTATAAAGACCTAATGCTAATTTTACTTTGAAATTATGTGAAAACATGGCTATAAATCCACATGAAAAATACTTGCTATTAAATGCATGGCAGTAGTCAGTGGAAATTAGAATTCAAATCAGAATTTTTTCAGCAATTTACATGATTATTTTCTCAGTTAAGAAGCTGTGATTTAGAAATAAGAAAAGTGCAAACAAACATAAAGGAATCTCTGAAGTTGTTAACTGAGAATGTTCCCATTTTTAACACAAGTTTAAATGAAACTTGAATAAACATAGTTTATATCATTACAAAAATCCAGTGAGCATTCTGCATTTCTGTATACTTTTCAGAAACCATTGTGGTTTAGCTGTTGAGCCATGTGTGGAATCTCCCTTAGGGCTGATATATTTATTGATGCTTTATTATTTATTACAGTGTTTATCAACAACTTTATGACTCACACATCTTTCGAGTATTTTTTTTTTATATTTTTCTCTCTCTACAGCTGTTCCCTTGTGAATTAATTCATTTTGATTTTGCTGTGAATCACTTCTTGTAGTTGGTTGTGTCAGATACTAAATGAACAGTAAGACTGGCTATTTTGTCATTATTATTTTTAATTATGTCATGAAGCAATTCATACATGTGCAGGTAATATACAATAATTAAATATCTTATCTCTGTTGCTGTGGATCTTATCTGTTCCACAAAATGATAAATATACAGCTTTCCTAAAAAGGAAAGAATCTTAAAAATAAATGGTTCACTTGTAATTCCAAATATTTCTAATAGACTTTATAGCATTTAAAAGTTTTTGACTTTTAACTCTCCTTTAAGTGTTGGGGTTTTCTAGTGTGATGGGAAATACTATTTTTTTTTTTGCAGAATTCCTTCACATTTAATAATCAAATGGTTTATTTATTTATAAATACATATTTTTCCCCTACTTTTGCTACAAGTGAGATGTTTAAAGGCAGGTAGTATTTTTCACAATAATGGCATTGCTTTAAGTATATTCTACAACCTATATATCTTTATTTAAAATTAAAATCATAGTTTTGCTAATTTTTCATTTCTTGAAATGGCATGGGTGAGTGTGGCCATGCAGGGTAAAAGGAGGACACGTATTTGACCTGAATTACTTAAAAGTGACTATACTGCAGAGATATAGCAAAAAAATCCCACAGGTGTGGTAGGTTTTATTGTCACTGCTGACTAAGCAGCTGCTGGCCCTCACTGTGACCTCTGTGCCATATGATAATAAATTGGAGATTTGTTCTCCATCTTTCGAAGTCCTTCTGCCAGCCTTTTCAAAGTCAAGACTTAGTTACACTTACTTTGTTTACCTGCCACCATCTTCTTTACCTCCATAAAATGTCCCTTCTTGTTTATGAAACTATCTGCAGATCAGTTTGGAGTCAGGAAAGTGAGTTGAGCTGCCTACTCAGACTGTAAATTTGTCTCCATTAAAAGTAGCACCATTTCTCTAGCCCTACTTTCAACTTTCAATACTTATTTGTAGGATTACTGTTACGTGGTTGTAAGCTGCAACCAGTCTTTAGTGGGGAGGAAAAGCTGGATGGGCCATCTCCCAGGGACTAATTATCCCTTGTCTTTTGTGGTAAACCTTTGTACTTATGAAAGAGGAGTCTGAAATGGTTTTAATTCAAGTGTGAGTAAATACATTAGCTTTCTGGATAAGTCTTTATTTTTAGAATAGAGCTTAAACCTATTCCTTGTGCCCTTTGTTTTGTTAAGTAGGGCAGGAAGGTGAACTGGAGAATGCTGGAGGAAAGGATTAAATTATTCCAGGGAACCCTTTGTCTTAAACACCTTGGACACAGCTCTGCCTGGTGAAACATCTCACTGCTTCATGAACAAGTGAGGAAGGAGTAATGTCTTTCCAGCACTGTTGCACTATAACTGTGATCTTAGGAACTCACAAAGTAGTGGTCTAGTAGCTTGAAAAGGAAAGTTTCTCAAGGTTATTTGGAAACTCTTTGCCTTTTGTGCTGCATCACATTTATCCTCATGCATATGGATAAACATAGTCTGTTTAGAAAAGATATGGCTTTTTGGGTTTCTGCATGAAAATTTTTAAGTACTGTTTGAAGGATTCATCTTAAGTGAAGCAGTTGGGTAATTCAGGACATGACCTTGGAGCTGTCTCTGCCAGTTTGAGTGGAATTAGGTGTCCTGTGAAACTATTACGGACTTGTTCAGCTTATGAGGGATGGGGTTGTGACCTGGTGGACTGTGGTGACCAGGGCTGCAGACTGCAAATGGAGCACAAGGTGTCATGCATGCAGGCAAAAAGTCACACCTGCAAGCTTGAGTTTTGGTACCCCTTAAATCAAGACAGAGTATTTTGACTGCTGATGAGAGCTGTGCTGAACCAAAAGAATATAGTGAACATTAGGGGGCTTTGTGAGGAAGAGAAGACCATACTTATGTAGATATACTGGAAAAATCTCTAAGGTTTGGTAAGTCTGGAAAATTGCAGGGAAAGGTAAATATTTGGAAATCATCATGAGATAGGGCATAATTGTTAAAACTTTTCAGTATCTTGAATTAAATTGATAGATCACAATTCCACTCAGGAGGTTTGACTTAGCTGAAATGTAGGCTTTGTGATGTTTGGAAAAAATAACTGGCAACTTTTTTAATCCTTATGGCTATTTTAATGAACAAACTATTATCTTCTCATAGACAACTTCTGATATGTATTTGAAAAAAATCCACGCAGCAAACTGTGACATCAAGATCTGTTCTTCAGTATCAAGCAGTGGGAAAACATATAGAGATCTTTCTTCATCTTCTTACAGCCACCTCTCTCCACATCCCTCTCTTGTCTAGGCTGCTTCATAACCTGAATCCATTTTTCAGCAACACCCTTTAAAAAAATACTTTCCGTTTCCTTGCTTTTCTGAAATTGTGTTGGATTATGAAAATACTCCTGTGGTGTAAGAAGTTGTGCCTTCTAACAGTTAAAACCCTTTTTTATCTAGTTAAATTTATAAACAATTTTTTTTAACAGTTGAATTTCCATGGAAATTTGCTGCTTTCTATGGCTGGGTTTATATAAAAAAATCACATTTTTCACAACTGATATTGTACTCATTTCCACTAGCTACTAATTTTCTCTAATTTTCTCTAAGCATTCATTTAATTGATAATGTTGGCTAAAATGTTTTAAATTTGCAGTGCAGATTTTAAAATATTAATTAATGTGAAGGACCTTTCTTGTCCTCAGATGCTGCTTTTCTGTAGAAGTGTCTTTTTGATTAGACATAGAAAAAGAGCACATTTTTGGAAAAAAAAATGAGAATAATTATATTGAAAAAATAAGTGGTAAACATTAAATTATACTTTTAAGTAGGATTTTCCAAAATAGTTTTTTTTTCTTTTTTTTTTTTTTCTTTTTGCAATTAGTATGAGCAATTAAATTTGTTCAGCATTGGTCTCCAAAGTACTTTTTTTCCTTTTGGAAGCACATCTTACTTGTTGCATTGTACTGGCTTGCTTTCTTCTGAATAGATACTGGATTTCTCTACTCTGAATCTTGTAAGGATTTGTGTGATTTTGGAAATAAGGTTTTGTAGTTTTACTGAACCATTATTCTTTTGGTATTTGCCTCATCTCTTGTTCTATGTCTGTGTTCTGTGCTCTCTGTTCTGGGAGGTTCTTCCACAAATGATGTTGAAAAAGTAATTTATTTAATCTGAGAAAAAAGTGTTTGCACTGGAACCTTTCTTTCTTCCTAAATAGTGGAATAATCATCAGAGAAGACCTTGGTTACTGCTTAGTGGGTCATTGGGGCTTTTTATCTGTTTTGCTAGTAACTAAAAAACCCTAATTTTTCAGAGGCATGTTGTGGAGACATTTTTTGGATTTGACGAAGAATCTGTTGATTCTGAAACTTCATCTGTAACTTCATACAACACAGATAAAACAGACAGGACACCAGCAACACCAGAAGAAGATTTGGAAGATGTAAGTGGTAACTGATTTGTTCTTCTTTCTACTTCCTGAAGTAAAAATATAAACTTTCAGCTGCTGTACCACATGAACTGTGATTTGGCAGAGAATTCCTTTGGGTTTCTTTCAAGTCTAGTAACAGACACTTTGCAGTAAAATTAATAAGATAATATTCTGCCTAATAGATTTGGCAGATAGTGGACTGAGAAATAATTTTTTTCCTTCTAACTCTTTCTTGTTAGTCAAAAGAAAATTAATATGCACATTGCTTTGCCAAAAGTCAGTACTTACTCAACAATAGTTTGCTTTTCAACCTTATAATTTGTTTGACTGTTTGATACAATCAGGATTTTCTCTCTTTGCTCACAATACTCAGAGAGGCCTTTGCAATTCATGAAGGCTTAAGTGATCATAGGCAGTAAATACCCAGTGATGTGTTTGTCTCAGCTCTGTGATGTACAGTGCTGCTGGCCTGCTTTGGGAGATCCTGTGTGTGAGCACAAAGCACGAATGAGATGCACTTTTTCATCTTTCCTGTTCACTAACTTCTGCCTAATACTCCTAAGTCAGAAGCTTCCTTTTTTCCTAGATTTAGTATCTAACATTATTGTAATCTCTTTTCCTTAGAACTCAAGTTCCTGGAGCAAAAATTAATTAAAGCAAAGGACATTTCTTATCCTCAGCAGTATAGGAAAGACCTTCTAAGTGTTAAAGTTAGAAATTCCAAAATTCAAGGAAAATAAAAGACTTTGAAAATACTTTGTATTAAAAGAATAAATTAAAGAAAATGTCTTACGGTTTTTGAAATGTAACTCCTGTGTCAGTGTGCTTTACCCTGGCATTATAGAGGAAGTGTAGGAGGGAAGGATGGACTGCATGAGAAATAGAACAAGTACCTTCTGAAGCCGCTGTGGCTCTGGAGTTGCTGAAGACAGTGTTGCACAAAACTGTTTCCTCTCATCTTTCCCCAGACAGTTTTCCCATTTCTGTACATTGCTGTCTTACATGGCAAATTACACTGTCCTTAAATTGTGTAGTAGACACAGTAACTCATCATCCTTCCTTCCTTTCTTTTCTACTTGTTTTAGGATTTTTTACCTTTACTAAACTTTGAGACTAAGTGTGAGTTGTTTGCTTATTATGTTTGCAGTCTGCCTTCTATATAGACAAAGCCATTATTATTTATATTTATATAAACCACTTTTTCCCTCCTCTTCATTAAGAGCACGCCTAAAGAAGAAGCTGAACTCAGGTTTTGCCAGCTAACAAGAGAGTATCAAGCTTTGCAAAGAGCATATGCATTGCTCCAAGAACAAGTTGGTGGAACCCTGGATGCAGAGAGAGAAGCAAGGGTAATTTTTTAACTGAAATTCTTTTAACTCTAAAATAATAGAAAAAGCTGAAACAATTTGTAATAGCAGGAAGTATCTTTGCAGGTCAGTGAAATGCAAAACCCAATATTTTTGAGGATTAGAGGATATCATAAGTAAGGTGATAATTTAGATTCATCCTGTGCAATCAGAACAAAGATGTCATTATATTTTATTCTAGCATGTATAAAATATTAAAGATTTCTATGCTCTGAGAGTGATAACCCATTGGAACCTGCAATTTGGATAGTGACATGATGGATTTTAAAGGAATCACCGGATAGGTTGTTACAAGTACTTAGGTACTTCAATCATATGAGTATATTAAAAATCTGACCCAAATCTGAATCAAAAATCTGACCCAAAACTTGGTTCTGGCTCACTAGAAAGTAGTTTTGGACAACAGGAAGTAGGGGCTGCTGATGGACACCAAGTTGAACAAGAGTTAAAAAAACAGTTAAAAAAACCCTGACCTTACCCCCTCTACAACTTCCCCAAATCCCAAAAATGGAGAAACATTTTAGATACTGTGAATTATTACATGTCACTGCCTTGCTACATGTGGCTTTCACTGTACTGTGCCACTGAAGTGTGTTGCTAAGAATGCAGAAGGACAATGATTTTAACGTGTTTAAAAATCACTGATGGGAAAGGACTCGACCAACCTACACTTCCTTTTTATTTGTTCCTGTGAAATATAGTTCTTATAATAGTAGAATTACTGCTTTATGGCCTTATTTGTTAGAGTTCTTTGCATCTTACAAAAGCCCAATCAATTTTGACACTTTTTAGAAGTAGAACCCTTAGCCAAGGAAAGCTATAAAGTCTTTGAAGATCACTTCTCAAGATAGAATTAGGATGAGGTGCATCACTCCATCTACTATTACAAAAGGATTTCAGGGGCAGTCATCTATTTTCCAATTATGAGAGGCCATTATGTATTTTCTTTGCCTTCGTGGGCTTTCTTAAATTTTATTTTGCAAGCATTTCCAGGCTATAATTTTTGTAGACTTGTAAATTGTTGCTATTTCTTTTTAATAGCATTTTGGGTTTTTTGGCACATTTCTGCAAATCCATCTCTTGAGTGAGTCAGAAAGTAGCTTTTTGCATGCTTTCTTACTTTTAGACGAGGCTTAAGGTAAGCAAGGACCCAAAGATGCAAAAATGCAGGAAAAAAATCCCTGTAGGAATATTTAAACTTCTTAGGTGAAAAAGTACCTGGAGTAGGATGGAAAGAATACTTGTGGTAGCTCAAGGATTCTCAGTGGCTGAGGATCTCCAGAAACATGCTTTTTTTATATTTTTTTTTGTTTAGTATCTTGTGTGATGCAGTTCCTTTTAGGGCATCACTGGACTTAGAGGGTAATACCCACTGTAGGGTAATTGTGAGTGTAATAATCATGTAAATGAGGAAAACTGACCAGCATATGCTGTTTATGGGATATGTCAATTGTTTTGGGTCAATATATTTCATTTACCTAAAGGCCTTTTACAGTGCTTAATGCAATTCTCTTTCTCCCTTGTCCCTTTTTTCCCCAATTGCCTTAAGTTATTAAAGCTTATGAATAGCTTCTTAGATCTCTTTCAGTTTCTAAATTTATCTTTTTCTTCCCCTGGTAAGAGCTTTGTCACTGAATATGGGATGTTAACATCTTTTTAGGCTAGGAAGAAAAAATCCTATTAAACTGGGAGCTTCAAATACTCTTCAACATAAATACAGAAGCAACTATTTTAAGAAAAAACATTAAAAGTTGATGGGACAGCCCATAAAATAATAGAAAATTTATTTACTTTTGATTTCTCCCTTCCCCCCAGACTCGTGAACAACTGCAAGCTGATCTTCTCAGGTGTCAGGCAAAAATTGAGGACCTGGAGAAAGCTCTAATTGAGAAAGGACAGGTAAAAGGCTCTCTTAATGTCCTCTCCCAGGTCATGTTCTCCGTGGCATGCGGGGGTGCCCTTGCCATCTTCGTTGCTTACTGGTGTGTTGGTGTGAATGGTGCAGCCTAATTGCTACTGCAGCATTAGATCACTTCAATAAAGGAAAGGATTTCGCAGTCTAAGAAAATGTCATTACTGACTCATTTCCTAACACGTAATACACTAAAGCAGAGTATCAAAATAACTGTGTGTACATGCACATTCTGTTCCCATTTTCATTTGGTGAAGGGCTTTCTCCTCTTTTCCATTTCGTTAGTGTTTGTTATAAATTCTAATAAAATAATACTCTATTTTTCTATTGGATAATATTTTTGGTGTGTACCAAAGAAAGATTTTTCAAAAACCCAACTTCTTGACATATGATATAGATATGAACACTGAGCCTGTCAGGTTACTGGAAGCCACTTGTCGTGTTTCTCTCCTACATTTAAAGTCTCAAAGGGCCCAATTGCTTTCAGATTCCCAAACCATCATACAAAGTAAAATCAGGCCTTATGCTTCAGTGTATATAATATATGTAAATACTCACCAAAGATGTGTCTACTGATGAATATTTAATATTGTCTAGGGCCCTCAGGAAGTCTGATTAAGAGTTATGAGCATGCATTTGCAAGTTGTTCCATTGTGTCACTGCTAAAACACACAGCAGAAATTGGGGAGATGTTTTATGCTTTATTGTTTGAGATAAGAATTTAATTTGAGGTAGCTTATAATACAAAAATAAAATAGAGCTAGCTATAGATACACATTTCAAAGAGTGAGGATCCTGTAGCAGTTAACACAACTTACATATAATGCCAAATGAATGATAACACTATTTTTATGGTTTATTGTTCGTAAGAAAAATTTTCTGTAAGATTCTGTATCAATGCAAAGGTTTGGGGACCATATTCAAATTAAGAACAAAAATAATTTATGCTAGCTTCCACACAAATTTAAATTTTCTTAGTAAATTCCATGTAAATACAATATTACTTGAGAATTGAATATATGTTTTCAAAAATAGAGAATATGTTATCAATCTAAAAATGGTGGCCCACTGAACTTCTGGGAGAATAAATGAAAGCAAAGACCTCTCAAGCATCTACTGCTGCTATTTTGATTTGTTGATAAGAAAGATGCAGGCAAATTGCTGTGTAGTTGAAAACATTAGCAAGATAGTTGACTTTACAGTGTATAATGTAAGTACTTTGTATGTCAATAAGATAAATTAATTTGGATACTCATGAAAGGAATTCTGTGATTTTTTTGCAAGAGTGTTATGTCAAAAAAGGTATATCTGGAAATTAGAATTTAATCACTTTGAGATTCAGAACCACACTTTCAACCTTGTATCTCTTAGTAATCCTGGGAAGGTGAACAGGGATGTGACAAGGAGCACTGTGATGTTGTTTCTAGTGGGCTGGTTTGTACACTGAGTGTTAGCTTTCCACAGAGGGGATCACAATGTCTTCCTGGGAGCTCCAGCACCTGCTTGGTTCTCCTGATCTGTTAGTATTTACAGTCAACAAAATAAATGGTTGTGATGATAAACTGAATTCTTTGTGCACTATGTGATTTTTTAAAAAATTATTTTGTTCCTACTTTTGCCATTTAGATGGTCGTGGTAGTGATGATCGTTTTAATTATGGAGTGTTCATTCTGGGAGCCGGCCTAAAATGTGTTTGTAAAGGAGATAATGAATCAAAAGATCCAAGTGTATTATTCCAGAAAACTTCCTGAAGTCAATTTCAGAGCATGAGATTAGAAGCTTATTGTTAAAAAACTATGTGAAGTTTGGTTTGTAACAATTTATGTGTAATTTCAAAGTAAATGTCAATGGCTTTTGTTAATCTTTCTTCTGGATGGACCTGTCAGTATTCCCCTGGAAGTAACACAAAACTAATAATCCATTACTGCATTGAGATGCATGCATAAGAGATTTTATATTAAGTGAAGAAATTCTTAAAATATATTAGGAATGGTAAATAATAAATCTAAAAGTATTGGAGTATGCAGTGTTCCAGATGGATCAAGGCTCAATATCTCAGTGATCTGGTGTGTGAATACAATTTTGTCGGAGTTCAGGTTTTCTCAGAAAGTACAGTTGGACTCCATGAAGAAAGATGTAGAAATTTATTATCAAGAGAGCAGGTTGATCTGTTTTATCGACCTGGAGTAATTGAAGCTGCAGCTCTGATCTATCTGTTGAACCTTACCATGTGGGTGTGTTTATCATATCCATGCATTGGGATATCCACCCTAAGGCTGTGCATGCAACTTTTCATTTCTTGACCTTAGTAAAATGCTAGTTAAACACTAAACTAGATACCAGATTTTGTTTTCAACATTTCTTTCATGTTCCTCAAAAATTCTTCACAAGTGTAACGCCTTTTTAATACTCATTTTAGTATGTTATAACATCACAAACATGAAGAGCTTGTTTATTACATGAAAGGCATTTTTGTGCATGACTGGAAAAAGGGAGAGAGAACAGTATAATATGAAATTGTAGTAGACAGGAAGTAGAAAAGCTAAAACATTTAGCATTTAAAAAAATGCTAATTGTACTGAATATAATATTATAATAGTTTAGATGGACATTTCAAGGATATTTGATGGGCTGGGACATTCAGATTTCATTGATTCCTTGTGCAACATCAGTGTGCAAATATCTTCCTGAAAAAGAATGCATCATCCTTAATACTTCAGTAAAGGCATTTAGGTTTTAAATAAATCATCCCTTGAACCTAGAAGATAATTTGATCTAGAGTTAGTATGGCATATTAAGAGATGGATATTGTTTTAATAAACTTTTTAGAGCAGCATGAGCAAGGTTATGTAAATAGTTTTCTCTACAGGAAAAACAAGAGCACATTTGGGTGTTATAATCCATTAAATCTGAATGTCCAGCTATGGCTGGCCATGAATTTTTGTAGTTTGGTTCTTTAAAGGGATATTTGGTGAGGCCTTTTGAAGCCATGGGAAAACCTAAAAGGAAAGAAATATTTTGGAGCAAGTGATTAATTAGAAATACAGTTTCCAAGTGGACTATACAAGGTCTTGCATCACTTCCCTTCCTCCACAGCCTGGAATTTCTTGTCACAAACACAGTGTATTAGCCAGATTCTCTGATTTTTAAAAGAGGATAATTAGCTTTATATTGCTGAAGCTTCTTTTTGGTCATTTAGCATATTAAAGCATTTTCATCCCTTTCTCCCTTTGGATTTGTTTTGCATTACTTAAAATGGGATGATTTTGCAAGAAAGTCTCCAAACCTTTGCAATGGAAAGCAATAGTTTTGAGTTCCGCTGAGTAAATAAATATTTTAAAAATGACATGAAGTATATAACTGTGGTGACCCACAATTGCTACATATAAAGATTTTAAAGTACATGCTAGCTGGAACATACTAGGAAACAAAAGACTGCTACAGGAAAAGAAAGATCTTTTATTTTCACTGTAGTATAAATGCTGTACATCCTTAAAAGATTTATGATAGCTTTATTTTTCATTGTGTGACCATTTTATACTTGAATATAAAATGATATCTGAAATCTAATTATTGTAGTCATTCTTTTGTCTTGTTTAACAAAACATACGTATTTTCAATCCTCTTCTTCCTCACAGGATTCAAAATGGGTAGAAGAAAAGCAGCTGTTAATTAGAACAAATCAGGAGTTGCTAGAGAAGGTATGTGGGAATATTTTCACATTTCATATTGTCTGCATGAAATTGCTTTATTTCTCACCAGAAAGAGAAATTTAAATAAAAATCTCTGATTAAAGTACCAATATGCTTTTGCATCCTTCAGGAAACGAAGGTGCTCTTTATTGTGGAATTACATGGATAGCCACCAGTACACCCCAAGCTGGCTGAGATTTCTATTGTCCAACAAAATACATAGTTACACAAAGATTTTTATTGTCCTCCCACTAACAAAATTGCCTGATCCCTTTTTACAGTTTTTCTACAAATTAAGTAATACTGATTGATTTAAGGCTTATTATATTAACTATCTGAGATACTCAGAGCTGAGCATCTGCATTGTTCTTTGTTTATAGTGGTGAGAAAGTTGCCTAGTCATCTTTGTCAGGGAGACAAAGAACTAATTTTGTTAATTAGTAGCTTAATAGTAATATAATATAAATAAGATAACCAAATAAAAAGTCATGATTAAAAGTAGCTACAGCCAGGTTTGATTTATTTGGACACTTACATGGGCACTATAAATGTTAAAGTACATTATGCCAGATGTTACACTTCATAGCTTTGTACAAAGGAAAAGATCACCCAGTTAAACTAGACAGTAGACCAAAGCTATTAGTTGGCATAATTAATAGCCAGTATTGAATTTCTATTTTGTCATTGTTAGTACCCCAAGGCAAAAGTCTGGAAAATTAAAAAGTAGTCATTAAAACCTTCATTATTGTCTTTCATATACTGTAAAAAAAAAATAAAATTAGATGTCTAATTAAGCGAAGACAATGAGAACAGTCTACCCAAATGTTAATGCAATTCAGTTTCATTTGCTGGATTTTAAAAGAAAACTTCTACTGCTTAACTTATTTAGATACAATATTCATATCACTTTTATGTTAATTCCAATTTATAAGACCGTTTGACCATTTTCTGCTGACAGTTCTCAGAAATACTTTCTGATGTGATGTTCCTTTTTATTTCCAAGACATAGCCTTATGCAAAATGAAAAATGGAAATAATTAAAAGTTTTGTCTAAACCCCTGGCTTGTAACTCTGTGCAGTACCTTTTCGAGTGCTTACATGCTGTTCCCATGTTGTGTTTGTCTCACAGATTTACAGAATGGAACAAGAAGAGCATCAGCTGAAGAATGAGATGCAAGATGCAAAAGACCAGAATGAGCTGTTAGAATTCAGAGTGCTAGAGCTTGAAGTAAGAGATTCTCTCTGTTGCAAACTCTCAAATGGAGCAGAAATTATGTTTGAACCCAAGCTGAAATTCCTGTAAAGATTACTGATGTCTGGTGCATGTTTAAGGGAAGTCACTTAGGTATCTATTTTTTAAATGTTGTATCTTGGGATAATGAAATTGATGCCACTGCCTTAATATGTTTTGGAGAGAATGCTCACTAATGTTTATAAAGATGTAATATAGCTAATATAAATTGCATATAGTTTGGTTTTCATCTAATAAAATATTTTGTTTTGCAATATTTTGCCTTTTTTATTTGTTTCATTTCCATAACTGCTCCTTTCCTGCATGTAAAATCACTTGGTATGTATACTACAGCCTTGGCTGTCATTGATTAAATTAACACACCTTCTCACATCTTGCATGCAGCGATCTGACTAAAGATCTGACACATCCATCACATCAACGTATAATTGCTTTAAATTACATTGATTTAAGACTGACAACATTCATACAAAGTAAATGTATCTTAAAAAGAACACATTTTGATAGTAGCCTCCAAAGAATTCCTCTTACCTTAAATCCATTTTCTCATGGTTTAAAGCGGGCATGGACTGGAAATAATTGGCTTCAGTCAATGAAAAGTGAAAAAAAAAACCAAACCAATGCCAAAGAAAAATGGTAAAGCAGAAATACAACTTCTGTATTTTAAACTAATACGTTGCCTATAGCAAACAAATTCTGTACTTTGCATACATGAAATAAGCAAAATTATTTGTTATTAACACTTTGAACATGAAGCCTGTGATTACAATTGAAAGCAATGGTTCTCATCCCCTCCCAGATTGGGCTCATGTCGAATTTAGTGACACTGAAGTATCTGTGTGTGATGCACAGTTGTCACACGATTGTATTCCCCGATGACACATTGTTCAGTTTCAGAGATCACCAGCATTCTTAACTCTGCTTAGAATAAACTCTCTGAGAAACCTGTCATTGTCACTCCTCCATTTTTATCACCCAGCACGTTTCACCAAAAATCTCGGCATGTGTAACTTCTCTGATAAAGATGAAAATGTCATGTCTTCCTGCTGTGTGGACGTTCCTTTTGTCTGACATTTCTTAATCTTTTTTTCATTCTTTATCAACCATATGTTTTGATGTCATACCCCATTATATTCAAAATTATGAATTTAGGTTATTAGAATTTCAGTAGATGGCCAGAAAAATAGATATGCTTTCTAATAGGTATCTTTATATTTTATTAAAGGAATTTATTAAAGAAAAATAGAGAAAAAATTAGCATTTGAATTGGCTGTTGCACTAGAAATTGCTTCCTAAAGTGTGGGTGCTCTTACAAGCAAAACTGCAGTCCTAAAAAATTTCTTAAGGAATGAACAAATATTCTTCAATACATTCTTCATGAATGTATTTTTCACATGGAAGAAAAACATCAAAAACAGCTCAGTATGTCATGTAAGGTTTTGTCATGTGCCAAAGCTTGGAAAACTTCTTTCACAGAATAACAATGGAAGTATTTTTTTGTGATTGCAAGATTAGATTTTTTCCTTAGCAGACAAGCATGTAGACACAAATGTGACTGACAATGCAATGCTTTAGGAAAATCATCAGTTCTGGTAATCAGGACAGTGCTTTTTTGAGCAATTAAGTTGTTTCAGATGAAAATTAGGTAAAGTATAAAACACAATCATTTATTTATCAATTAAAGCAAGCAAGTTTAGATGAGTTGAATGCAACAGCAACTGATGAATTTTAAACAATATCTAAAATCATTATTGAATTTGGATAAGAATCAAAGTTCTCACTTTGGTTTACAACAGCTAAGTCATTATTTTTGCCTATTTCAGAATTAGACTGTTGTAAATATTATTTATAAAAAAAACCTCCAAGTGGGAAAATTGCAAAGACAATGGAGATTTTTCTCTCTACATTGTAGTTTTAAATTAGGTTTAACCTAATTAATGAACAAGATTTGCCATGCTTTGTAATTTGTTTAAGTGAATGGATGCAGCCTGCCTGCTGTGTCAATTAGAGCACCTAATTTGTGATTTAGGAAATGGAGTAATACATGGATGGTCATAGGACCTAAAATATTTGTATCTGTGGTCTCGCTGAGAAAATGAAGCTCATGTAGCCAAAATGTCCCCTTGTAATATGGAGATGAAATCTGGTGTTTTTTGCTCATGTCCTCATGGCCAGAGAGAATTCAGAGTAAGACCCAATGCCTTGGTTGCACAGAGCCTTCAGTCCAGTCATTTTTCACAGGCACATAAAAATTTAATTTAGGTAAAATTGCTTGTTTATTATTTTATGTTATTTCTGCCTTCTGAAGAAATAATAGGTTGGTATTTTGAAGAAATGTATGGAAGTCATGTACACGGACTAGTAAAGCTTTAGATAAATGGGAATTTATAATTTTTTGTTTTGGCACAAAGAACATCATAACTGTAGAGTAGTGTTGACTTTCAACATATTCTGACATCCTGGCTTGTGGAGTGAATATGAATGGGGATTTTAAATGCTCTGATAGGAAGGTAAGACTGTAGAATAAACAGGGAACTAATACACAGGTTTAATTTTAGTGAGAAATAATAATACTTCAGTAATACTATTTCATGAAGGATTTTATTTTTTTCTGCAGATTCTTCTTTCTAAATTGTTTTATTTTTCCATGAAGGAAAACAACAGTTAAGTAAGGTTATATTAAGCAAAAAAACCTGCAGTGTTTTAGGGCTCAAGTCAATTAGGGCCAGTGCTGCAATGGTTCTGCAGCTGGGGAGCATCAGGCAGAAACTGTGTGCATGAATTAGCTGGCAGCCAACATTATGTTTCTATTTAGCCAAAATTCTTCAAATATGATAAAGGTAAGAGGAAGTAGAATGAATTTAGAATGAGAGCAGGGATCTTCTGCCTTTTTAATGTACAAGAATGTTTTGTAAAAGTGGGTAAAAAATATTAATGTATAATCACAAATGTTGTTTTTAAACAAATCTTTCCTCAGGAGAGAGAGCGAAGGTCACCAGCATTTAATCTTCAAATAACCACCTTCCCTGAAAACAATGGAAGTGCACTTCAACTGTTCTGCCACCAGGAAGGAATAAAGGTATATGCAGAGCACCAGAAACAGTTGGATGGCTAGGAACCTTTCTTGAATGACCAGTCTAATATCCAAACAAATGGCTTGAAAGGAAAAGAAAATTAAGAAAAAATTTAGTAAGAAAATATATTTTTAACGGGGGAAATGGTTTCATAAAAATATGATCTGGTCATGTCAGGAGTTCCTCAGTGAAACTGAAGACCGGTCAATCAAGATAATTTACACTTGGTCTAGGGGAGAAAGTGGATGTTAATGTGATTCATTGTCAGGCTTGCTACAGTACTTGGTTTGTGATATTAAGTGTCTTCATCTGAGTTCAGAAATATGACATTTTGTCCTTTTACACCCAATTTAGTGAAGGCTTTTATTTGTTGAATGAATATTCTGAAGTTATTTTCCAAGGCCAGGGCCTTGGAGCATGAAATGCCTGACCCAAAACTCCTTCAGATAGGTGGAACTCTTTTAGAACAAGATAAACTTTAGGATGTCTCTTGGTTATCTTCTGATATCAGGGAAGAAGAATTATTCTTTTCACTCCTGTTGCCCCATGAACAGGCTATTTGTGCAACATGATTTTTATGCTGGTTCACTTAAGATCAAATGCAGGCTTGTGTTGTCAGTAATGTTGCACAACAGGTCACGGTATCTTTTCTACATGTAACAAAAACATAATCTCAGTTCCACTCACTAGTGATTTATGGTTGGATTTTTAGTTGTGTTTACAAGTCCTCTTAATAGGAGGCTTGTTGCTATTCAGTGCTTTAATGAGTGCAGTATGATCTCTAGAGGAAATAAATGGAAATTGTCCCTGCATATTTTTAGGAAGCTGAGTAATCTGAAAGAAAAGAGTTAAAAGCTGCTTCTTGCCTATAGATTTGGTTGCATACTCATCTCCCAAAGCACACCAAGAGTCATCAGTTAGCATATCACCCACAAATACAGCCAGACCCACTTTTATCTTACCTGTTATTGTAATCTGCATGTTGGCTGTAGCAGGTACAGTGTACCAGAATCCTTAATTCCCTTTTTTTCCATTGTCATCTGTGATATGCCTAAACAGGTGGGTTATTTTCAATGTGCCTTTCAATTTGCTTACCTGGAAGGTGAGACAGTCACCTAATATGGGCAGACTGAAAAAGTTGACCTTTTAACTGTTTTCTGTGTGTTTCAAAATTATTAGCCATGAGTAGCAATGTAGGTTCCAGAATGATGCAAAAATCTGATTTGGTTTGTGATTTTTCCTTTATGCATCATATGAAAATAAATTATTAGAATGATTATTTCAGGCTCAATAGATGCAAGAACTTGCATGTCTTAGTAAATTCTGTTCTTCACCAGTGTAACTCTTCTACAGAAGTTTCTGGTCAGCATTGTTAATGCTGATCAAAATCAATAGTTTTGTTTCTAACATCAATCCAAACACAAGTGTATTAGGATCTGCGCCATTCCAGAGTTAGTGATTTGCACAGTTAAATAGCTCTCGTAGCATTTGGGAACACCCCTAAAGATTTTGGGAAGATAGAAAACTGTGACCACCACACATGTCCCTGTGACTTGTTGGCCTTTACTAAGTGCTGAATATCAGTAGAAGTTGAGAGTGGCAGCATTTAACAAGGCTCTTTTGCTCTAAGTATGTGTAGTAAGCATTTTGGGTTAACATGAACTGGTCTATTCCCATGCTCTCAAGGCATCCTGCCTTCAAATAACCTGGCTGCATACAGGCTGCCAGTGGAAATGAGCCCTGGCCCATGTTAACTTGCAGACCAAACTTGGGATAGTTCTGGAGATTGCAATTACCTCTGGCTAAACAGTTTCATGACCTTTTACAACAACATTTTAAACTTTAAATAGAATTCTGGGGCCTAGGAATGGACCCTGGCACAGTGTTAAAGACATCATGTGAATTTTACCAAGAAAATGCCCTGTCTTCACCCAGGGGGTGGTTGGGCACTGGAAATGGCTCCCCAGGGAAGTGCCTGACAGGCCTGACAGAGCTGAAGAAGTGTTTGGACAATGCTTCCAGGCACACACTGTGTCTCCTGGGGATGATGATGTGCAGGGCCAGGAGCTGGACTCAATGATCCTGTTGCATCCCTTCCAGCTCACCATATTGTATGATTATATGATACCATGAATTTATTCCTCACTTTTTTAAATCAGAGGAGTGTTTTTCTTTATTTCAGTGGCTGAGCCTTAATAAGGATGGGTTGTTCAGTTCATAATCTGAGAACTGAGTGGCAGAGAAATGTGGATTTTTAGTCAGAAAGATGATTGTGAGCTGATAATGTTTGGAGGAGGATGTTCAGCCCACTGTGCACATTCCCTTCTGCCACTGTAAGGCTGATTTGAAATTCCATGGTTTTGTTTAACAAAGAAAATAGAAAGCAAACCACAAAGCAAAGCTTCTCAGCAATTATTTTTTCATGCTCTCTGTCCTTTTAACTTCTGTAGCTTGATGTGGTTGATGCTCCACTCCAAGAAAACCAAAAAAAAATGTCTTTTAAGCCCTTTCTCTTTATGTTTTTTAAACCTTTTTATCAGTTTTGCTATTTCCTCTGCACACATTAGCAGGATGATGAGTGTGAATGATACAGGAACAGTCTGCCCTCATCCACATTGTTAGTCATAATTGAGAGTGACTTTTGGTTTTGTCTTAAAGTGTCAGTAATTACTTTTGTAATTGTGATGCAAAACTATGTTTCACTTACTTACATTTGAAGTCTTTTCACACATAGAAGAGAATGAAGGGTATGCAAAATGTAGCATATAAAAACTGTTACTGACCTACTTCATAATGTTGAAAATCTTTTCCAGGATGTGAATATATCTGAACTTATGAAGAAGCTAGATATTCTTGGAGATAATGGGGTAACAATTTTTTTACTTTTAAATGTTCCTCCAGTTTCATGGTTAATTTAAAGCTTTTTTTTTTTTACACAGCAGATACTAACATCCAAGACATTGCACAGGGTGATTTTTATATGCCTGTATTTGTATGAAGAATATAAATGGTTAGGAACAGCTTTTACAACATTAAGTTTTTTAGTTAAACTGATGAAAAGAGTATTTTTTATGTTAGGATTTGGTCTTGACTGAATGGTAGGGATAGTAGGTGCTGTAATAGGCAAAGTGAAAATATACAAAAGAGAAAATCAAAGCCAGACCAAGTTGTGAATTATCCCTCTTGAGCAGTAACAATAGCACCTTCTGCTGTGGAAGCTGTCACTGCCAGGAGTGGGTTTTCTGGGAGAAAGGCAAGGATAACTGTCTCCCCTTTTTCTTCTTTATTGCTAAATATAGTAAAAAATCTTAGTCACACATTTGGGGCAAAAACATCCAGGGAGCTGAGTCCAGTTTATAGCTAGATTTAACAGATTGAGGTCTTTTTAATACTAGTTTTAAGTTCTAGATTTGCATGTTACGTTGCAAATCCTGTGGAGGTTTCTATGCCACTTACTCTTTAATTGAAAGTCTGAAGTGCATGAAGGTGAGATTCACTAGCTGCTAGGCTTAGTCCAATGAACTGCTAAAAACAGGAAAAAAATTGCAAAATCTCTGATTGAAACAACTTAATTTTCATTGAATGACCTATTTCACTGAATGATCTGTTGAAAAAGCATTGTGGGGCTAGTATTCTGAAACAGAGTAGAACTAAGCACCCTTAGTTTAACTTTCAGTATTTTCAGTCATGAGATCCTTTTTGGTCATGTCTATAATCCTAAATGTTATAACTGATTCATTTTTTGAAGTATGGTTAAAACTTACTGCTTGTGTTAAAGGACGAATTTTTAATCCAATTTAAAATGCATCTTTTTGTATTTTAGAATTTGAGAAATGAAGAGCAGGTTGCAATAATCCAAGCTGGGACTGTGCTTTCCCTGTGTGAAAAGGTAGAATTCAGTAAATATTTTTCTCTGCTAAAATCTGACCCTGTCTTCTAAGATACCTCATAACTTTGCCAGGGAAGCACAGCTTTTGTGTTCAGGTCATCTGGATTGGAGCATGTATTCATCCTCACATGAAGTTTGGGATTGTGATGTCTTGAGGTAAAGCCAAATTTAAGAAAGAAACCCAGTTTAAAAATAAAAAAAACCCCATATTTTGGAGATATCCCCTTAGCATAAAGTACTAAAACTCCACTTAACACAAGAGACTTCATTCCCAGCCGTGCTGGTCTCCTCAGTGCTCTGGGAACAGTTGTCAGGTGCCCTCTGTAAGGTGCCCGTGGTCCCTTTTGAGCTCATTTCTGTGGATGACTGAAAAAAGCTCAGAGTAGTCAGTGGTCCTTTCCTCTGTAAATTAGTGGCTATAGAGAGAAAGTAGTTTGCACAAGATAAGTAATCAGTCAGATATGGTTAGTTCTTTACTTCCATAGAATATAATCTGTATATGAAAGGGGTGACATTTAGAACTAAGAAAGGCTTGCATATTTCTCTGAAGAAGCTCTGTGCATCCTTTTCATATGTTTCCATTAAATCTTTCCTCATGCATTGTTTAAATTCAGAATTAGCCATTTTAAATTAAAATTTGAGCAATTTTAATAATTGCTTTAATTGATATAATTTTGATGATCTACTTATCTAAATATCTTAAAGTAAATAATCTACATTAGGTAATAACCATTAATTTAAATGAGTAATTGCTATAAGCAAAATAAAAATGGATAAAAAGGACTAAAATCCCTATGGTTTTCACTGTATTGTGGCATTAAAAGACAAGGTTTTAGCACTTCACATCCAAGGAACTGAAAGGGGAGGAACCTCGCTATAAAAGGCCAAGATATGGACTCCTAAAACTACTGTTTGTTTCTCCTATGCCCCTTGTTTTGTGAGAGGCTAACAGGCATAGAAAGATCAGAATCAAAATTTAGTTTTGCATATCATTTGCGTACCTTAAAAAAATTAGACCTCTAATTTTTGCAAAAAGCCCTTCACTTGATTGAGAGCAGCTGTGAAAGATGCTCAGGACTTCCCATTTCCATTGATTTCAAAGGTTCAGAATGCTCATGGTCTTGCTGAATATTCGTGGTGAGGCTTTCCTTAGGAATATTTTCAGCTTGTCACCTCTGAAATGAAGAAAATAAAGATGGTGTAAAAAGAATCTCTTGGGAATATGGTCTTCCTGTTCATTTTTTTCTGTAGAAAACTTACCTGCTAAGCAGATAAAACAAATTTCTATTTTTATTCATCAGTCTCATAAATAGTGGAAGGTTCAAAATGATGAAGTAATGAATTCACATTTCATAAGTTGTGAACTTCTGTTTGAAATTTCCTATGTAAATCTTAGGAAAAAAACCTAGTATGTCATTAATTCCTTTGAGTCTGAGACTTAATGAATTGACCAAAAACAATAAATAAAAGGAGCTGATGTGCAAAGGTTACCAAAAGACTTAAAGCAGATATGAGTAGTCCAGTGGTAGTTAACAAGGCCTTTGAAAAAAGCAATAATTATCAGTGGCAAATCTGCTCTCTGTAAGCCAGTCATGGGTCCTTATTCAAGACCAGTAGGAAAATGAAATAACTCAGAACTGACCATTCCCATCCATTCCAATAAACCTAAATGGAAATATTAACAGAATCCTGGTTATGGTTAGTAATTAAGCAAGAACCTTGAATCCATGCATTTAGCTGTTAGGATATGTGATTTTTACCTTTGGGATGCAATGGCTGTTCTTCATTCTGATTGTTTTGAACATCACCATAGTGGTAAGGGATTCATAGTAGCAGCTACAAGAGCTTCTGTCTGTCTGTTTTATTTTTCCCTCTACATTACCAGTGTTTCACAAGTGAGCCTCTTCTCACAAAGAGTGCAGCAAACTGTGCAAAATTAAGTGTTGGGTTTTCCACCTTGTCTTTTGTTTAAGTTGCCCTCTGGAAAAATGCAGGACTGGAGGCATGAAGTGAGATCATAGTTTCACAAATCAGGCCAAGCAGCATTTCAGTAAGAAACAATCAGGTTGATTTTGCATTCTTGACCCAAGTCTATTTTGGTTTTTGAACTTTACAGGGGAAAACACCATTTAATTTACTTGTTGTGTGTCTTCAGAGTGACTAGATAGCATAGGAGGAGCATATGCCTGGAAATGCTAGCAACAAACTTGAAAAATGTTTGGTAGAACCTTTTTCAAAATCTCTGTTCCTTTTCTATTTGTTTTTCTTCACACTGCTGTAGTGGTTGAAACAGATAGAGGGGACAGAAGCTGCACTGACACAGAAGATGTTAGATCTGGAGAATGAGAAGGTAAGAAACAATATCTAAAAGTATATTTCATTTAGCTAAAACTCACTTCAGGGGAATGTGCATATATTTCATCCCAGGCAGGTTTGCTGCCTTTCTCTGCTTGACAGAGATGGCTTCATGGTAAAATAGGCAAGTGGTTTCTAGAACAATCTATTGCTTGTATTCTTTGGGGTGAGACAGAACTTTCAAATCTATATAGAACAAAAATAACAAAAATATATACAAATTAGGGCACAAAGGCATAACTGGAGAGCACTTTAACCAAACGGTGTGAAATTATCTCTGTGATTCCTTTCTGTATTAATTTGTCAGGCAGCAGCATCATCTTTTTAATGTTGGGGTCGTGCTAGTAGAATTGGCAAGGGTATTTCTTTGCTCTCTGGTACTCAGCTTCTGGACAAGCTGTCAAGACCTCTTACTCCAGATAATCTTTCTTGCCCCACGGCCTTCATGCCTAAAGAGAGAATGTTTTCTCAAAAAGCAGGTCTGTCTTGAAGAACAAACTGACCTTGTTTTTCCATATATTGAACAATTTTAAAAGGAGTGTTTGGTTTTACTGGTTTACCATGCATGCTGTGCTTCACATCTTCAAATGGTGTTCCAAATACTGATTAATCCTCACCACACCTTTTACAGGTAGATAAATAAGCAGCATTGCATTTATCCTAAAGAATGGGACCATGAGACAGGGAGGTTAAGTGATTTGCCCAGGGCCACTGAAGAAGTGTGTGTTTGAGCCACAAACAAAAATAGAAGTGCTCAGTGTTCTTTGTTGAGTGTAACCTGTTATACTGATTGTATTTTAACACAGATATTTTCCACATTTAGTATTTCTTTATTTTTAAGTCTTGTTGTGGAAAAATGCAAAGGCTTGGGGAGGGGAAAGTGGCCAAAATTACTAGATTCTTTTGTAAAGAAAAAGAAAAAATAGGGGGCTTATAACTTGATATATTATCTTCCCTCACATTATCTATGATAATTTCAAGTCTTACTATGGATAGCCCTTGCATGTATTTGTTTAGCACAGCAATCTGAGAATCTGCATCCCTAATGACTGACTCGATGAATTGAGAAATTATATTCTAGCATGATACATGACTGAGCACTGGTTTAGTTGTCCTTGAAAAAACCCTTGTGAAGGGTTTGAGGTCCTATTCTTGTTTCCTTCCCTCTTGGTTTTCGTGGGAAACTTTTACTATCCCTTTTGAGAAGTAACATGATCAGGGCAGCTGCATTGCTATTCTGGGGTCTGGTGGTAGCTCTGACCCATTTTGCAGTCTCAGACAAGTCAATTTACCTCTGTGGTGCCAGACAGACACTTGTAGGAAAGTCAGCACCAGGCCTGTCCTTTGCTGTGCACTCACCATGCCTGGTGGTGTTTCATCCTGTACAGCAGCCTTGCAGTTGCTGTAATTTGTCCATGTCATCCATGAGCCACCTGGGAAGTCCTGGTGGCATTCAGTTGCATAAATGTGGTGTCTAATAGAATATCACATTCTCCAGAGCTCTGAACTCAGAGTTCTGGATATGTCCACAAAGGGCCAAAAAATGTGTCCTACAGGACTTGGAGGCCCTTTCCCTTCAGGACCAGTAGCATATTTAAAATATGCTGGCGTAGAAAAGTCTAAAATGGCTATCACAGCAATAGAAATCCATCTGTTCCCAACCAAATTCCAGCCCCAAGATAAAGGTCTGACTGTAAACTTTGGGTTTGCCTTCAATATAAATTAATAGGTAATTAAAAGAATTCTAAGTTTACACAATAAATTAATAGTAAATATTATACTTCTTATACAGAGAAAAAATAGCACATGGTTCCTCTGAATCCTCTAATGCTGGTCTTGTATATTGCTACTGTCACCAGTTCTACACTGGCAACTGACAGAAAAGTTGTCAGAAGTCCACATATGTGTCTGATGACAAAATTTGGCCAAGTAGGTGACTTTGAGACAATCCCATATCCAAAAAAACTAATGAGAACAACAATATTAGAAATTTTTTATACTTTTTTAAAAAGCTGCAATTAGTGATCTTAAGAACCTTATATATTTAATTTGGCACTTATTCTATATGTTGAAGAAATGCAAAAGTTTGTTGATTAGAAAAAAGATTGATAGAAAATATTAAATTCAGTCAAAGGGCTTTTCTGCTTTTTGTTCTACTACTAATTCTTTTGAGTGTGCGAAAACCTGCTTTGAAAGAAAAGATAATAAATTTAAGTAACTATTTTACATTCTACTTACTATCATCAAATCTGGTCTAGGGGAAGGTGTCCCTGCCCATGGCAGGGGGGTTGGATCAAGATGATCTTTGAGGTCCCATCCAACCCAAACCATTCTGTGATTCTATGTTTCAAAACACTCTAAAGGCTTGACTCATCAGGCAACCATTTGAATGTCCACAACTTGCTTGAAACATCATGTTTTGGGTGCTGAGTTGCGCTGAAACCCCAGTCTGTGGAGTTTATATATAATAATTTTGAAAGTTGAGGAGTTTGATTTTAGGAGCAAAAGCAAACAATCCCTGTAAATCCTAGGTATCTTGAAAATTTCTTCAGCTCTTCAGCTAGTCACTCAACCTCCCTGGGCATCACTTCACCTGTTTCAATTGGCCTCTTGCCTGTACAAGCTGAGGACTGAGTTGTTACTTCAGTTTCAGTAACACAGCATGGGATGGTGCTGCAGAATCCAGCTGTGGCCCTGCATGTTTGGGTTTCCTCCCTAGAAGAAGAGATTAGACAACAGCAATTAGGGCTTGCCCCATGATTTCCTTCAGGAAAGTATTTCCATGGCATATTTCCATGGAGTGCCCTCTCTTGTGTTTCTCTTTTCCCTCCTTTGGCCTGCCCTGTGTAAGTTGCAGCTATTGGGCCACATGCAAGTACATCCCCACCCAGCTTTTGCTGCAATTCTGTCACCTCCAGGCAGGTTTGTACACTGGTGTAGAGGTCAACGCTTTCTAGGTACAACTGTTGATATGACACACAGGTTTGAAGTGCTAGTATTGTAAATTTGATATTTCAAATATTCTTAGGATGAATGTGGTCATTTGCTATGGGTTTTCTTTTGCTTTCAAGTGGAAAGCTTGCATAAAAATGATGGCATTTATGATTCTTCATGAATTAGGATAAAGAACAAACACTCCCTTGTTTTTATTATTGCTCAGGACCTGTTCAGTAAACAGAAGGGTTATTTAGAGGAAGAACTCGACTACAGGAAGCAAGCTCTGGACCAGGCATACATGGTAGGAAAAGAACAGTCATTAAATTTTTCTGTTTGAACAGATCTGATAAAATGCAGGGTGCTTTGTGTGTTTTTTTTTTTTTCTTTTAATTATAAANATAGAACTCTTTTTTACTTTTTTTTTTTCCTGCCAGACAAGAAATCAACTATTTCTTAAACAAAAATTTAGGAAATGGATTATAGTAATTACAAATGTAACATTTTTGCATTGCATTTTTTATTCTATGATATGCAAACATCTTTTTGGTACATCTGGAATGGGTAATGCTGGCTTATGTATGAAAAAAACATGACTGCTAAAATACCAGAAATTGCTTTAGAACTTTCCAGTATTTCTTTTCCTGAAGCATTTGTAAGTATTACTACTGCTAACCTAACCTAAATCAGGAATGCCTGTTCTTCCTCTGCGATTCCTTCCTGCGTGATCCTATCCAACCTTACCCTTCCTCGTTTTCAAAAGGAAAGCTGCAACCTTGCCTTTTCTCAGGCTAAACAACAATTAGGAATTATCCAGGAACTGGTAAAACTACACACAAAACTTTGCTAATAGTGAGACTTTGGGAAATCAAAATATAATGGCCTGAAGCACTATTTATACTCTCTAAATGTTTCTTATGTGGAAAATGTTTTCAGAAAAGAAGCAAGGTCTAGTGCTCAGAGCAGATAACAGAGATAAAAGCAAGCAGGCACTATTTCTAGCACTGTGACCTTGGGCAAGCCATTTAACCTCTCTGTGCAGCTGTTTATGCATCACTAATATGGATGGAATTACCTACCTCACAAAGGTGTTATGAGGGCCAAAGGGATGTGGTCAGATCCTCTTGATCCAAATATTGTTTGTCTGGATGCTGGTTTTTGATAGGATCATACTAACCCCACTAATCAAAGAAACACTGCCATGATTCCTTCCTTTCTTCTTGGGAGTACAATTCTCCATGTGAATGTGAAGTTCTCCTGTGTTCTCTGCTTTGCAAAGTACTGCAGTTTTGGTCAGTGCATGAGAATCATGTTGGGAATCTGGCAGACAGCAAGAGACGGATGAGGGATTAGTGTATACAAGTGTTCCTTCCTTCATTGCTTATGGCAACTCGGAACTAAGCCAGTGACGTAGACGGTGAACCATGGATATCAGGTCACTAGGGCCACAGAGAGGGAGAGCGAGATTTCTGTTCACAGTTTTCCCTGTGGTCTTTTTATTTTATAGGATGGCTTAAGAATTCATCTGCAGTTGAAGGAAATCTGTTAGTTTTAATTAAATTTGTAATGTTCAGCATCAGGATTTGGAGTTTTATCGGGTATTGAATGCAGATCTATCTTCTGAATCTTTCTTGAATGGAAGAATCAGTGACTTGCTAGGACAGGACCCATCTCCTGGGTGTCAATCTGTGCTGGGAGGCTGCGTGCACTCTGTGTGGAATGTTCCTCACTGCTCACGCTTGCTGCTTTCTGTCTGCCTGTCTGTGTCCATCCTGCCCTCCGGCCCTAGCCTTTGCTTGCTAGCCTTCTCCTCTAGCTCTTGGTGGGTCGTTCGCTTGCTGGATTCAAACGTCAGCCTGTCTGTGTGTGATTTGGGTTGCATTAGAAAATCCAGGAGCTGGAAGCCACGCTGTATAATGCCCTGCAGCAGGATCCAGGCAGGCGGGCGAGCGAGTCGCTGACGGAAGCGCAGCGGGAGGATTTGCGGGCGGCGGTGGAGAAGGTGCGGCGGCAGATCCTGAGGCAGAGCCGTGAGTTTGACAGCCAGATCTTGCACGAGCGGATGGAGCTGCTGCAGCAGGCCCAGCAGGTAATGCCGGTTCTCTCTCCTCCCCCTCGGTGTTGGTGTTACCTCTGTGGTGGCCGCCACTGCCCGTACGACAGCATCGCTTGCCCCTCACCTCGTGGAGTTCTGTTCAGTCTGGTCTCTGTACAGCTCCCGCCAAGGAGCCGTGTGGTGTCAGGGCCTGGTTGTGCTGGGCATGGTGCACACACAGAACGAGTCACTGTCTCACCTCAAGGGGCTGTTGCACAACCTTTCGTGTGTGAGCGACCACACAGTCTTCCACAGGGCTCCAGCGGGAGCTTGCTGCAAGTTTAAGGCCTAAAGTTGAAAAAGTCAGAATGGAAGGTTGTTAGAGTGTGACATTATGAAAAGAGTAAAGGCAGGAATGGCAGTAAAAGGAATCCAAGTTTTTGATTTTTTCCCCCCCTTTTTATTTATTTTAGCTATTTGTGAAATCTCTTAAATAAAAATAAAAAGAAGAAGTCTCAGGAAGTCTTTTAAGAGGCCATTTACAAGCTTTCACTCCTTTAAATTCATTCAGAAAATCCTTGTCTGTCCAAACTGCTTCCTTAAACAGTTATTGACAACTTGAATTTGGCAAGGTCCTGGCCTATGGAAGCTGATTATTTAATATTGGTAGCATCGCTAGTGTTTTTGTGCAAATATTCAGTGAAAGAAGAGAGCTGCACGTCTCAGGGTGTTAATTAATTACTACAGCAGAAAAAATTGTTTCAAAGGATTTTGGTTCTCCTTTATAGTAGACTCTGGAAGTTGTAGGCAGATGTCCTAAATCTTGAGGACTGCTTGGCTACTTTCTGGGCAAGTCTGAACCCACATATTGTAAATGCCAAAATGTGCTATGCAGATGCATCCAGAACACTGTTGTTATTTCAGGTGCAGGGGCAAGAACTGTTTTTAGGTGTTTTAGAACTGCTTTTAGCCTCTCTCTCTCACTTTTCAGGTTGGCTTTGTAGATGAATATAGACGACACTGATGTAATGTGACCCAGCACTGTTGTGATGATCTCCTGTCATCCTGCAGTGGTGGGAAGTGCTTATGGTGGCAGTGCTAGACCTGACCTCTGAGTTTCTTTCCCTACTCCTTGACTCTGTTCCCTTGGTTTGGAATGTGTAACATTGAGGGCAGGAGATGAACTTGTTTAATGGGTGTCACCTATTTTTAGTCATCAGCAATGGCACACAGAAAGCAGGAGAAGGTAGGTACCAGCTGGCACTAGAAGTGTTAAAGAGAGAGTAAATATATTTAATTTGGTAAATAAGGATGGTGCCAGAAGATATTAGTTTAATATTATTCATGTAGCTGAAAATTAGTGAGAATGGAGATCTTTGTTAGTCTCTTAGGCAGTCCAATTTCCTAGCCAGACTGTTGGTGTTTTACTCAGAACAATAAAACAGCACTTTTCAGTTGGGTAAATATTGTTTGTTGATGACATTTAATGGGAATGAATGACATTGTGTGCTGAGTAATGCCTCTACACCTAAATAATGGACAATTTCCAATTTTAACGTCAGACTAGATACATTTTTTGTCCTTTACTTTCACCAGGAATATTGTTTGACACATTTTATATTCCTTGTTAGAGTTTTTTTTGGGGGACCTGGGCAGAGCTTGTAAGTTGACTCATGTAATAGTGGCAAATAGAAAGGAAAAAATAGGAGTAGATTTGAAAAGTGAAACAGTTGTTCCAGAGGACTCAAAATCTATATTTTATGCATATCTGGGGTTTAATTTAGATTTTGTTCTAATTTGTTCCATGGCCCACTTGCTTTCAATTAGAGCACTTTATATGCACATCTGGAGCACATCTTCTGTTAGTCCAGTTCATATATTCACAGATTGCTTCACAACATAAGGTTAAATATGATGAGTGCATAAGAAAACAGAAATTCTAGCCTAAACATAGCTTCATTAGCCATGGATGTTTATGTACCTGTCTCTAGACCCATTATATAGAATGTCATTAGAATTTCGTGTTGTGTCCATCTCATTAGACATGCTAATGTTACAGCCCTGCAGGACATGTTAAACTGAATTCCACTGCTTAATAAACATCTAAGTATTTTAGTCATCTATTTTTAACACACACACACATGCCATCCCCCCACACACATTCCCTATTAAACAGGAAAAACAAAGGCAAAGATGCTAGTTAATTTGCCTGGGATATTGGAGGGCTAATTCTCACTGGATTACTTTCATCTCACTGGCAAATGACAGAAGCTGAATGTTACACAAATGAGACCCCACTTGTGCTGTCAGAATCCTAATGAACGGATGAAGCTGCACTAAGTACATCTCGGATAAGTACCCTCCTTTCCTCATATATTTATGTCCAGGAGAAGTTTTGCTGACACTGTGACATCAGCAAGCACTCACTGCACTTCGTTCTGGCAAAGCAGTAGTCTAGACCTGGCCAGATTTTACAGCCTGCAGTGCCTCTACAGTAGGTGCAACACTTCTTCCTTTGCTGAAGTGGAACTTGCAGAGAATGATAGGATAACATGATGGACCTGCAAGGCTTAATTCTGAGTCTCCTTGTTGCAAACACTCTCAAAGTCTCCCTGAAATAGCAACCATGTACTAAAGACTCTGAATTCTTTGAAACTTTGGAAGTTCTATCACTTCAGAAGGCCCGTTTCTTTGCTTTCATTACCTTCTCATCTGAGTGATACAAGGGCTTCAAAAGAGCAACTCTGCTTATCTGGCAGGCTGGCAACAATCTTCTCTGAGTCAGAGTTTCTGTGTCATGGAGTGGGGGTTCAAGGAGATCTGATGATGGAAAGAGTTCCCTCCTTCTGCCTGTAAATGTTCCTTGACCATAGGTGCAGAGTGCAGAAGTGTAAGGTATAGGTTGGTATGCAGGGTTTCATTATAGATTAATTGCTTCATGCAGGGACTCTGAGGGTTTAGTGTGTGAGGTGCTGGTTTTGCAGAGCTGGTAAATGTCCTTCCTGGAGAAAGACAGTCTGAAGGAGGCAGGGATGGGCATAAGGAAATGGGTAAATGGTTGTCCAGGTGTGAGCCTGTGCTGCTTTATGTGTTCTTCTTTGTCCAGATGTAAAGCCTGAGTTCTTGGCCACTGGGTATTGACTTTGTCCCAATAAATTAAATATATTTAAGGAAGTTAGGCTCTGTATTGGTCTGTTCTTGCTGGGCATGTATAGCCCCACAATATTATTGTTCATTAGTATATAAATGGAACCATTCATGTATAGCCATTGTGCATTAAGGAATTCAGGGCTCTGTGGGGCCAGATTAGACAGACTGTGTGATTAGATCTCTTGCTAAGGCACACAACACTTTTATTAAACCCAGAGTGCAGCATGCAGGTCTGGGGGACAGATCCTCAGCTGAAGCATGCTGGCAGTACTCCCTCTAAGTCAGAGAGGGTGCTCTGATTTACACCATCCTCTCGTTTTGGAGGAGGTAAAACATGTTAATTAAAAATCTGTCATGAACAGCTTGTGATATTTGGTTCCAGCAATAGGGTCCGTGCGGATATTGCCATCAAAAAAGTCTCATTGTGCTACGCCGCTCTTAGACCTTTTGGAAATCAATGTCTGGTTTATTTTTAGCAGGACTTCATTTAAAGTAATATTTGTGCTCTAGTCAGGGCAGTGGCATGACTTTACTGCTTTTTTTGAAAATATGAAGGTCATTGCTAGCACGTTCTGTTAAGAATAATTTTTTATGTATATACTTTAAATAATTTCTAGAGGGAGAGAAAAATGTGCTGCATAGATTTAAAATCCATCTCTGAGAAAAGATATTTTAAACAGAGCAATACAACATGTTTCTGAAGTGGTGATATCAACTTCCTAATTAAGCAAACTCAAAAAATATACTAAAACAAAAAAAGTCAAAAAAGCAACTGCAGCCCAGTACAGGAAATCCACACCACCTCATGGTTAGTTCATCTTAAAAATATATTGTAATGGTCTTGTCTTAAGACTATTAAAGACTACTAAAGACTCCTTAAACTAGACTATTTAAATGTCAAATAATGATTTATATAAATCAAATAAATTAAAACTCAAAATATATTCTATTGGCAATATTCCTGTTGGTTTTACTGTAGCTGCTTCTGGAGTAGGAAACTGGGGAAAGTCAGCAGAAGCAGGCTTTAAATAAGGATAGATTTATTCAAATTTCACTGTTGGCAGTATTCAAACATGAAGAAAATTTATAATGGAAATGTAACTTATTCTAATTTCATCTGAAGTTATTTTAAATCCAAAGAAAAGATAGAAAATCCTTGAAGGATAGCAGATTGACACAGACTCAGTTCCAAAAATGGCTGCTGCCAGTCAGAAGGTATATGAAAGATAGATTTTATTAATACAGTCCAATAATTTCCCAGAACAGTCTTATCTTGGTATAAAATGGTTAGGGGAAAAAAAAAAAANTTTCCCTAAGTTGTACTGTAGTACTGTACTAAGATGAGTGTGTTTTATTCTAACTTGAATTAGAATATTCTTGGGTGAAGCTCAGTTTTACAGAGTAAAAGAAATCATTATTTCAGTTCTAGACCTGAATATAAGACATATATGAACTGCTGAACTCATCCAATTCCAGCTTTATTAGTTGGAATAGAGCTATAAAATTTTTAGCTATGTTTTCTTTAAACTAGGGCATTTACTCCTGTGACCAGATTGGATTATTCAACAGTAAGAAGAGCAGAAATTACCACTTGCATGTTTTACTAGAAGAAGGCAAAGCTTTAAGGCAGAGCAGGTACTGACCTCCATGTGCCACTCCAGAGGGAGGGATTCATGCACTGGTGCAAAGCCTTGGGCGCTGCTTTTCATGGATACTGAGGAAAAGACAGAAGCACCGATGTTTTTTTCATCCTAAAATGTCAAAATACGGCTTGAAATTGAGAAACAACAAACTAATTATCGTCACTAAGTTTCTTAGTTCTTTTTCTGACCAGCAGTTTTCTCTGAGGGCACAGTTCTTCTGGCTTAAAGGCCAAACAAGGCTATGGCAAATGCCATTGCTCCATGAGTGGATGACTTTTCCATGCTGGTAGAGCAGTTTGTTTATGAATCCATAGGGCTGGATGTCACCATATCTATATGACCATATTAGCTCAGCCATTTACAATTTGTTTGGGGAGGGGGGTGGTTGGTGTTTGTTTCTCACCCAAGGAGGATTATTAACATTTAATGTTTGATGGGAATGCTTTTAGGGGAGGGAGAGAGGGAGGGAGGTTGCTGTGCTCAGTGTACCTCACTGATAGGCATAAGGAGGTGTTGTTTTGAATCTGTCCTCTTTGGCACAATGCTTTGTGACAAAAGGACAAGTTAAAGACAACCCCTCCTCTGCCATGTTGCCTTGTACCAGAGAGGCTGGCTTGGTCAAAAACTCACAGATGTGTCACACAGAATTTAGAAATTTAGGTAGAAGTATTATTATGAACCTTGCTATAATAAGAACTGAGGAGGCTCAGATAATTTTTCCTCTGAATCTACATAGACTTAATGGTTTGTTTTTATTTTGAATCTCAGATGTTGAGGTGCTAGCTCTTTGCATACAATATGAAGAGGAATACGTAGGGTAGCCACTTATTTTTTCTTTTCTTTTCCCTTAGTATTAATGGTCTGTACTTTGTTGTTTAAAATGCAATAGATTACTGTTGTTAATGTGGTTTTTATACTCATGAATTGCTCCTAAAAGCATCTGATGTTCCACATCTGTACAACTGTCATCAATATTCATCAAGCACATCATGACTAGGCTAATCATAGGTGACCTGTGGTATTGATTTGTCATGCAGGAGTGAACATGGAGCCTTTCAGTGCATTATTGCTGCTATAATGACAATATCACAATAAACTTCCCTAATTTCCCACAGCTGACATGCATGGCAGATGAGAGTTAATTTTAGTAATTTCTATATGTTCATCTTATGGTGTTTCCCTGTGTATGTTTTCTTTATATAGCCTTCAACTGTCCCTGCTTTGCTTATTGCTTTATTGATGCTACTTGTCTGAGTAAGTGGTGATACAGGACTGCTGTAATACCCAAAAAATATATACCCAAAAGGTCTGCTCTCCTTGTCCTAAATAAGATGTGATTGAGGTTCCACTCAAAGTAAGAGCAACTGTATGCCTTGCAATAATATTTGCATCAAGAAAACTCTTATCTGAAATTTGAATGCTGAAATCCTCTCATCTGAAATCCTGAATACCCTGTTTCTTAAGAAAAGCCAGTGGGAGCTGAGGAAAGACAAGCCCAAAAAGGAAAGTGTGTGAAGTTTGTTACAGAAGTAAAGGATAAGTGTATTTTCATATGCACAATGCATACATATATCATTATAATTACCTACATGGGAATTTGTTATTTAAATATCTGAATGTAAAATAATCTAAATTTAATGCTAGATAAATATTAAATTATGCTTCCAGGTTTGTCTTTTTTTCTGCCTGATAATGTATTTAGGCTGTCACAGAGTCAGTTTTAAAATGTTAAATGTGTTTTGTCTTTTGAGCTCACATAGACTTAGCATAGCCATTCTCTGTAAATATAAATCTAACATGACTTAAATTATTTGTTTTCCCTAATGAAAAGCAATAGGACTGTTGATACTCTTCTTTTAGATATCAACGTATGCTGTTGCATAAATTAAAAGATTCTCAGAGTTAAAGAGGATTAATCAAGTTTACTAATAAATAATACATACATATAGTAATTTGTATCAGATTATAACACATTTGGGGCTGGATGCATTTATAAAATTCACTGATTTACTACTACAAATGTGACTGAATACATAGGCTGAGAAATGCATCAGTGCAGCTGCTAAAAGGTTCATTTTCCTCAGAAAGGAAAATAAAGAAACTACAGATGTATAATTAGGATTAAAAAGAACAACTCTCCTACATCAGTAACTATTAATTGGATTATAATGGTTGACACTGCAGAGCAGAGAAAAGAATGAAATTTTTACCTGCTGTACAAACAAAATCATGGTGAGAATCAGAGAGGTACAGTCCATCCAAAATAATATATTATTATCATATGCAACTGGCTGAAATTTACATTAAGTTTTCATTCATGAAGTGAAATAAGATGTCAACAAAACCAGCTTAAGCTAATGCTGCTGCAGTGGCATTTTTGTTTCCTTATGACCATTACACAAAATCACATTCTAGGAATATGGGATTAAAGGGAACATTTGGATTTCTGAATACACATCCCTTCCAGTAGCAGATCCAGCAGCTTGAGTAATGCATGTGACAATTGCCTATGCAAATTGTATTTTTAAAACACTACAGGCTTTTAAACAGCTGTTAAAATGCATTAGATTTTTAAAAAGGCCAAGAAAAGAATGTGTTTATCAATCACTTCATTGAATAATAGCCAAAGGCAAGTCAGTTTCTATTCATCTTTGTTTAAATTTATACATGTACCATAGTTATGCTGTTCACACTACTGAAAATCTTACATACCTGTGTCTTAACAGTGATGAGAATCTTCTTAAAATAATGATACAGTGAAACAATATTGATTCTTCCTTCTGTCAGATTGATAAATTATTTCCCATGCTAAATTTTGCTGTAGAATGAGATACCTTCTTGATCATAAGATGTCTTCAGAGATTCAAAACTTGGTTCATGTCAGCTATAGTCCGTCCATGGTGCCTACCCTGGGAATTTACATTAACCTGAACCTTTCCAACATTTCAGGGCCAGGCTCTAAGCAGCTTAGCAAATCCTTCTTTGTCTGCTTTGTGCTAAAATTATCAAATTGTTTTCTTGGATTTGCTGGTGAATGTAAATCCAATAAGAGTGTGTCACAGGAACTGTTAAGGTGATTTCTAACCTCCCTGATTAGTACATTCCTGTATTTTCACAAGTAGGAGAGCATGGCAAGCTATTCTGCAGCTAGATTAATTGATCTTGGTGTTGCTGTCTGTAAAACAGTGCATTCATACGGATGGGCTCTTTACTTACTTATTTAGGGAACATCAGTTCTGCAGTTTGACACCTAAATGAAGGATGATGTGGTCATTGTTCTCTGAAAGATGAAACTTATCACAAAAGTTCTTTACCTGATAGATTTTTCTGTATTTCACAAAGCTTCTGGAGGATTTGAAGCCATCCAAGATGTTTGTTCAGGACTGTGAATGTCTGACTAGCTCTGTGGGTGAACTGGAGAGGACAAAAGGCTTGGATGAAGAAGTCCACTTCACCTAGCCTGCATTACTGCCCAATAGAGAGAAAATGCAGAAATTCTCAGTCTATGTTTGCAACTAAAAAGGCAGCTGGGACATAAAGAAAAAAAACCAGCCCAGAATCTGTGAAAGGCACCATGTAATCGCAGGGTGACACAGTCCATTTCTCATCAGAACTTGAGGTAGCTTGAAAGACAAGTTTAATCAAATGAGGAATTGCACACATTTTGGCTTCTTAGGGAAGGAAATCTGGACCTGGCATTTAAGTGCAGTGGGGCACTTCTGTACATCTCAGATCAATTTTCTCTCTTTGTATTGCTGAGACTCCTTCCATGTCTAACTCTCAAATTTATGAGAAGTCATTACTGTGCTGAAATGTTGCCTCCAGTATAAAAATGATAGCTCTGAGACTGCAATCCAGGGCTCACTGAGCTCAGACTAAGGATTTCCATTTATTTCAACGCTCTTTTACAAGGGGTGTAATATTAATGGGAATGGTTCTTAATGTAGATGGATTACTATTAAAACACATGCTGGGCACTCATATTTCATCTTTCTGTGTGGGAATGCCATTAACCTTTTTTTTTTAATGGAGCAATATTGTCATTTTGGCTAAACCACAAGCTGAGTCCTCTAAGCCTGTGTTGCTGAAATGTCTCTATTAGTGAAAGTAAAGTAATATTTCCAGGCACACATCCACCATCATGGTGCCTGCATTTTGCCTAAACTTTGATTCCTCAGACTTCCCAGAGATGTGACTTGCAACCTTGAGGTTGCACCATAGCTGCAGGAACCAAAGCATGATACAAATTACAGAAATTTGCCTTATGAAATCAGTACCTGGCTGGAAGTGTACTAACATGATTTCATCAGACTCTTTGTCTTCGATTCAGTTTTAAATACTGTTCTATCCTTTTTGTTGCATCCTTGAACACGGCAATAATGACAAAAATCCATCTGCATGAAGGGTTATCTAGCCTCTTGCTGAGTTTGGATGCAGATGGATTATTGTCATTATCCCCTTGTAGAAGGGGGCAACAAGGGTGCTGGAAATTTTCCAGCTATTGGGAAAATTGAGGTGTAGGTGCAGAGATACCTGAATTGGTCCCACCAAGGCCAGTTCAGGTACCACACTGCCTATAAAGCAATGCCTCTAGCAAACTTAAGACACTCCCACTCTCTAGGAAGGTCAGACCTGCTGGGAGTAGGAATTTGTAGTCCCATCTTGGAGTCTCGGCCCTCTGCTACTTGGGAAAGGAAGAGCAGACTTATCTTCATTTCCCTGACAGTAGTGAAAGGCATTTGTCATCCAAGTTTACCAAAGAGAATTGCTTAAGTGAGTCACTGCACTTCAAGAAGTGGATTCTATTTCCCAGAAAAATGAAGTTTCCATCATGAGGTGAAAGGAAATGGAGGGTTATGAGCATTTAAAAGGAATCTTCTGCACATTAAAAATCTTCTGCTGAAAAAAAAGGTCAGATTTCTTGCTCTTGGGGCAGTTGGACAGCCCTTTGTGTTTGGGATCTCCCCAGGAATTAAATTGGAGAGGCCTGAAGTCAGTGAACATATAATTTATATAACTGTGGTTGTCTGATTTTGGTAAACATCCCTTTTGTGACTCTGTTAGTAACATACTGTCACATTTAGTGCCTGCCACATTAGGGGCAGTCTTTGCCTGTCTTTACATTACAGATTTCCAAAGGAGATGTGTACTTTAGCTGCCTGACCCTTCTGGATGTGCTCTCCCTTACCTATTTGTTAGCATTTTTAGGCTGTTACATCTGTGCCTCCTACCTTTGCATATGTGCTGCAAGTGTAACTGCTACTAAGAAAAGTTTTATAATAGAAGTTAAAAGTCTGTTCAAATCATATTTAAGTAATAAGTAAGGCATCTTGAGCGTCTTTTTTTGTGGCTGTCTGGCAGTGGGGTGGGTCTGTGGGCTGAGCCCACTGCTGGCAGAGCTGCAGCCGAGCATAGCCTGGCCAGCAGAGCCATCTGCTGATAGCTCCGCACAGGGAGCGCCCTCAGCCCCGCTGCTCCGTGGCTGCCTGGGAGCGCTCACTCACAAGAGGCAGCAGACTTCATTGCTGATAGAAGAATGATTAATTTATTTATTCATTTGCCATACTGAAATGGGGGGTGGCCTAACCCTCTTTCAAAAGTCAGGGAAGCTCCATGCAAGGTGTATTTGCAAAGGCACCATCTATTATCCAGAACTTTGTGATGATATTTTACTTGCTATTGTAATAAAATCAATGAAAGATAATTATGCCTTATTTTGGCACATTGGTTTTGGATGCAGGAAAGGTGGAAAGTGTTAGGAGTCCATCCCTTATGTTTACACTCCTCTCTTCCATGGTTTCATTCCCATTGCCCTGTTTTTGCCAGACTATGGCTCCTTGTTTGCCTTCAGGAACTCTATTGTATGGCCCCATGATTTGACTACACAGGGTTATTCTCATGAATCCTGTCAGTCCCAAAAAAGGTGCACTCATGTGACTGAGGGGCAGCTATTAACTGCAGGAACACAGGAATTGCTAGAACCCAGCAGAGCACTGCTCTACATTGTCCCTAATCCTCACTGTGACTGTGACCAAGCCAGGGACTCTAAAGGAAACACAAACACTCTGCTGGATTCAGGTTGCCTATCTGTATCTTCTATCCCTCTCTTAAAAAAGGAAATAAAGAGAAGAACAGCCTGCGGCTTTCTTTTCAGCTGAGACTTATCAACATTCTGAGGGCAAAATAGAGTCTTTTTTGTTGCTTCCTCACATTTTTTTGTGCTGGTGAAGTATACTGGATTTACTCTGCAAGGTTCCTGCAAGCCATGTCATGGGTAGAGCTGAATTCATCTTTTATAGCACAATTGTTACAGCTCTATACCACCTAGCAGGAAAAGCTCAACTTAATGATCTTCAATTTATACCCTGAAGAATAAAAGTATGTAGAATTTCATTATAACAATGAAATAGTTCTACATGATTTGTTGTTAAGTCACACTTTTGCAGACGTAAATAAATAAGAATATACTGAAAGCATCTAATCAAGTGTTGAAATCTGAGAGTGAGTCCACAGCTTCTTGATTGGTAATTCTTGCAAATGAAAGGAACAGTAGATAAATATACTGCATCTCAAACAGTCCTGCCTTGGTCTTAATTGCTATCTCTAACTTTAGTGTAATTTCCTTTCTCAGTAATTAAATATATTTTTTGAGAGATGGACACATCTTGTAACTTCTAGAGATACTTTTTTGTTACAGCTATGTTTATTTATCTTACATGTATTTTTTAAAGTTGTATATTAGAAATAGTTGTCTTTGTGATCAAGATAATGCAGTAAATGCAGATAGGTACAATAAGGGAAAATTATTCTTTTTATGTGTTAATTACTCTATGCAAGGGTAAATCTGTTGTTTTTTCCAGCCAACATATTGCATACACATGTATATATTTTAAGGTTTTCTCTACAGTTAAATGGAAGTAAATGATTACATCAGATTTTTCAGGATATATAAATAGCTGAACTATGCTGGTTTTCTTCCAGTGCTGTCCCTGAGCAATCAGAGGATATTCACAGGAATTGCTACACCCACTTCATCCTCCTGGATAATCCTCCAGGGGAAAGCAAGTAAACAACTAGGAGCAAACAACCCCAAGCTTTGATATCTGATAAATAATTCCAGCCCAAGGTTGTATTTTAAAACAATTTTTTGACCTGTCTAGATTTGAACTCTTTAATTTCTGCAGCAAAGAAGCTAGTTACAAAATTTTTCTGCAGCAAGAGTATTCTGTGATTTCTACTCATATGAGAAGAATAGAAGCTGTTTAAAGGATCACCTACCTTCACCAACAAGTCTGGAGCAGCTCTGAATACAAACCTAAGCAATACAAACCTAAGCAATACAAATCTAATCAATGTCTGCCCTGCTGGCTGTGTCCACCCTGTGCAGTGCAGCAGCTGTGCCCTGGCCACCTGCCAGCCCAGGCCCTGCTCCGTGGCTGTTATCAAATTGTTCCCAGGCACAATTCAGTGAGGTGATAAGCAGCACAGCACCACAGCCAGCAGGAAAAGCAAAAAGTGGCCACTACTGAGCAGTAGATTCTAGCACACAATCAGGTAATCAAGCTCCATGGCATGAACAGGAGCCTGCTGAATCCTGGCTGAACAGCACTAAAGGCTCCAAGTTCAATCTAGCACATCCTAGTCAAATACATTGCTATGCTGAGCCCTTCAGCCCCACGCCGGGCACCAAACAGAACTGCTGTGGTTTCACCCTCCTCTGGCAGCCAAGCCACTCGCTCCCTCCCTCCCTCCCTCCCTCCCTCACCAGCAGGATCAGAAGAGAACTGGAAGAGTGAACTCGAAAACTCACAGGTTAAGATAAAGACAGATTGACAGGAAAAGCAAGAGCTGCACAGAGAAGCCAAACAAAACAAGACATTAACTCACCACTTCCCATGGGCAGCCAAGTGTTCAGCCACCTCCAGGAGAGCAGAGCCCATCATGTGTAACAGGGACTTGGGAAGACAAATGCCACCATTCCCAATGTCCCCCTCTTTCCACCTTCTTCCCCCCCCTTTATATACTGAGCATGATGTCACATCTTTTGGAATATCCCTTTGGTCAGTTTGGGTCACCTGTCCTGGCTGTGTCTTCTCCCAGCCTCCCACTGGAGGAAGTCATCTCCAACTTCCCTGGAGAGTGGAGTATCAAAAGCAGAGAAGGCCTTGGCTCTGTGTAAGCTCTGCTCAGCAATAACAAAAACATCTCTATGTTATCAACCCTGTGTTCAGCACAAATCCAAAACACAGCCCCACACTGGCCACTGTGAAGAAAATTACCCCAGCCAAAACAAGAACAATCTGCCTTACTGTTACCAGTCTAGTTGTTTTGAGGATTTTTTGTAGATTTTCACTGCTAAGAAATTCAATCCTTTACGTACTCCTTTTCAGCTGGTAGGTTGTCTTTTTATTTTAAGTGATTTTTTTAAGAAAGTATGTTTCTGCACCTTAAAACTATTCTCTCTCTTTCATCTTCCAAAATTCAACAATTACTACAGGAGGGAATTGGAAAATGGAAGCCTCAGCCCTTTTTTAGAACTGTTATGAATAGTTGAAGAAAATAGCTAGATTCCAATAATCTTGAAAAGATTAAAAACTCCAAAAGAGTAAAAATTCCTAAGGGAATAATAACATCTCGATTTTTACTTGATTAATAGAATTCCCAAATACTAAAAATGCCATCTTATCCTAATTAATTCTTTTAGAGAGGAACTCTTGCTCTAAACCCTGAGGTGAGAAAGCCACCAGATGTTCGGTGGCTTTTTTTCTTCTTTTTATTTTTTTTTTCCCTAAAAGCAACCTCTCAGGAGATATTGAAAAATACCTTTACATGACAAATCTTGAAGATGGAAATGGTATTTTAAAAAATTGCTTCTCTCCACTTATCTTGTTACGGTCAAATTTTACCACAGAGCATAGCACAGCCCCCAGAGAATTGAAGTCTGTCAGTGAGGTTTGGGATGTGGTTATAAGTAGGAATCAGCATAACTGTAATGAGTAGGAGAGAAACAGGGGTCTAAACTGATGGATTAGAGATCTTGGGGTGATACCATCTGCCTGCTTCCCATCCCATGGATTTTTACATGTAACATTCCTGGTACATACAGTGTATGAAGATGATGACTTGAGAGATAGGCTTGCCTTGAACAGGGTGTAAATGAACTATAAATCAATTCAAATGGAATAGAGGAAATTGAAATTAATACAGCTGTGCTTGGGGCATTTGTGATTGTCAGCCAAGGTACATTCCCTTTTGTCACATGAGGGCAATCTGGTTCCTGCTGGTTTGTGTATTATCTGGGGAAATCTTTGAGCACTGCAGTATGATATAGTGTAGATTTTGATTGACTTACACTGAGTGAATAACATTCAAAACAGCTTTCAAGCAAAATCTTCCATTTTAAAACAAGAGCAATGATAACAAAGGCCTTTTACATGTGGCCTGTTTTCAATATTTGTGTGGAGGAGTATGCCCTAGAAGAATGGAACTGCAGGCTTGTGTGTACCTCATTTTTTAAATAGTTCCAGGTTAGATTTGTGATTTTCAAGCCAAACTTTGTGCTTCTCCAGACCAGTCTGGTCACTGGATCAGCTGCTGACTTGCTGCAGCTGTCCTGGGCTCTAATGAGTGTGGAGCATTTACCCCAATTTGAGGTCTTAGAGCTGAATGCAGGTAAGCAGCTACCAGCATCAGTTGATAGACAGAGGTTTGTAAGTAATAACTGGGTCTTGTTTTGAAAGTGATACTATTCAAATCAGTTTGAGAGTCATAAAGTAATTTGGGAGTGAGGCAGCAGCAGCTGCATTAATTTTATTCACCTATGCCATCCACCTTAGAGGCGATGATAATTTGCCTTTCCAAGTTCAGGAACTGTTAACATCCCTAGCTGTTGTAGGCCAGGCTGAGATTGGGTAGTTAATCCCCAAAAAAATCTCCTATGAAGTTGTTTCTTGATCATCAGTGACTGTTAGCAGAAGATTTCAAGTTTCTGCCTATAGAAAAAAATTACTTACAACCTACTTTATCTGTAACAAGTACCATATACTGAAAGTGTAATAAAATGCATATAAATTGTATAAGACCCTCAACATCAAAAGAAAAATAAGAAAAGAATAAAAAAAGAAGTATAACTTACAGAAAGAAAAAAAGAGGATATGTGATACAGAAAAGAATAAGATATATGGACCCAGCAGCGGTCATGTTTTTGAAGAATCTTTGTGAAACTGAACAAGAAAGATCCTTTAAATTTGGGGAGCTACAGTGAAGGAAACATTCCATCTGGCTCTGGTGGGAGGTGACTGGTAGTAGGACAGAGCTGAGTCTCTGGATGATATCTTTGTGGTAAACAGAAAATCCATGTGTTCTCTTTTCTCTGGTATACCCTGACTATGCTTGAAGCATGTTTATGTTTTATAGGAAAAGAAAATAAAGAGTTAAAAGGAAATAGGATAGCGTAATCTACTGACTGTCTAAGTAAGCAGAAAAACTGGCAGTTGCACAGAAAAATAATTTTGGTGCAAAATGGAATTGTCTGTGTGTATATGTTAAAATTATGAATAATGAGTGGCAATGAATAGACTTTCTGGTAATAAACATAATGTTCTGAACATGCAGCTTGTTTGAAATGCCATGGTTCCATAGAAACATAGAAAATTTTGCCATGGACATGCCTAATATAACTGCAAAAGGAAGTGTTACATTAATAATGGGCATTTGTTCTCTTTAACCTATTTCTTATCTTTTTGGTTCATATGCTTTTCAAATTAGATATAATAATGTCTATTTTTTTTTTCTGTTCCAGCGAATTCGAGATCTAGAAGATAAAATAGAACTTCAAAAGAGGCAACTCAAAGAAATTGAGGAAAAGGTAAATTTATGTCTGGGGAATGCCAACAGATTTTTTTCCATACAGAATTGTTTTTCTCTGTTGCACTGATGTTCCTAGTACTTAACCTAGTATCACAAAACCTATTTTATGACAAGATAAAATTTGAGTTTGAATCATTGCTGCAGGAAATGCAGCTCTGTCCCTAATCTGCTCAAAATTATTTCCTATCCAGGATTTCTGTCCATTACAGGAAGGAATCAAGGAGTCTGGAGAGACTCTATACTAGCAGAAGGAGGATTTACTGTGGTTTAGATCAAGAAAGAACAAAGATGAAAAAATTGGCTAGCTCAGCCCTATTCTTTGGATGCATTGTTTTGCAAAACTTTCAAGTACTGAAAAATAAAACAAAATCAGTGAAGTGCCAGTGAAACACTGCAATTAAGGAGTATTTCTTGCTTTAATATAGAAACAAGTGATTATAATGGATCCAATTTTTTTTTTAAGAGGAAGCTCTGATCAAGGCTTCAGACAGAAAATAAATTTGTGTCAGTGTGGTTCCCAAGCAAGGGATGGCACAAGGATCATGGGCTGTGGGCTCAGGTTTTTCCCAGATCTGTGGGGTTTAGATTGCTCTGCAGAGCACAGACTGACAATGGGTCTTTCTCTAGGCCCCAGCAGAGTGTTTTAATTATGGTACTTTCCTGAACCAGTGCCTAGATCCCAACATGAGACATGCCAGGTTCATTTTCTTCAGCATTTTTGGGTATGTAGTCCTCCATAAACCTACTGCTGGGCTGAATGGAGACATTAGTGGAATTTTCAGTCATTTTTTTTTTTTTCTCTTGGGAAAGGGTAGAAGGAAGGCTTTTACAGGACTCTGGAGGAGTTGAAAGGGGTCAGTGGAGTCTGCAGAACAGATAGAGGCTTTGGGGAGCATCTCACTGGGTGCGGAAAAGCTTCTTCCTCACCCTTCTCTGGTCTCAGCATCCCTTCATCTGCTTTCAGGATGTGGCAGTCCTCCCAGTTGCACTTCTAGCAACTATTCCAATTCCCTCAGCATCTTCCTTGCCCCCTTCTGCTCCCACAGTAGTTGTCTCCCCTCTGCTGTACCTTGTCCTGCACTTTTCAGACTGTGATATCCGTCTGGGTTTGTGGAAGAGCCAGGAGAAGAGCCTGCAGAAGCTGGGCTGTCTGGTGCTGTCTCTATTTATCACTTTATGTCACTCCCACAGTGATGTGGCTGGGGCTGGTCTGCCTGCATGTGTAGGGAGGCCAGTGCTCCACCTTTGCACTAGCAGAGAAACACAGGCAGTATTCACCCTCAAAGGGGATCTTTTGCTGCCTTTGCCCCCTTCTGCTGCAGACCACATCTATATCTGAAGCTGCTCCTGCCTAGCCACCAGTGATATCTACACTTAACCCTTCCAAGCAGAGAAATATTGAGATAGACAATACTTGTACATATTATTTCAAATATTACTGTTTGTCCACCTAGTCTAAAAAAATCAACATCTCTAGATGTTACTATTGCCAAAATGTAAGCCTTTAAGGCATTGCCATTAGAGTTTACAGAGCAGGTATAGGATTAGCCAGACTGATAATTCTGGAAATGCAAAATAGCATTATCTCTGCGGGTTCATCAGCCGGATGGATGCGGAAAAGCACTGGAAAAGAAAGAGCTTAATCACAAGCTTAGCAGAAAGCTGGTAATGAGTTAAAATGATTAACATCCTCTTTGCTTTAATGTTACATTAGCAAGAGACCTCAAAAAAAGCTTCGTCTCTTTCTATTAACCTTCAACTTCTGGATGGGTGGAAGGTTTTCTTCCATCTATATTACATTTGAATTATTTTTTCCCTGGAATTAAATCCCATGCTGATGGCCCAAAGGAAGATTGTGTTGTCAGGGAATCAATGAATGATATAATTTTATCTTATTGTTCTTCTAAAGGTTTTATGTGTTAAAGGGTGCAGACTGACACCTACATGCTACTGATTCTGAGCACAATAATTTCTTGGGGAGAGAAGTCTTATGCTGTTGAAGGAAGAGCAGCCTTTATAGCTGAGCCCATTGTTCTGGTACCTAAGGGCAATGCACCATTTACAGTTACTGTGTCATGAGTATGAATTTTCCTTTTCATTTAGGAGTGGATTCAATTTTTAAGTTTTGTCTAAAATTCAGAACATAAGGATTACAGTATTTTTGCCCTATAGATTCTTCAGCAAACTGTCCTGTTTCTAGAGCCCATACAGAAGAATGATATAAAATCTCAGTTTTAATCTATGGGTTGATATATTAGGAACAAATGCTCTTTGAACACGTTGTGCTCTTCTCATAGCTGATTCTCTGCTGTTTCAGTTGCATTTAGGTTGTGCACTTGGCTTGGTAAGTCTTGGTTCAGGAAAGTTTTAGTGTTTGTAGTTATAAGTACTTCTTTAAGTGAATCACAAAACCAAGCCTAATATATATGAAGTTTAAAAGCCACAGATTTTGCCTTTGTAAAACTGCCCTCAAATACTGATTGTTTTATTGCTTTTTAGAGTAAAATTGGTATACTATGTCTTTCTTTCAGATCAACTCAATTAATTATGTAAGACTAACTGCTGTAATGTCACTGGATTTCATATTACATATCTTACATCTTCTTTCTTTTCTTTTTTCCTCATTTTCTTTTGATCTTATGTTATAGTTTTTGTTCCTTTTTTTGTTTTTTTCACTAGCATTCATTCTGTGGCCTTGATGACACAACTGAGCCGAGACATGTGGTTGGTATTCTTTATATTTATTTGTACTCAGTTTTTGACTCCAGGATTTTGCCATGTTTTGGGGATTGTTAGACCCTGAAACCATGAGGAAGGGCATACTTGTTTTACCTGCAGAGAGAATCATATAGTCATCTATAAAGTCCAACTTGGATGCTTCCCTTCCTAGATTTCTGCAGAATGTCATGGGGTTTTCAATGAGAAATGATTTTGTATTCAGAGATACTGACTGCCATAACTGCAGCACTTTCCATTCTTGCAGAGCCAGGTACATTTTGTCTGGAAGCTCTGTTATTGCTGTAGGTTTCTGCCTTCTGTCATGCTGGATGGAGGGGTGGCAAACAATGTTTGGCTTAAGTTTCATTTTCTAAGAAGCCCTGTGAGTATAACCACCCATGCAAAATAAGGAGTTGATTTTACTTCCTCCAGATCCTTGAGGAAATAACAGGAAATAATAATACATTTTCCCTTTTATGAAGTGATTTAAAAGTTGCAATGTTAATGACACAACATGGAAAGGGCGAGGATAAAAAACCCTCTGTGCCTCTCCCTTGAGACATTGCCATAATTCTCACTGTCCTTTTGCAGTGTCCTGATCCTTTCAGCTCAGTGCACAAGGCAGTGAATTTCTTCAGCTGTAGCAGGAGCCATAGTGCCAGTTCTTGCCTTTCACAGAGAACTAGAGGAAAATGCAATTTAGAAAATTGGTCCCAGTCCTCTTCCCTGGAGCAATGCAAGTTCCACTCTTCCTTTCAGGAAGGATGGTAACTCAGCAGCCTAACTTTGAGGGTTAAATTATGCTTTAAAGCTATTGAATATTATGCAGTGTTTGTGTTGTTACTGTTGTTGGTTTTTGGTTGTTTTTTTTTGGTTTTAACCCAGTAATACGCAATGCTCTTACTTTTACAAAATTTCCATGGTTTTTCTTCTTTGTAATATGTCATGAATTATCTTCAAGGAATCTCCTTATAGTGGGAGTTTAATCAACATCTTTGAAACTCCTATCAGTACTGTATGATGAAAAAGAATGATGAAAATGGTTAACCCAAGCCCCTGTTATTAGCATGAAACAATATTTTCTTCTGCCCAGATCTCAAGTACTTTTGAGAAATCAGACCTGTATTATTATGGGCTCTTTCTAGGGTTTATTCAGGTCCAGTGTGTTCAGTTATCATCTTTCTGTTGATGCTCTTTGGAGCTTGCTCTGGGCTTTCATTACAAGCATTGCTGCATATACTTTCTATTTTTCAATAAAATGGTAACAGATGCAGATGGGTGGAATTTAATTCTCAGGTATTCTTGTTTTCTTAAAAGTGCAGGGGCTTTCTTTTGATTGTTAGAACTTAAAAAGTAGTTGAAATTGAACAAAATTTTTCAGTACTTTCAGGATTTCTTCTGAAATTTCCTTTATTTTAAATTGAGCATATGCTTATAGAGAGGTGTTTGAAGAAAGGTGAAGCCTTGTGGTAAACTATTCACCTTTCCACAGCTTGAAGTGAATTTTTGGATGAGATCAGATAAGAAAAATGCTGGTTTTGTTAAGATAAGTGTGAAAGAGTAATGTTAAAAAAGTCACCAAACTATTGTCTTTGAAATTTCAGGTTTTTTCATACCAGTCCCAGTTAGAGGTGCTAACATCTAGAGAAAGATATTTGATTTTAAATGTGTTGAAAAATATGCTGGCCAAGTCTAGAGATACTTTATAAACATTCAACAAATAGTGAAATCACCAGCATTTTTAAAATTCCATTTAAAATATTTTGGCATCCTATGCATTCAAGGGATCTGTAGGTTTCCATGCTGATGTTTTCTGATAGTATTCTGGGTTCCTCTTGGATTAAAAGAGAAAAAAAAAAAAGAAATTGCAAATGTTAACAGTCTCCAGAAAATGCATAGTGCTGATATAATGTGCTACTCTTCCTGTTAACAGTAAGTACTTAAGTAATTGAATTCAAGCTTGGTGACAAGCATTTTGAGGAGATAACACAGAGGTAATGATTGTGTAGCCACATAACTACTCAGCTTTTGACATTTCTAGGAGTGCACATCACATTGTGGTGCTGGTGTGAAGGGCAATGTTCTTTATTTCATCTTGCCAGAGGTGAATCTGTCTCTGATTAATCTAACACAGAAAATCCAGTTTTAAGACACTTAATTGTAATTGGACTTTTCAACACTGCTAGCTATTTCAAGGCAAACCAGGTGATTTACTGATGGTAATTCTGGTTCTAGTTATTCTGAATGTAATATAAAACATTCAGAAAGGCATTGTGCTGTCTGTGAAATTAGGGTTTGATACCAACACGTATTTCTAAAGTAGTGTTTTTTATCTAAAGCTCAACAGATTTTTTTTTCTTTTCTTTGTTGTTTTTGTTTTCTGTTTTGGTTTTTGTTTTATTTACAGGCTATTAAAAGAACTTATGGAGTGAAAAGCTGAGTCCACGTGCGAAAATACAGAAAATAATTATTAAGCAGCTTTAAATCGGTGCATTTTTTCATAAAGCAGTTTGCATAATACTTGAAGCTGCAAAATATTTGAACTTAAAATTTGAAATTTTTTAAAAGATATGGCTTCAAGCTGGAATGATTTCACAATCAAATAAGGACCAGCACATCATAAACACAGAAAAGAAACATATAAACAGAACCTACACTCTCACACCAACCAAACAGCAGAAAAAATACAAGTGCAATTACTGGCTGCTATGTGAACTGTTATCTACCAAATGGTTTTCTTACAGTACTGAGATATTTGTCTCCATACTGCATGCTTTCAACAAATGTGGTTTGCATTTCACCCAAGAAACACAGGATCTCCTTTTTAATATCTATATTAAAAAAGCTAAGTGTTTGACATTAAGTCGTCTATAGTAAATAGCTGACAGGAAGCCAAGTGTTCAAAGTTGGAAACAAATATTTACAACCCTGCAGTGGTAAAATTCCAAATAAATTCCTAAGCTGGAAATCCACAGGTGCAGAAAGGAAGGGTTTGGAGAAAGGCAAGATGGTAGACTGAAGCATAAAAACTTTAAAGTGGGTGAGAACTGTGTGGGAAATATGATTCTTTGAATGTTTCTTGAAAAGTAAGGCAATGTCTTGTAAAGACAGCACTGGGAAAATTCCATGGTGGCCTGAGAGGTCAGGAAAAGAGAATGTGCTGTGCTCAGTTATCCCTTCAAGAAGAAAGAAGGACTTGGAGAAACAGGCATGTAGATAAATGTGATTAGAAGAGAAGTAGTTGAACGTGAATATTTGGAAATCATGGCATCCTCTCAGGTGAAGTAAAAAAACATTGTCATTAGCTACCAGGAAGCAAAAATGGCACAACCTCAGCCAGCAGAGGTAGATAAAGAGTCACTGACCATCTGAACTGCAAGAAAAATTTGAGGTGAAGCACACACTGAAAAAATGGAATTGCAAAGACCTTTATAAGAGAATGGTTAGAAAATGAAACACTGTTACTATTTCAAAGAGGGAGAAGCAAATCAATGCTTCAGAACTGAAAAGGCAGCATGAAGAAATAGATAATTTTAATTATTTCTAAAATGTTGAAGCAAGATGAAAACATTACAAGCACGTTATTCAAAGATAACTTTCACCTCCCTCACATTTTCTTGAAAATCCTATTTCTGTAGAAAGTTACAGAGAAACAAATCTAATCCCATGGACACATTGAACTCCAACATGAATTAGCTCGTTACAATAATATGTCTCATAAGGTGGAAATTATGGTTGAGAAAAATAACATAAGGCAATAAACAACTAAGGCAGGACAGAAAAAGTTGTTGAAGGTGCTGGAATCAGCCTCAGAAGCAGACTGTTTTCTCAGATAATTATCAGGCTCTGAAGAGAAGTACTCTGCTCAAAGAATCGCTGGACAAGAGCACTTACCTGCAGAAGGAGCTGACACACTCCACAAGATTAATTCAGTCACATGCAGCAAACTGTGGCTGATGTCAGGGTTGGAATAACCCTGGTAGAACCCTGGTAGAAAGCACAATTTACCTTGGAAACAAGGATCATGCAAAAGTCTGGAATCTTGATCCCCAAGAGAATGTGTTGCTCATAATATACTGTTCAAAAGGAACAAGCATATAGAGAATGTGTTTTCAAATAGAAATTTTTCATGTTTTAGTCAAGGCTTTTAGCCATGTGATGACAGAATCATGGAATAATAAGGCCTTCACTGTGAGAGAGTTCCAGCATAACTCAAAAGCAAAGGACCATAACAGGAGGTAAACAGAGCTTGAGATCATCAGACCTGGTGCCAGTGAAGGAACAAGGATTCACTTGGCAAAGAAACACTTCTCATAGACACAGATTTGCTCATCACTATTGACTATGGTACTACAAGCACAAACATGGGATGGTCAGAGCATGTGGCTGCCACAATAAGTGCACTGCATGGACAGGAGAGGGTCTTCTTACAAAGCAGAGAAGGTATGAACAGTTTCATTTCCTTATTTTGTTCTGTATTTTGTTATTTCATTGTAATTTGCCTGTGAATGTTTTCTCAAGAAAACTGGCTGATTGGGCTGACATTTTCCATTGCATTTATTATATATTTCTTTTCTGCACTGAGCTAGCAGGACTTGTACTTTCAGAAAATGGATCATTACAGTCTTACTATCTGTTGTATTTTGGTACTTGCTGTAGAGCTGGGAAGGGTACAGTGTGTTGACAGGGTGTTCAGGCTTTCTTTGGAATGGGCTGTCCAGGGAGCTGGTGGAATCACCATCCCTGGAAATGTTCAGAGGTGTGGATGTGGCAAGTGGGGATGTGGCAGTGCTGAGTTAGTGGTTGGTCTTAGTGGTTTTAGAGGTCTTTTCCAACCTTAGTGGTTCTATTATACAAGATGGACTGAAACACAGAATTTGGGACTGATTTTCCCTTTTTGTGACACAGCTTTCAAATCATCTGTCCCAACTGTATAAGTGAAAAAGGAAACTGTAACTTTCTCATTGCTTGTGTCAGTTGTAACAGCTTTCCTGGTGTCATGCTACAGTTGCAAATAATATTACTTTGGTTCCACTGTAAATTATTACTGAGAAAAGTAACAATGTTCACTATTATTATATATGCCTTTTGCAGTGCTGTTCAGGGATAACTGTTGTCACACAAGAGGGTGTCTATTCCATTTACAAATAACAAGTACAGATAAAATACGAATGTCTCAGATAAAATGTCTAAACTGAAGATACTGTTCCATTTGGGAAATTCTACCATCCAAGGGAGAGCCATAATTATGTTAACATGTCTCAGGGATGCATGGTCTCTGAGAAGGGACTGGGCTTGGTATCACAAGAGGTGTGAACTTTGCTGTCCACATGGATTTATTCTTTGATGTCTATCCCCACTTGAAGCTTTTAAGTGTCGTGGCTTCTTAAGGGGTTGAGGGGTAGTTGAATCCTTTCAGGTCTAGGTCCTTTTGCAGCTGACAGAAGGTCAGAGAGTTGATACAATTGACCAAAATTTTAACACTTTATATAATTGACTGAACCTGTAAATAGCACATCAAAACATGAGGTGATAAGGGAACTGGTTTTTTAATTATTTTGCACTAATTTTGTGCCATTTTTTACTCCTCTGTATCAAAAAAGTTACTTTTATCTTCTTTGCACTGTAGATTCAGCATTTATCTACCAAAAAAAAGAAATAGTAATTGCTTTACTTTCTTGGTAATAAATCCAATCTCTGTGGTTGAATTCCAGTTACAGATCCAATTCCAAATCAACACAAATGTAGCAAAATCAAAGGCATTTCACAGGTGCCAGCTGGCTGAGGTTTAATCCAGCTGCCAGCCAGGCACCTGGCAACCACTCCCTCCTTCCCCCAGCGTGGAGGAGAACCAGAAAGAAAAGGTAGATCTCTTGGATTGAGAAACAGTTTAATAGTTGAGATGAAATGTTACTACAATAAGGTGATGCTAATAATGGTAATTATAAGGAGTGAGAGAGAATTTAACAGGACTCAATACAAGCAAGTGTGCTTTGCACTGCTGTTTCCCACCACCTGCTGAGCCATGGCCAGGCACTCCCAAACAGTGATCAGTCCCTTTCTGGGTAATGCCCTTCAGTTTATACAGTGAGCACGAAGCTCTGTGGTGTGGGATATCCCTTTGGGCAGTTTGGATCAGCTGTCCCAGCTGTGCTCCCTGCTGGCTCCTTGTGCAGCTCCTCCCTGGCAGACAGGAGCCACTGGAGAGTCCTTGAGGCAGGGTGAGCACTGCTGAGCAACAGCCAAAACATCAGAGTGTTATCAACATTATTCTCATCCTAAATCCACAGCACTGTGCCAGCTTCTAAGGAGAAAATTATCTCTGTCCCAGCAGAAACCAGGACACAGTTATGTCTATACTTACTGAAGTGAGTTTCTGAAGAGATTTTAGATCTATGACTAAAAGAGGCAGAAGAACCAACCTTAGCTTGCCTTCTCAAGCCCAAATTTGAAAATTTTTTTCAGCTATGGTTTCATAACCTGCCAGAGGTGAAGTAGATATAACTAAAATACTGCATGCAGAATTCCAAAATACCAATTAAATAAATTGTTTTCTCTGAAATAGTTGTAGAATGCCTTTGAATAGGAAATATCCTTTTTTTAGACTTCTGTCTTGAAACAATAATAATGTAATACATTTATCTAAAATACACACTCAGTTTTATGAACTCCCGTGTTTAGTGGAAAATTATTCTCTTTTCAAAACTTTGATGCCTAATTCCTTTATTAATTAGACTAACTGAATCTTTTATGGGGATCTCATGTTGTGAATGGCAACTTCCTTTATACATGGTAATGGGGCTAATGAAATGAGACTTTCTCATAAATAATAAATGTATTCAGAATGAAGAAGGGCTGTTCATTTGATCATCAGAGGCTTAGACTCTGTTACTGCATGCTTAGACTGTGGTATATTGAGAACCTAATTTGGGCTTTTTTCATCATGGATCCTTCATCTGGAAGAGAACAAGAATTTTGTTACTGTATTAGAATGCCCAGTAATGAAGAATTTGCTATCCTGAATCTCAGTGTTAAAATTGCTACTTCCTGGGTTTTCCAGAAATTAGAAGATGCAGGTACACCTGACGAAAAAGTAAACAGTGCTGGAGAAGAAAATTTGAACCTCAGAATAAAAGAGCTGGAAAAGTCAGAGCAAAAATTGAAAGGCGTTTTAGAGGACTACGTGGAGTCAGATTCCATCCTAAGAAATAGGTAAATGAAAGGGGGGGTTTGCATTAAAATGTATTGTTGTGTGACAGACATACTCTTCACTTTGCCCTGTGCACTTGTTGTCAAAAGATAAATACAGATCTAGCAAAAAGAAAGACTTTCTGTTTTTAGAGTGTTGGAGAAGGTGCATGTGTGTTTTGTATAGCTGTCAGAGTAGAAATGCAATAATCATTTTTTTAAGAATTATTATTTAAGTAAGATTTACAGCATGGTTTAACATATTGTTGTAAATAACCAGGCAGCTTTGTCAGGATGTTTCACTCTTAAAATTTCATATGATGTAAATTCTGTTTGTAAAAGTATATTTCTTTCCTTTTAAAATAAGAGTTAATTTGGAATTTCATGTTGTAAAAAAATGTTCCTTATTTCAGAAAGCTTCATCTAATTTAGAATGCTAACCCTTACAGTTAGTGCCATTAAGCATTAATTATACATTTGACTAGAATAATAAGGTTTTGATAGTCAGCAACAGCACTGTTCTAAAGAATGTCAGAGTTAAAAAGGACAGAAAATATGAATGGTATTAAAACACTTATTTGTATAGTTTTTAATTGCTTTGAATTCATCAAGGAATTTTGTCAGAAATATTTTAATATTGGGTTTTTTTCAAAATAATAATTAAACTTTTTTTAAAGATTTTAATATCACACTCCATAATTTTATTCTACCATTTGACTAGCAACAGGCAAAGCCAACCTGTGTTTTGTCAAAAGCCATCTTTGTGGAAAAGGTCAATACAATTATGCACTGTAGGTTTTAGTGTCCAATGAGGGCATGTTATAAGTAGAGATATTTTCACTTCAGCCCCTAAAACATAGGTACTTGTAGGTTGCCCATAATGTTAATTTTGATGGAAAGCATTAACTGTCATAAAAGTTGAATTCACTGACTGTGAACCTACCATAATCCTATGATCAGGTATATGCAGAGACTGAAGTGTTATGGTTGACTTTATGATATGTTGTTACTTCATATAGCATGCCAAACTCCATTGGGCAAAAATCTTGTAAAAATGTGTACTTATGGTATTCTAATTAAGTCAGCAGAAAGATGTCATCTTTAACAATTTTGACACTCGCCAGCACAATGTGCAAACCCCAGTAGACTTGCTAAGAATAAAGTGTTTGTTATATTAGTGATCAAAAATTTGTTACTACTTTATTTTTGGGAGACAAATACAAAAATAAAGACAAATTGATGCATTGCTTGTGACTGCTCATCCATCTGGAACTGTACTGTGGCATTTACTTAGCAAAAATGTTCATTCTCACTATCACAGGATGAAAGAGCTGGAGCTGTCACACAAAACACTTCTTGTGAAGATTGATCGACTTCATGCGAAGCTGGACCAGGTTGAAAATGCCAACGTGCGCCTCAAAGGGAAACTGCGAGACATTCAGGAGGACCTGATCAACTTGGTGAGGGGATATTGTTGCAAATTACCTAGTTTATATTTCCTCTCTGTGGCAGTAATTTAGAAGCCCAGCTCACCTGCAGTGACCTCTGTTTCTAAGCAATGAACGGTCTCAGCCTTTCTCTTTTTCTAGAACCAGAGAAATCAGAAGAATTTTTTGATGTTTTTTTCTCCCAGCTTTTTATTTCTCTGTTGTTTTTGACAGCACTTTTGTTATTTCTCTCATTCAGTCCCTTGATCAAATTTATGCTCCCCCTTCTTACTTTCTCCCTAGGATGCACTCAGTGTACTCCTTTTTAGGTCACACTTCATTTTTCTAGCCCCATACAACAGGCATTTTTACCTAGTTAGCTCATTTGATGGATTCATGAAAATGGAGAAGGAATAAAAGTTTTTCAGAAACAGTCTTCAGTGAAACAATGTCTTTCAATTCTGTTTATCATAAGATATACTTTCATTTTCTCAGCATTTTAGGTCAAAGTTGAATACTCTAACAGGACATTAGCACCATGTGGCATGATTCACAAATATGAAGAATAGTATCTGCTTTTGTAACTGAAAGTGAAATGTACTTTTCAAGACTCAGGAAGCTTAGACATATATTCCCATCAAGAGTTAACAAAACAAAATATTAGCTCACACCTACCTGACTTTTCAGCCTAGTGTTCCTTCTGACCAGTCCTTGCCACTGAATGCCTCAGACAGGAAAGTACTGATGATCAAAATGACTGATCTAAAGAAGTCCCTGAAAAAAACAAAGTCATTCCTTCATGTTTCTGTACCTTCAGTCTTGCTTCAAAGTTGTTGCAATGTCCCTGTGATACTGGTGGCTCTTACTCTGCTCAAAGCAAGGGCAGTACAGGACTCATGAAAGCCTCTTTGCCTTTCATTGGCATCTTTCACCTCTAAGTCTCTGTGTTCAAACACCCTGTAGTGCAAAGGAAAACACCAAAGACTTTATCAAACTATTTCAAAAGGCATCTGTTCCTTTCTCCTTATTCTGGAGTCTCATAAGAGGAGCTGACAGATGACAGGTATGGTGAAATGCAAAGGGAAAAATGCTGGGCTCTGGAAAGTGTGTGTCCTGCTTCCTATAACAGAACCACAGCTTCTCTGCCTCTAACACCCCAGTGCTACAGTACTGTCAGTATGAAGGGTCTCTTACTGTCTAAATCAGAGTTGGATATATGAATTACAGTTCTAAGGTTTATTTTGGTTTAATATGTACTGTAGAACATGAAAAAATATGTTTAAAAAGTTACTGTATGTCATGTAGCAGCAGATGTGCATGAGTTTGTTTTATTTGTTTCCTATTGAGATGTTTTGGTGATGGCTGAAATGACAAAACGTTATTTTTGCTCTAAATGCAGTATTTTACTGGCTTTTAAAAAAAAAATCCACATATGTAATTCCTGAGTTTTCAGAAAACAAGGGCAGAATTACCACTAAATCAAGAAAAATTATAAAGGAACAAGAACTTTAATATTAAGATGTTAATTGTCCATCTTATGAAATGATAGGTTGAAAACCAAAAGAAGTCAGAGAAGAAGCACAAGGAAAAACTGCGTTGGCTTCAGGAGCAGCTGAAGACAAAAGAGGATGAAATAAAAAGCCAGTCAGAATATTTTGAGCACTACAAACAAAGGCAGAGACAACAGACAGCAGTACTGAGGAAAAGGGACTGTTACCTTCAGGGTGAGGTATCTAGGCTGGAAAAGCAAGTTCTAGATCTTAATGCCCACATTGCTCTTTTGACATCTGAGTTAGAAGAGGGGATGGTGCAGCACCTCCAGAAGAAGCTGCAGTCAATGTGCAGTGGAACTCAGGACTGTAAACACCCTGGCATGGAAGAAATGGAAGGGAAGACTTTTATTGAAAATGTGGAACATGATGTGAAAAGCCACCTCAAGGCATTTCAGAAAAACCTGAAGTTCTTGAAAGAAAAAGAAGACACTAGAAGAGAACAGGCAGACCTGCTCACTGAACTGCAGTACTCTCAGAACAATGAACACTTTCTCAGAACAAAATTGGAAGAATCTCACCATCATGTTTATAGTTTAAAATTATCTGAAATCAAACTACAGGAAAAAGTCAAAGAGCTTTTAGATGAAAACAGAATTTTAAAAGATCAAGGTACTGTGAAGTTGAAAAAGAAGAAAGACTCAGAACTTACAGGATTGGTGGATGAGGACAGCAGTGTTCACCCAATAAGTCAACTGGCAAGTAAAAATATGTAACTAGTTTTTGTCTTTATTACACCTGGATTAGACCTGTCATTAGATGTAGAGTCAAGGTGCAAGTGTGAGGCATTATTCTGCCTGATTTTTTTTTTCTTCTAATTGTTTATTCATTAGTACTTCCCAGTGTCTCTCTCACACCCAGTAGAATCAGTAGCTGGAGCTTCATTACATCCAAGCTGTTGTTAGGTGCAGACTGGGGACACTCAACAAACATTTTTTCCTTGACCTTTGGAGTGATGGCAAAAGGCCTCAGTTGGCACTAAAAGTAGAGCCCAGAAGAATTTCTGAGAGCTGCCTTGTGTACTCCATTCAGTAGAGGAGAACACATATGGTTGGGTGAGAGTTTTTGCATGTTATTGATGCCCAAATGTTGGAGCAAAAAGCACTCTTGACAGTAAATCTTGTCTATTTTTCTGGATAATGGTAAACAAGGGAAGATGGATGTGGCATTCATGACCAGGAGCGAGCTGAGATAGTCAATGGTTTGCAGCTCTGTAGCATTGTGATATGCCCTGAATACACTGAATAGGACTTGTTTGCTTCAAGCACTTCACTCCAGCACTGCATGGGAAAGCTCTGCTCATGCTGGAATATGGCATTCAGCTTCTGCCAATTCATTCTGCTGACAAGGAACAATTCTTTTCACAGAGCGGACTCTAACAAAGTTTTATTTTTTATGCACTGAGGTGCAGGGTATTTTTATTGGGACTTTATTTAAATTGAGATCAGCTATGCCTCACACTCATTAAGATTGTGACCTGATATCCCAAGAACTCTCCTGATTTTGACTGCAGTTAACCAAGGGGTAATGGGCATGAACAAAACCCTTTTGTATTGGAGGTCAGTCAGGCTGAGTACTTCCAGAACTGGGAGAAGCTAGAGAGAATCTTGTATCCATAAATCTAAAGGAAATACAGACGAATTTTTTTAACCTGGTAGCTGAATGTCCTTTTGAAGGCCTGGTGATTTTATACCATTAGTGTTTCTAGAGGAGGTTGCCTCTGGGAGAGAGTGGAGAGATCATCCTGCAGTAACCAGCAACACGTGGGTGACCTCTGTGAAGAGCTCAAAGCTGCACCTCACCCCACAAGTCTCTGTAGCTGCCCCGAGGTGGCAGAAAGACCAACTGCTTATCCCGAGCCATTGCTACAGTTACTTTAACTAGTGCATTCACTTTTCCTTGGGAATGAAGAATATGGTTTTAAAATAGTTTAAGATACTTAAGGGACTTACTTGCACTGAGTTGTAAACAGGCACAACAAACAAATGCACTATGAGGGTACTGCACAGCTAAAATCAAGATTAGTGAGGGCTTTCAGAGCCAGAGAAGAAGTGAATTACTATTGGTTTGATAAAACTGAGAAAAGGAGAAAAAAAATTTTGAGTTAAAGATGTGAAAGCAATATACACAATTGACTAAACTCCTGAGACCAATCCAAGAAGCCTTCAAGAAGACTTCTTTCTATGCTGTACTCGAATAAAATCCTATTTTTTCCCTCTACATGAAGTTTTCTAACAAGTTCTTTTCTAAGTATTAATTTATATTTCTGGTGTCATAGGAGGTTAGAGTCTCAGTCACCCAGTCTTTGGTATAAATCAACAGGCCATAATTTTTGTTTACTTTACTCTGCTACAGAGTGGATAGTGTTCTTTAGATGCTGTGTTATAGCATCAGGAGCATCAAATATTGTGCCTTCCGCATTTCTGGTTCTCTTCCTCCTATTTTGGTACTACAAGTACACTTGCATTTTTCTTGTAGAAAATGACATGAGATAGCAGAGAAAAAAATTCAATATCTATGATAAAAGGAGGAGGGAGACATCTGGTGTTTTTCAGTAAAACTGAAGAGTGTTTTTCCCCCTTATCTGGAGTTTTACCAGCATGTATTAAAATAGAATTTCTCAGTCTCATCACCTTGATCTTGTAGTATTTAAGCCAAAATAGTTACAAGAAAAATCCTATTTAAGCTCATCATATTCCATCAATATCTATAAAAATGAGAAATTGTGTGCAATACAAGATTCAATTAGACTGAGCACCAAGAGATGAATTGCATCTCATGGTAGAGTATAGTCACATAAATCTTGTAGAAAATTTGAATTTTAAAACTCAGTACCAGCATCTTGTCTGTGATATTCCAGGTGCAGTATATGCCTGAATGAGAAATGAACATACATCAAAAAAGCATCTTGTTACATGTGGTTGTGTGTTGACTTATCAGTTTCTAGATGTGGGCATTAGGGGGTCTATTGAAGGTGAGGGAAAAGTATGAAAAAAAAAAGTGATGCATCTTCCTGCAGCTTTCACATGACAACTGAGGTCTTGATTTTTCAGTGTGATTTTCTGCCACCTGAGCATTGCATCTTATACATAATTTTGCGTAACTTTCTTTTGACAGTACCCACATATCAATCAAGAGCTGATATCTGTAAAGAAATAAATGAAAAGGTGCAGGAAAGGAATGATTGTTTCAAAGAATTGGCATTAGTTTCAGACAGGTTTCCCAGACAGGTTGTGGATGCCCTACCCCTGAGGGTGTTCAAGACCAGGCTGGATGGGGCCTGAGCAACCTGGTCTAGTGGAAGGTGTCTGCTCATGGCAGGGGGGTTGAAACAAGATGACCTTTAAGGTACCTTTCAACCCATACCATTCTATTAGTGGATATTACTAAGAAAATAAGGGAAGAAATCTTGGAAGTGTTGTGGTTTTCACTTAAGTTGTGCCTCCCAGTCAAGATCTTTTAATAGAGCACAACAATGAGGAAGCTGATGGGTTGAAATAAAAACTATTCTCTCTGGTGATCCTGTGGAAAATCAGCAGCCTTCTCTGACTCACTAGGAACTGAAAACTTGGAAGTCATTGCCTTTCCCATCCATACATAATTTTAAAATTGCAGGTCAGTGCAAAGGGACCAGATTTATTTTCTGCTGTGTTTGATGCAGGAAGACAAAAATGCCTGTGTTGTCTTCAGACAGTAGTGTGGCTGTTTTGGTTACTGTCTCAATGATGTGTTTTGTGGAGACAATCAAATCTGATTCTTCTGTTCACTGAAAATGAGCACAGTGCATGTGAAATGTGATCTGCAATAGAGGTATCTGCTTTGCATCAGGAAGTGTCAAAATTTTCAAATTCAATCAGGGACTCAAGATAAATGTCAAGAACAGAATATGAAATTTGCAATTAAATTATCAATGGAAAAACAAAATTTTGTTGGGAATGATTTGAGTTCTTCCAACCTAGGAACAATAGTCTTTGTAGCTGGGCACTGAATTACTAGTCTTATTCCCTACTTGATTGGACTTTCTTTTATCTTTGTTGATGATCATATAATTTAATCACCATTCCACCTGTGATCTGATATATTACATGCTTATGGCAGATTTTCTTCCTTAATTCATTGTAAAGTATGAAGGGAAAAATAGAGGAAGGTTTACAATTATTTACTGGAAAATGTTGAAATAAGAAAATTGTATGAAACAATAACAGTTCTACTGAAATAATGGGTCTTTTTAATGTAAGATAGCAAAGGATATTTATATGTTTTTCATATCACAAACACCACATATATGTATATAACCCGTGGGTTTTTTTTTCTTCTCTTCCCCCTTTTCCCATTAAGAATGGAGATCTAATTCAGGATAAAGTTCAGAATCTGAAATGGAGAGCAGTCTTGGATTCACTCAGAAGCAGAGGTACTCAAACTCCAGTTGTGCTGCTACACGATAAACAGTCTGGTATGCAAAGAAATCTGAGTTTTTACTTTTGTTTCTGTGCCACTAAAGTGAAGATGATTTCATTCATGTGGTGTATACGACTTAGAAGGTGTAAACCCTTTGAATATCCTCCTAATCTGTAAACTGTATCTGGGGAAGGTTAAAATGATAACTGTTTGTCACTATTCTGATATGAGCTTTCACAAGAAATCCTAGATCTCTGAAGAAACTACAGAGGTGAGGGGGTACTTTGTATGTCCTGGATGAAGTATAATACTTGGGAATGCCATGCAGCAGGCAGATTTGCTCTTCAGACCAAATAAAGCTCTTTTCTTGATTATATCAGGTAAATTTCAACATAATTTAATGGGAATTTTATAGCAAATTTTAGTGTATGTAAATGTAGACCTCCACTGAGTAATTTTAACCTGTAAGTTTTCACCTGCCCACTGTAATGAAATGTATTTTCTATTTCTAAATGCTTTGGGAACTGGGAACTGGAAACTGTGAATGCCAAATACACCTTAATTTGGACCTCATTATTTATGGGGTTTTATGAAGCTCATTTTTGTGTTTAATATCATGCTTGTATCTGTGTCAGTGGTGATGTATGCTACTGGTAGAGAAGGTAACTGAGCATACTCTCACTAAAATATTTTTCTATTCAAAACATCTGCTCAGATGATTCTGAGTTTGTTTTTCGTGTAAATATCTGGGAGTGACATTACATTTGTCCAGTGCTTTACATAACAGAAACACCAGCCTGTAGTTGTGATGGACTAAAGCAGATGGAAGAGCTGTCAGAAGAACTTATACCAGTTTTGGAATGCAGTTCCAGTGCCTTTGTGAAAGTTGCTGGTCTAGCTGAGACTGAGCAGGTGAGAAGAAAAGTTACTGCTGTTCTTGCTATCTTTGTGGACAGGAAGCATATGAAATTGGAGAGAAAATGAAGAGTTTATGTATTTAAAGGTGAATATAAACGTAGCTTTAAATCATAGCTACTACCGATGATTTACAAGGTGAATACAGGTGTGCACTAAGAAAATGATTGGCTTACTTATACCTGATTTGTAACATTACTCTTGTTGCAAGTCTTTAAATAGTTTGAAAATTAGTAACGTACTTTAGCATGTATTTTTCAGTTTGAAACTTTTCTCATTTGCTGTCATCAGGTCACTCTTGGACCACAGTGGGCGAATACTCAAGAGGATAGTTTCACTTTGCTCAGGTGTACCCCAAATCATCATGCTGCAGGACTGCTTCCCCCTTGCTCTGAGAAGTTACCCAATGATGAGACAAGTAAGGAAACCAAAGATGAAGAAACTTTTCTTCTCTTGAAGGAACACAATGTAACTCTACCAGTGAAGACATTCCCTGCTTCTGTGGTTGAAATCTTAATGAGGAAGAAGCTCCAATTGACCTTGTTTGAACATGGAAGATGCCACATAACAGCTTTCACCACTGAGAAGAAAGTGAGGAGTTGGAGTTTGTGTGAGACAAATACTGATCTTTGGTCTGATGGTTGCATTGCTGCAAAAGGAGAACTTTATGACAGAGCTGCCGAACTTCTTCATGGAGAGTTGCCTTCCACTGTGGCTGAAATTTTCACAACATCTCTAGAAGAATGTAAAATGGAAAAACATTGGGGAAACAAGCAAGTTCTGCCAAAAAGTGTAAGTGAAAACAAATGTCTGGATAAAGATATTGATGATGAAAAGTATCACCAAAATATCTTTACAGGGGGATCTAAAAGAGAAGAAATACAGAATGACAAAGCCCAACAGGTGACTTGTGATCTTGAGGAAAGTTCTAAATTTTCCTACAAAACTGAATTATTCAGTCTTGGGAGCAAAGAGAGGAAGCCAAAGAGAGACACCATAGCACTCAGGGTGTCCAAAGTTTATCTCTCGATTTTAAAGATTTTAAAAAGTGTTTTGAAGGGATTCCTGAAAAAATGGAGAAAGAAAATATTTCAGAAAACTGCATCCCAGATGTGAATAGCAGATGTGATAGAGAAGATATAATTGAAATGGAAGAGAAAGGAAAGCAGGCTCATAAACCAACTCACCAAATAAGCTCATCCAGCAATATTGACCTGAAAAAAAGAAAGATCATACCTTGAAACTATGTGAATCAAATAAGAATTTTTCATATCAAAAAATAGCTGCTAAAAACATGCAAAATGCATACTCTCAGAATTTTTTTTGTCAGATGAAGAGAGGTATCCACTAAACTTACTGTTTCCTCTGTATAGTGGTTTTAGTTCAGAAACTGGAGAGAAATACCAATTACATGTAGTGGTTTTGGTTCACCAGTCTGAGTTTCCTGGTCAACGCACCAATTTATGTAGTGAGTTTAGTGCTGGCTAAATGCCAGTGCACCCATTGGAATTATTTACTCATTTTCTGCTGTGAAAAAAGGATTAGGAGAAAAAAGCAGGCTCAAACTTTGAAGGGTATAAAAAGAAAAACCTTTATTAACAGAACTAAAAGGAAAAAAAAATCAGAATACACCTTCAGAACACTAGTCCTTCCCACATACTCTCTGTTCTTTCCCACTAATAATGTACAGAGACAAAACTTGGAACTTTCAATCAGTTTACCACCTCTAGAACAGTCTTCAGTTCACTCAGGGAAAGGAGTCTCTCTTGCCACACCATGGAGGCTTCTCAACAAGAAACAGTTCTCTCATGGCTTCAGTGTCACGGTGAATCAGATGCCTGGGAAAGGAAAAATCTATTTGCAGTATGAAAGACTGTCCCATGCCTTGCAGCTTTCCCACAGCTGCTTTCATGGGCCTTGTCAGCTTATGGGGTACTATTTCAAGGATGAGCTCTTCTAGCATAAAAGCAAAAGTTCTCTTCATCCATCTCTGGGAAACAGAGGTTTTCTTCTTCTATTACTGAGACAAGGTTTCTTATCTCTCTTTCTCTCTGTTCAATCTACTTCAACATCTGCTCACTTCAGCACTGGTGCCTCTGCTCATGACTGTAGTTCGAAGGCTACATCCCCCAGGGCATTCCATGAGTTACAGAGAAAAAGAGTCTGATATACCTAATATATCTTCACCATAGCCTTACAAAAGAATTTCAGCCCAAGGCTAAGGCACCTCCTCAATCCCCTCCTATCTAGGATTTGACTCTTCTTTACTCACCTCAGTGTCCCATGTTATTTTCTCTACATGTCTTCACCCTTTCCATTTCCTGATTTGGAAGAGAACTGATGTTTGCAGGTTCATTTGTTCTCAAGCATTATCAATTCAAACAGTTTTTAGAGTTCTGCAGCACTGAAAGGTTGATCTCATGCAGGCTGTGCCACCAAGGAATCCCTGTGTCTTTTGCTGTTGATCACGTGGTCCCTGCCGGCACTGCGCAAGCCTCACTGGCCAGTGCCACACTCTGCTTTTCCTTCATACAGGGCTCCACGAAAAGAAAATAAAAAAAACTGCTGTCGCTGTTTCTGTCCTTTTGTCTGCAGCATGGCTGGCTAAAAGCGCCTAAGCAAACAAAGTTCATCATGAATCTGCCAGGATAGCCACAGCCACGCAGTGGCACCCCGGCTGTGGTGATTTTGGCCACTCAGTCCTGGCCACGTGGTGACTCCTGGACGGGGCTGGTGGCCGCTGCTGCCAGCACTGGTCCCGGCCACGTGGTTGCTTGTGGCATTGGGACTGTCCTGGTGGCATGGCGGCATCAGAAATGATAGCTGAGATGTGTGCTGACCTGGCTGTGTGGGACTGCCCAGTTACTGTTCAAAGGCAGGAAGCCAAGAGAGCTTTTCCCAGCCTTTAGTTTTAAATGAATCTTGTCATAGGGGTGTGTTCAACTCCTTTAAGTGGTTTAACTGGTAAATCATCAAAACTAGCCAGCTGATTGGCTCTGCAGAACTAGCCAGCTGATTGGCTATTCAGAACTAGCCAGCTGATTGGCCCCAGCAGGTGCCCACGGGGACTACGCCCCAACGGAAAGCTGGACGCAGTTAAACCGCGGCGGATGCTCTGCAGGGCGGCCTGTGTGCTTAGCAAACTGTTCCAGCCAGGGAACAGTTTTAGTGAGTGTTTCTGTCATCTCTCACCCCTGGAAGCTGGAAATTAATGTAATGTGAAAATATCTGTGCTGGAAAAAGCAGTGGCTGTGTGTTCAAATACCAGTCTTTGGTCGGATGGTCTTTGCATTATTGCAAAAGGAGAATTTTATGACAGAGCTGCCGAACTTCTTCATGGAGAGTTGCCTTCCACTGTGGCTGAAATTTTCAAACATTTCTAGATGATATTTCTGCTGATGGAAGAGAATGAGAATTACTCCAAAAAAGTTTGTATATTACAACAGGAGAATGGCAGATATGCTCAGATGATGTGTTTCCTGGAAGAGCAGATGGATGCACATTTTCAATAGATTTTAGCAGCAAAAGAAGCTAACATTGTTTCATTCCAAAACTTACTTAATGAGAAAGAAGTTGCTCGTGGATATTTAATAATTTTACAGAATAAAGCACCATGACCTCAGCAACTTTTTCTAAGAATTTCTCATATGTTGAAGAGAAAAACAGGAATTCTGAAAAAGAGTCATTTGCAATTGCATCAAATAAAGTTGTCAGCTTTCTATCCCTGAATGGAAAGAAAATTAGGTATTTCCAGATGCTTTCTGACCTGAAAGAAGAAAGAAGCAAATGCCTCAAAGAAATGGCTAAGTTATTACAATGCACTAAGAATAATATAGCACAATATAATGTATTATTACAACAGAGAAAGAGACATTTGCGAAGAAAAGCTCTTTCAGAAGGTAAAAAAGAAACTTTGTTAGGACATTTGGCAGAGATAAAGTGTGAGCAACACAAATACAGGACCTTAGTTTCAGAAATCCAAGCCTGCAAAACTTGCTGTTATCAAACCATTTCTGACTTACAAGAGGAAAAATGTATACTGAAAAGAGAGATAGACAAAATCAATAAAGAAATTTCAGAACAGCTTGATGAATTTCAGAAAGCAAATGCAAACTTTATTTTAGAAAAAAATTTAAAAGAATTAATGTCTACTTTGGGTTTCACCTATGAAGAGGTGAGAAAAGACAAAAGTATAGGAACAAAAAAAAATTTAGTAAAACTAAAAGAAGAAAATCAACAACCGGGTCTTAATCTAAAGAAAGTTGAAGCAGCATGTAGTGTAATACAAACTGATGAACAGGGAGTTCTGGCTATAGATCCTTCAGATTACTCCCCTGGGAAAAAGGTAAATAATAACAGTAAGAAATGTTATCAAGCAGGATCTTCTAAAGAAAGGGAGACATACCTGTCGTTTGGAAGGCAAAGCTGAATTAACTTTGTGCTCTAACATGAGCTGAGGTGCTAAAGTTAACTTAGAAATAAAGGGCAAAATGCTAGAGAGGGGCTTTTTTTTCTTTTTGGAATGTTGTATTTGAAAATGTTAAAGTGATACAGCAAGTTACAAAGTTAAAAATAATACTTAAAAGACTGCACTATTCAGGCTTTTTAAAAAATATTTATGTTATGCAAGAGTAAAAGCTTTTACAAGAAGTCTTCATTCTACCACAAGTTCTCCTAACAGAAAGAAACTTGTTGCTATAATGGTGACATTATCATGTCATGAAAAGTAACCACATGTTCATTCAACAGTTTTTATTCTGATTGGATCTAATTTTTTTTATTTCTTTGATGCATATGAAACATATCTTTAAAGACAGATTTTTACTCATCGTGGATTTGAGATTTCTCATGGTTTGACTCCATGGTGGATTTCTCATCCATGTTTTTCCTCTGTAGTTGTGTATCTTTCACCACAGTGAAGTTCTGTGGAGATTGCTATATACTTATAAATGCAGAATTACTACTTCATTTGAGAATAGTCAACAGGGAAATATTTATATGTAATACCTTGATTTTTATGCAAGTTTTTTGTAGTAGATTAGGAGGAAACCATATATTGTTTTAGAAACAACTGTGTGCCATTGGTGAGAGGAGTCATTGTGTCTTTTTGTCTATCCAGGGCAGCATGTTTGAAAGCTACAGTATGATGAAAGAGCAAGTCAGAAAGGCAGAAGAGGAACTAAAAAGACAGCAAAAGGAATTAGAAAAATCAAAAAAAGAGGTAACCTTCTACTCTGATGTACTTCTGAGGAGCAAATTTGTTTTTTCTTGTGCTTTCTTCCATGAATATCTTCTTTCTACCACGTTCTAACAGTTTTACAAAATGGGGAAGTCTCTGATCTGCAGAACCAAAATGTTCCTCTGATCTTTGAATGATGAATGGCACAGTCACTCTTGGTTGGCCAGAACATCAGGTGGAGCTGTGTTCCTGCTGCACAGTGTGGCAGAGGCTGAGTGCCCTGATAAAGGCACACACAACAATCTGCCTGCTCCAGCCATCTCTGGGCAGCTGCTTCCCTCCCCATTACTGGGAATTAGGAGAAGGAGAAGCACTGAGGGTTACTGCAAACCCAAACTGAAAGGAGTTTCTGAATGAGAAGCCAGACCATGTGCAGCCTGGTACTGTCAGGGGTTTGCTATATCCAGAGGCATTGTCAGGAGTGCTGCCCCTTCTCTCCACAGCTGTGTAGCAAACACCAAGTCCAGCACCGCCTGCTTGGAGCCTTGTGTGGATGGGCAGTTCTGTGTCTGTGTGAAGTAAATCAGCACTTCTGACACCATCCAAGGAAGCTGTCAGTGCTGTGCCTTTCCAAGTGCACTAGATATTCACATTCCTGTTTTTTGTTAGTCAATCTCCTCTCCATGCATGTCTGAGCAGAATGTATTGTTTTTATGGCAGGTGTATATTTATGGGGTTGTAACAGGCATCACTCACACGCCCTGTGGACAAACCATTGGCAGCAACAGATGTGTTCAGTATGTAAAAGAAAAATAGCAATAGGGGTTTTGTGGTGGTTGTATGAAATTATTGTCCTTTGACAGCTGCTTTAGAAGACTTCCCAGCTTTCAAGTGAGGCAACTGGAATGGAGGGATGGATCAAGATAACTGTTGGATGGTTAGACAAGGACTTCTGACCTTGTATTTTGAACATAAAGAGATAGCTTTATTTTTATTTCTTGTGTCAAATCTGATTAACATGAGTTCTTCTAATCCTTTTGTCTATTATAAGGAAGTAATGTGTTAAAATGCTTTCCTTAGTTTACTTAAAATAATGTGAAACCTTTGCTTCCAGAAGGGAGAAAAAAATTATATATCATATGAAAGAAAGAGCTTGCTGTCAAGCAACCAGCTGAGCCATTGAGGGGCTTGTTTCTGGTTTTTGGTTTGGGTTTGCTTTTGTTTTCAAAACTACAGTTAATATGTGTAAGTGGAATAAAGGCAGCCGAAAAAAAATTAAAAGGTGAATATACAGAGGGCTTTCCCCCCCTTTCTTTGCATTCTTCGTCTTTGACATTTTTGTTTTGATTCTAAACATTGCATTGTGCCAGCTACTAAGAAGAAAATTAACTCTGTCCCAGTTGAAACCAGGACACATTCCTTGAAAAAACTTTTTCACCCTGCCCAGCTAATAAAAAACTTGCTTTCACTTTGCTCTGAGGGCTTTCAAGGATGTAATCTATGAAATCATGTGTGCATACACCACTGCTTTTTTAAGCTTTATTCAGAATATTCATGGTATTTTCACACAGTAGTATTGCCATTGCTCTAGTGAGATATTCTATAGGATATACTTCTAGAGTTGCATTAATGTCTTATGATAAGATTGTAGTGTGCTGTACAACTTCATTTATTTTAATCAATTTATAACAATTCAAAAGCTATGATGTAGAGAGCAGCCTCAAATCAGTGGTTGTAAGCTGGACTAATTATACTCAGTAATTTTTGTTCTTCCTGTTAGGCTCAGAAGTGGTACAGAGAACTTGGTTTTGCTGAAAAAAGGTGTGAAGAAACCAAAACCCGTTTGGTGCAGGCTCTCTCAGAGTTAGACCGCCTTAAGCAAGAAGCTGGGGACAAGATGCAGGGAAAGCAGCACTGCAAATTAGAGGTATGTATGTAAATGGAATGGAGAAAAGCATGTTCCTTGGAGGGCAGAGTGCTGGCTGCAGAAACACCCTTTATTGATATTGGGAATAGATTTGAAGTGAGTGTAGAGCCCCTCCAGTCACTGGAAATTTAAAAGGGAGCAGATGTTATGCAAGGTAGACCATCTGTCTGCAGAATAGTCCAGAGTCTGGGCTCTGCATGGGCAATATAAACACCTCAGTTTCTTGTTTAGGAGGGCTCTCGTCTTCTCTCTTTAGCCAAAATCATATTGAGGTGGCCTTAATGACAGGTCTTGGAGGAATCTGCAGTGTTTCCAGTATTTGGCCTTTTTGCCCTGAGTTCAGGCCCTGTAGCCCTGATAGCTGGATTTGGACAGGCAAAATGACACTGTGAACAGATGGTGTGGATTAAAGACAAAGTCTTTAACGCATGTGGCCCAAATATGTGTCCCCAAAATCCAGGAAATCTTTCTATCTCACTGGAATGTGTTTGTATCACAGAAATTCTGGTTTTGCTGTAAGTGAAACTTTTTAATTTTCAGGTGGTTCTCTGTCTTGATACAGGTTTAAGTTTTCCACCAAAATAAAGTGTTTTATGGCACGATTTTTAATTACTGACTAATCTTCTGGAAGCAGCTTTTATAAAGACTTTTCAGCCAACCCTGAAATTATTTTTGCCCTTCTTAACTGGTGAGCTGCAAAGAAGAAATGTGCAATTTCTACCAGCTGGAAAAGCACATTTGTAGCAATCTACAAGTACTTGCAGATTCATTTTTAACAGGTTGAATAGATATGGCTTTAGAAGAAAATAGAAACAAATTCTGGAAAACAAGGATTGTGAGATCAGTTCAGTTGCCTAAATGTCACTGTTTATCCCAGTTAAAGGCCTTAGTGCATCCTGGCTGAGGGTGTAGGGAGCCACCTGGAAGTCCTAGGCATGTTAGCTTGTGCACACTTGCCACCCTTGACCAAAACTCTTTTTCATTACTTAAAGTTACTAATAGACCCTTATACAGTAAATCACAGTATATCAGAGTACTTCATGCATTTTCCTGTTCTAAACTTTATTTTTTTGGATCACCTCTTTCTGCAGTGTTTGAAAGAAGTGAAGATGTGAGCACTCTGGACCTAGAACCCAAAGTCTTTGAAATATGCTGTGTTTTGAATGTGTCTTGTAGAACTTTTTGCATTTCTTATGTTCCTCAGGCCCTGCTGCTCAGGGATCCTAGTTGTCACCTGAGACTCTGTAAGGCTATCATGATATTACTCATTGCAAGTTAAAGAGAGCTAAGATAACATATTTGAAGCTTACTGCTAGGACTCTATCTCTGTGAAGTTGCTAACGGGTGAAATATGCTGTAGCCTAGGAGTATTTGGGTGAGTTTTCTGGAATGTTGAGGTGACCTTCTGAGCAGTAGTGCTGTGGTTGAATTTGAGAGAAATATGAGGGTGAGCTGGAAGGGGCCAGGGTGCTGTTTACAGCTTTAAAAATTAATAGAAGAATTTTGCATGAAATGCACACAGTAAATAAAGTACCAGGCTTCCCCAGTGAACTCCTGGTGACTGTCTGCAAAAAAAGTCATATTCCTTCTCATTTTGTCACTGAGTTTTCAGACAAGCAAAATTCACAAAAGAAGAGGAAGATACTGGTTTTATTTTTAATGCTTAGGTACAAGCTTCAAAGACTAGTGATCCTGCCAGGTTTTACAGGAATGCAGTGTGTAAGTTCTATGTTTTAGGCTTAATTATTCTTTGGCTATTTCCAAGTCCCAGCTGCCTGAATCCTTCATCCTTCTGGAGCTTGACTATAACCTATGGTCACTGCAAACTGGGACATCTGACAGAGTACTCATATATAAATCTTTTATGCCTCATTTTTGTGTTGAAACTACAGAAAACTGCTAGTGGGTCAGCTAAATGCAAAAAGAAAGAGGGAACTTTTCTCTCTCTCTAACCTTCATGCAGTTATTTTATTTCCCCACCTTTCTTTCCATAAAGCATCTTCAGTTTGGGAGAGTTTCCCTTTTGATTTTAACATGTTTTTGTATGGGAGAGAAGATGAGGGAAATACTATGTCATGGACTCATCCTCAGGCTTTTGTCTCTGCAGCCCTGGTCTAATCCACCTTAATGTGTCCAGCTGTTCCTATTGTTCTCTTGACACAAGAGGGAGCCAAAAAGTTTGGTACAAAGCATTCGACCTGCTCCAGTGCTGTGCACAGAGGACTCGCTTCATGAGGGAGAACGTTTTCACAGTGTCACATTTCTGTTTTATCCTGTGTTGCAATGATGGGTTGCAGGCAGAGTAATGTAATCTGTCAGTTCAGTTTGCTGTTCCCTATGGAATGGTGCCTTCAGTTTGTTGTAGTCAAGGGTGTCAAAGCCAGAAAAGCTGTTAGAGAGGCTGGAAAAAAAATGCTGTGCTGTTGTGCATCAGGGCTGAGTATAAGCTTCTCTCTCAGTTGTATCGATGTTTGTAACTGTTAAAATCAATCTGCTTTGTCAGAAAGTTATGTGGTTTTACCACAGTATATCATGGGTCTGACTATATTATTTAGCTTAATCTTTTAGACTTGCTTATATTATCAGAATTCTTGACTAGCTGTATCAACTCAATATTTTTTTTTAATATAATAGCGTAAGTGTTTTTCAGGATACTTCCTTCTCCTTCAGATTTTCCTCATTCTAAATCTATATGTTTAATCAGGCAGTGTCACTTGTAGGAGCTGACCTTATGATGCTGGCCATCAATCTAAAGCTCTCATTAATCCTTTCAATCTAAGTGCAAGAAATTGGGGAGAAAAGAAATTGAAGAATGGTGGAGGAGTTAAATTCAGAAGCTTCTCTTACCTCTTGTTCTGTATCACTGTTAGTACATTCTTACGTAAAAATTTTAAAAAAAATATTTTACTTAAGATCCAATTAGTTTATTAATAATCTTCCAGAAAAAATAAATATTTGGGAGAATGGAATTCATTCTCTGAGGTAAATATATGTAGAAAAAGAAGGGACATATTATATAGCTTATTGTTGAAGCAGGAGACCTTGAATTTCTGAGTTTTTTTCTTGCTCACTATGTGACCACAGGTTGATCACTTTCTCTGCCTAGTTTCCTCATTTATGAAATCATTACAATACATATATTTGCCTTGAAGAAATGTTGTGAAAATCTAATTCTATACTTGTTTTCGCAGGAGTCAAGTACTCTTTACATATAAAGAGTTTAAGATTAGTGCAAGATATTAATGCTAATATATATGTTCATAAAGTTTTGACAACATACATTTCTTAACAGCTTGCTTCTTTTTGATGTACAAGGTAGGTAGTTATATTGATTGAAAACTTTTGTGATATAAAATATGATTAGGAATATATTTGTTGTATTATACAACTAAATTGAAAATCTGTATATTTTCTCTCTAGCCTGTGTGTACATTGAAGGATCCCCAGGAAAAAGAAGTGAATAAAATAGCCAGTAAGAGATTAGAGCAGCAAGTGTTGACCTTGAAAGCCCTGATCAGGGACCAGGCTGCATTACAAAATCAGTTTCATGACATGCAGAATGAAGTGGAACTCCTTCAGTCCCAGCTATGTGAAAAGGTATAAAGTTGTTTTCTGTGAGCTTAAATGTGAGCTTAGACTTCAGATTCTACCTCTCTCTTTTTAAAAGGGAGAAGAAAAATAGTCTTCTTTCCTGGGAATGAACATGAGGATAGTTAAATGTTTTCCAGGCATATAAAAGTACTCCTGACTTCAGAGAAATAGCAGAAAGATGTAAACTGCCTGAGTGATCCATGTTATGGAAAAATGATAGATGATAATGAAAGTTCGGTCTCTGCTCTAATTAATCCCTATAGTCTCATGCAAGCACAGTCATCCTGAAATTTTTTACACAGCCAACTCCTCAGCTTAAATTGTCAGGATTTTTTAACATTCCCATTTAACATTTTAACATTAATTTAGCATTTTTAACTCTCTTGTTCCACCATATCAGATTATGAAGCTCCAAGCTAATAATAAAATTTTGATAGAGTTTCCCTAACTTTTTTGGTTCATCTCCTAGGGTTACACATTAAGAGTTTCAGTAGGACATTCTCAGATAGGTGTGTGGTTTGGATTTTTGGTATTCTGATGAGAACCCTCATGTATGCATAAATGTGCACAAGCATTTTTTACACTTATGCATTATATTTCACATGGCAAACCAGAGCAGGTACATTAAGATTTGCAAAGCTGCTGCTGTAAGTGTGACTACAGCTACTGAACTCTTGGGTGGAAACAGATTCCTCCTAGGACTTCTTTCCCTTAGATTTTCTTTCCTTTTGGGAACTATATTTTGGAATGGGACGATAGTTACAATGTGAGCCAAACTGGAATTGCCCATCAGGCTCTGAAACAGCTAGTAAATGGCATATTCTCAATGGTGCTTTTTGTTCTTCATAGCTTGGTACAACAAGTAGAACATACTTCTCCATTGTCTGTACTCTGAAATACAAGAGATTATTGTCTTCTCCCTACTGGCAACAGGTTTCATTCTACTTTCTCCACAATAAACCCATCTTTCTGTAATTTTGATTTCTGTTTCGTTGTTTGTTTGCTTGTTTGGTGGTGGTAGTTTTGTTTTTCCTTGCCTCATCATGGGCTGTGGTTTGCTCTAAACCAGTCCTGTAAAGAGGGTTAGTGGCTTCTCTCAGGTGTGGGTTAGGGGATGCCTCTTGGAAGAGCAATGCTGGTAAAATGAAACTCTTTTGTAGTGTCTGGTGTCATATAGTGTCTGGTGTCATGTAGGTGAGTAAAGGGTGAGATATGCTGTCCATATAAATGGACAAATCCTAATTGTTCTATTGCATCAGCAAGATGTGTTGCTCCCTGCCTCATCAAGAATTGAATGTCTCCAGAGCAGGGACCTACTGCCAGCTCTTTCTTTGTTCCCCCAGTGCTAGTGCAATGTAAAGATATGTTTCTCCAGTCCTGCCTGCTCTGATTCCTCCCAAGCCCACAATTTATTAGCTGAGGATCATGTGACCTTTTCCAGCATAACTGAGTTCTCATAAAGGAGGGATTTTAAATTATTAATATAATATATTTACTGTAAAATTTATAGAAATTGTCAGGCAAAATAAATGCAAAGGAGTCTGTATGTTATTGTCAAAAATACTGTATTGATTCATAATGGTAATGGATTTACGTGGCAAGATACTGTATTATTTTCTGCATAATCAGAAAGGAAGGTTACCATCAGTAGATTTTAATCATAAGGTACAGACTAAGTAATCTAGCCCACCCTGCTTCACCTCCTAACAGAGGACATGTATCAGCTGTGTCAAAGGTTATTGATGTTTACTTTTCAGAGTAGGATATACATGCGGAAAATCCCTCCTCCTTTTTCTAATTTTGCAATATAATATTGATAAGGAGAAGGAAAATTTTCCCCCAAAGAATATTGTCGAAGATTCACAGAGTAAATATGAACATGAGTGCATAATGGAGGACACCAAGTCTTTACTATGATGCTGCTTTGATTAAATAACCTCACTGATATAAGGCTCCATTTAAGAACATCCAAAAGCCTTTGTTAATTTTTAAGACTAATGTTCAGTGTTTGTATGCCAGAGCCTATCTTTGTGCAACAAATGCCTTACTCTGATTCATTGTGTTTGTGATACAGGGTCACACAGATATGCAAACTGTACACCTCAGAGTCAGATCCAAAACAAATATCAAAAAACTGCTAGAGTATTTCAAAGTGATTCTTGAATAAATTGATGCAGGATATTTTTCAACCTTTCAAGAGAAAGAACTGCAGAAGAGACAGTCTGAAGTGAAGCTGAAATTAGCTCCTCTGAAGGTACTGTGTTTCCCTGAACACTGATTCAGGACCTACACAAGGGTATCCCTTTGCTTCCAGGCTTCTTTCTGTGCCTCCCTTCTGCAGTTGTCCCTGAGTAGCTGGATGCTGCTGGGCTTTGCCCTAGGCAAGGGCTCACTGACGTTATTGCAAGGTTACTTTCAGCCTGTCAAAAGGAGACTTTGCACATATATCTCTTTCCAGTTTGTCTGTGCATTTATATTGCTCTTGAAGGTGTGGAGGCATCTGATAATCTAGAGACATAGGAATACAATCTATAGCTTTGGGTCAAAACATGTGGAATTACAGATCAGACATAAAATGTAACCTTACAAGTCTCAGCAGGGAGTGAAATGACAGAACCATGGAATGTTAATTATTGTGTTCATGCTCCACAGGCTAAGCTGGCTTGCCTCACCCAAAAGTGCCAGGAAAGGAACAGCTTCATTAGGAGAATGCATGATGAATTCCACAGGCAAGGATTTATTAACTCTGCATTTGATGAAGAGATGAAGAAGTTGGTGAATGACATGACCCTGGCAGAGTACACAGTTGCTTTTACACCAATGTGTGATCAAGAGGTAAGTGCTCATACTTCCTTGTAGGATCCTCATGTTTGCACTACTGAATTAACTGATGGTTTACAAACTGTTTAGTGTGACTTAATGTGTAATTATAAAAAACATTTAATAGCTTAATATAAGTATTGCTTCGGACAAATCAGTGGAGCTGGACGTTTTACTGTTGTTGTAGGCAGGGTCTAAATTTCAGGAGCTTAAAGCAAAGTGCATCAATATTCCATGCAAGAAACACTCGCCTGATATTTTGACTAAGCATCTGATGCAGCACGTATTACCCAATTTCATTTTAAATATGAATTTTGCATTTCCTTTCTGCACAATGTATTGTCTCAGATTCCTGAAGAAGTCAGGAGAAAAAAGGTCAACAGTGAATATTTTAAGACTGAAGTCAACTCAGTGGACATTTGCATTTGAAAAGGAGTTAGTCTCTTGTGTTTCTTTGGCAAGGCAAAAGTGGGAAGCAGCCTGTTTCACAACTGGTTCTATTCAATATTGTCATTAATATGTTGGATGCTGGGAATAAACTTCCTAATTTTGGAGTAGCACCTACCTGAAGACATTCTTCAGAACAGGAATCTCAGTCTGGCAACCTGAAGAAACAGGAATTCCCTTGCAGTAATTTAGTGTCCATCAACAAGTTATTTTTTTCCTTTTGATTTTCTGTTTCTTCTGGTTTTTTTAAAGCCTGTAAAAGTACCCAAACAGTATTCGGTAATGTTTGTGTCAAGTACACTCAAGTAGAATCTTTTTGGTTAAAATTGGAGTACGGGGAGGAAATACTGTGTGTTACACATTTGTATAATATTGTGTGCTTGTCACAACAGAACACAGAATATTGGTTCATATCATATATTGTACTTCAGCTACATTATCTTAACAGCACTTGACATTTTCATCAGCAGAAGGTGCTCAAAATGGGCATATAGCATAGTAAATCCACAGGCTTATTTTTCTGATGATTTTTACACGCTGAGTGGTATTCTCTATCATGTTGATAGTGCTTATTCTTCCAGTGTTGTTAAACATTGCAAACTATTGCTCAGTCATACTTGTTTTTGTGGCAAAAAGCAATTTAACTGCTTGTTAAGGAAAATGTGGATTGGTTCCTGGTTGCAGGATGGGACAGGACTCAGTGTCTGACTGTGTCTCCTTTGAGTACCTCATGTGCAGGTCCACCACTGCCTCACCCAAGCTCCCACTGCTCAAGAGTGTTTTATGTGACAGTGGCTAGGAACTCATCTATCAGAAGGGAGACACTATTCCACTGCCTTCAGACTTTTTCTCAGACACTGCTGTGATAGATGAACATTAGTAAAGCTTGCCAACACAATAAATATCAAAATACTGTTCACACTCACATTATCTCCCTAATGTTCAATTATCACAAAACTTAGCAAGTTCAACAGGAGAGAATTAGATTAAATTTATATTCTGATAGCCAGTGAACTTACCTGCAGCATAGAGCCTCACATTATCCCCTGATAGATATTTAGCTGTTCATACTAAGTGGAGCACAAGCCCCTTCCCATGGTGTCTAGCACTGTAGTGGCCAGAGGTCTCACTTAGGCTCAGGCACAAATTGGATTCAAGCCTGGATTTTTTATCATGGCAAGAACAGACTGACTCTTGCTGGGTGTCTTGACACTGAGCTTAAGGCTCCTCTGGTCTGTGATAAGTAGTTCCACTGTAACAGGGGGAAGCTTTCCTACCAAGGAAGAGTTGTATGTTCCCATGAAAAATGTACATTTCTATGGATCAGGTTTCCAATGGAAGACACTTCAATGAAAAGATGTCCAAGTTTCACTATTCCTAATTTAATAATGGTTATGATAAAAAAAAGACTGTTTCATATTCATGTGATATATTCCTTTAGTTTAAAAGATCTTGTGCTGAATTCTGTAGACACATGTTGAAGTGAACTGGCTTTTCATCTTGGAAGTTTTATTTCTTGCTTTCAACTCTTATTCTCACTGGACTTCACATCTAAGATTCCAGAGCTATGCCCAACATCCACTTACATAAAATTCCTTTAAAACCTCATTCTTTCCTTCCCTTTGGTTTTTCACTCCTGCAGCATTCCTAACATTTGAATTCTACTATACAAAACCTTCTGGATTTTTTTTTTTTTATTTTTGCTTCTATTTTCCTTCTTAAATTAAAGATTTGCAATGGGCTTTATTCATTACCGGACCCAGTAACAAATGGAAGCCTGTCACACATTGGCAACAAACCTCTGTGCCTTGACTTACTGATGAATTTCAGCTCAAAGTTGGCAGTGATGCATGAAGAGCTGATCCAGAGCCTTTTGAAGGGAAAGGGGACTCTCTGCTCAATTCAGTGCCTGAGCTTTTGTTTAGTAAAAAAACTTTTAAGTCATATTCTCAGAGAAAAAATTAGTTCATAGTTCTATTAAGAACTCTTTTTTTTTCTTTTTTTTTCATCTGCACATGGAATTACATGTAGAGAGGATAGAGCTGCTTCAGCTGGGTGCTGGGATGCCTCAGCTTCAGTGGGAGATTTATGGGCACCACCAAGTTACTCGTGCTTACAGACCAAGGCAAACTTCAGTTCTTTGCTCATTCAGGACACAGTAGGTGGTTGGTCATTTCCTTCTGTTTGCCAGAAGTATTTTCTCCCTAATTTTCATTCCAATTAAAATACTAAACCATGAAGACGGTGTCATGCAAAACCCACCGTCCTTGACGCTTCTCTTCAGACTTCAATTTCAGCATTCAAGGATCTGCTCTCAGACGTGATAAATCCCTGTTTCCCTATGGCTTTGTTTTGCTGACTAACTCTAGACTTCCCTCAGTTCAGTTCAGCAGAGCAGCACACATTTTGAGGCTTGTCTTTCTTGATTATTTTCACAGTCCAGTATTACATTCAAATGTTTGTGGCTGAGAAATAAAAATTGCTTGAATCATGTAGTATCATAATTTTGTTCCAACAGTGCATTATTCAGTGAGGTCAGATGTATGCTATAGTAATATGTTCATAAAAGAAAACCAGTTTTTCTTCTTTTGATAAGTCCCTGTAAAGAGGACTAGCTTTTGAATTGCTTTTCCGCACAATAAAACTGTACACCATGAACCTCTTTATTTGTAATTTAGTTTAATTGAGCAATTTAGTATAATTTAATTTAATTTTAGTGGGTTTTTATACTAATAAACATATATGATTGCACAGAAGGGGTTTTATTTCAATTCTTTTTCATCTACCTATGTCCCTGTGGTGAAAGCAAAAATTCTGTGCAGGATGGTGAACAAATGTTGCCTCTCAGCTTTGAAAAAAAATATCTTTTGGGCAAGCATTGGAATGGCAAAGTCTGTCTAATACGGACTTGAAATTGTTGGAGGCACAAAGAAGTTAATTTCTAAGGCTTTGTGATATATTCTCTTTATAAAAGACTTGAGAAACCTTTACAGCCCCTTGGAGCGGAGTGTTAATAAGTTTTGGCAATAGAAATATTTTAAAACCTTGTCTTGTTTTGTGTCTGGAAAATAAGAAGCATGTGGCTAAAGAGGACACATTCCTGGGCCAAGGGCTGCCTCCAGCGGGTGCACGTGGCACTCGACACAGTGCCAGAGCTGGGATTCACATGCCCAATGTCAGACACAGAATTTGTGTCCACATTTGGCCTTTTCTCATGTCCCATTTTAATCACCTCCTTTTCAATGCTGATTTTTTTTTTTTTTTTAATTGGAAGGACCTTGGCCTCATCTTTCTTTTCTCGCTTTTGCAGAATTAATTCATGGACATTATTAACAGTTATTGTTTTTCTGCCTTTCCCAGTGAAAAGAACACAGGATAGCATTCATCAACTGATCTTGGACATTCATGTTCACAAAACATCTAACAGAAAAAGGACTGGGGCTTGGCTTTGCAACAGCTACTTTACTCAGGATGGTAAAAGTAGGAAGAGATGTTCCAGATGAGAAATGGGACATGTGAAAGAGGAGACTCAATTTTTTCCTGATTTTAGGTGTCTACTTGCAGTTTAAGAACAAGGCTTTATACCCAGTCTGGCTGGCTTCAACATGCTGTTTTTGATGGATCAGAGAACCACACAGAGGAGCAAGGGGGCTTGGCTCCCCTTTCACATGAAATCAGCCCAGCCAATACAGTTGTGCAATATTTTGAGCCTTTTCTCTCTCTTTTGGGCTAGGTGTGGAGAAAAAGGAGTATGTTTAATTCTTTCCCTCAAAAGATTGAGCCAACAGCCTCTGTCCGGATGTCTGCAATGGAAAATGCTGCTCATCCAATTTCTCTTGTGCTGGAACACTTAGATCTGATGATATATTTTATATATTCTCTCCATAGTGGATCTGAAACCATTGTGGCTGTTTGCCCTCATTTCTTGGGGCTGAAAGAGAATTTGTGGAAGGAATGTAAGGATAAATGGTAGAGCTTTTTAATGCTTTTCATGCAGCCATCTTCAACCTTATGGATGGAAAGCTCCAGGCAAGGAATGTGTCCAGTGAAGTGAATTGTTTTACAGAATAGGGATTAAATGTGCAGAACAGCATAGCTTAATTCTTCTTTCTGTAAAGGGATTTCTTCTGAGATATGTTTTGGTAGAAAAATGCTTTTTGTTTGTTTATTAGTTTGTATTTCTATTCTTTACTTTGCAAGAAATCACTACTTTCCAGTGAATCCTATTTGAAGACAATAGGCCTGAAATAAAACTCTTTGATGCTTTCCTTAAAATGGTTTGTGCATGGCTGTTAAGGTCAGAGGCTTTTCTGGCACTGAGGGCGAGATACATTTCCTATATGATGTCTGTACTTCTGACACTCATCTGTGGTAGTTTATCTATTATTTTCATAGTTAAAGCAGAGAAAGACATATTTCCAAGGAATTATCCTGCCCATTTTACGTACCTGCTTTAGGTGAGTGCAGAGGACTGAGCACTGACACACTGCCCAGAGAGGGAGTGGAGTCTCCCTTGCTGGAGATCTTCAGAAACCATCTGGACACAATGCCCTGTGCTCTGGGATGGCCCTGCTTGAGCAGGGGGGGGCCAGATGACCCACTGTGGTCCCTTCCAGCCTGACCCATGCTGTGATTCTGTGAAAAGATGGGAAGAGCCTTAGAAGTTGGACTCTGGTGGTTGTCAAGGGAGCCAGGGGGAGATACACCTTGGTTTGATGAGTGCCATCCTTGGAATGGAGAAAGAATTTAACTTTGGACCTCCAGTCTTTTTGGAACAAGGCTGATCAAGAGCAAGGAATCTTTCAAGACAAAGGTTTTTTTGCAGGAAGAAGATTTTTTTACCTGACATTACAAACAACATGCCTTGAATCATTGAAATTCCAAGTGGATGAAGGAGTGGAATTAGTTCTTTAGTAATTTTTTTTTTAAGAACAGTAAAGTACATTGCTGAGAGATGTTATTTTTAACCTTTAGAGAAATTATTAAAAATATTGAGAGGCATGAAATACAGATTTAAAAAGTTAGTGGCAGCCTGGCCTTTCCAGTGAAATAATTGATAAAGCTGTTCAATAATTATGTAAGTGGTTGGATAGAGGGGATCTCAAGAATTTGTGGTGACTGAGGAGAAGGTATTTACTCAAGGTTAATGCTCTTTGAAAGTAAAATTTGGTTTAGTTGACAAGATTTAGATTTCCTGACTGCATAATACAGATATTTTAGCAGTGGTTTTTGCTGTAATTCGTGGGCAACAGCATGTGTTTCTCTAGAGCAGCACATGCCAGTGCAGGCATAGCCATGACTAAAAAAGAAAAGCTTTAAAAACTAACCTTCCTTTATTTTCTGATAAATGGTAGGATTTATATTAACATAAAATGTATAATTAAAAACATGCAGATAAATAAAAACATTTTCAACTTCTCTCTGACACCACTGTATTTTTTTTCTTTTTTTTTTTGTAGTGTTGGAGGAAGCTGATGTTTTTTGGTTTCAATAGCAATCCTTTCTAGAACTTGGCATTATGCAAGTTTACACTCCTCTGTTTGGTCAAATATCACAATATTTTCATTTCTTCCAAGGTGGGGTAATTTGTGGGAAATTGAGAGAAAAGGAAAAAAAATAGGAAAATAGAGTAAGTACAGTAAAAATAATAATAATAACAAAGAACCAACCTGAAAAAGAACAAGTTAATGTCTGGGCACTGAGAAAAAACACAGAGTTTTTGCTTAGCTGCATCCTTAGTGCTATAGGAAATGTGATCTTTAGTGCTAATCTTATGACACACAAGAGATGAGTCTTTTGAGAGACTCGTACCAACTTTCAAATACAGTGCAGACTGTACTGTGAAATCTTTGTCAGGGTAGTAGCATCTTCACTCCCTGGGGTTGGCATTAACCCTGCTTTCTGCTGAGTGCCACTGCTTTGGCTGCAGAAGAATTTGCTCATTCTGAGAGGCAAAAGAGTTTGTGGGGTAAAGAATTGAAGGAAAGGAATGACCCTGCAAGGAGGTTATTTTTCTAGAAATGACTTGTGCCAGTGTCACAGCTTTGATTTAGTGGTGTGTTTTTTTCTGGCAGCCTTACCAGGTCTCCTGCCTGTGAGCAGGACAGTGATTTAGTGATGCATGGGTCATTGAGCTCCAGAACTTATTCTGCTCCTGCTCACTCTCATCTATCACCACAAATGCCTCTCTCTGATTCCTGTAGTGAGGAAATTCTCATCAAACAATTCTAGATCTGATATCTTCATGCCTCAAAGCATTTCAGGGCTGACCTTTCATCACTTTAAGCCAGCTGGCATTTTTTGTGAATGATGGGGAGAGATACTGCACTCATAACCTTGGTTAGAAACCAAGAACTTCTGGAGCTGCCTTGGGCTCCTGTGTTTAGAGGAGAACATCCAAATGTAGAGCTTTCACTTTCCAACTGATCTATGCCTGCAATGCTAGGATATGTTTGGGCATTCATGCCACCTTGCCTAAATAAATACAATGTCCAGACAGTATCACAGACCTCCTATGAAATCAGCATGGAGAAAGCAAATCTTTTAGGGAAGAGCAGCAATCTAAATCCTGTTCCCCAAACTGACCAGTATGAATGGTCCTTCCATTCCTGGATGTGTCTGCCTTGATCCCTGGCCTGTTGCTCAGCCTGGAATAGAGGATCCAGGTGGTAGCTGCTCCTGGGCAGTGTCTCATGCTTGTGTTAGGTACTTTAACAGACCAATGGCTACAGTTCATCAGAACTGGTTCCCTCTCCTCATGGTGGGGAGCCAAGAACAGGAGGCAAAATGGCAACAACAAAACCACCATGTGTTCTTCGTGTCAGATAGAACTAGATTTAGATGGAGGAGCTTGTCAATAAATGTTCATCTTTCTCTTGGGTCATTTCAGAGCAATTTTACACTGCTGTTGCATTTCAGAATCCTTTGATTTTTCTTTTTTATAATGGACACAATTGATGTAGCTAAAACTCAATAAAGACCCACAGAGCAAACAATATATTAACTAAAATGTGTTTTCTTTTAAGCAATTCTTCCTCACTTGGCATATATATGTATATGCATTTCTGGAACTTTTGCAAGAGGACTAATGGCAATTAGATGTTAATGTATAATGAGGTATATTAATTTTAGAAATAAATAAATAACTTAAAAAACTAAAAGGCTGAAATGGTAAGGCTTGCAATCACAAGTAAAAATGCAATAGTGGTCTGGTAGCTATAATAAATTTGGTTTTGAATGATAATATGCTACTGCCCTATAGTAGTCATTTGTATTCAGGATGATCTACTCCTGCTTGAAACTGTTATGAAAATGTGCATAATTAAACTGCCATTTCTCTCTTAAATTTGTCTGCAGCTCAGTGAAGATATTCTAAAAGGACAGTTTGTTGTCGTGTTAAAGTTGATTTGGAGGTGAAATAAGATCAACTGAATTAATATTTTTGTTTTGAAAGGAAGGTCTGGATAAGAATTCATGCAGTTGAACTAACACACTTTTAGAGTCTGTTCAGCTTAACTTTTTTGAGCATTCAAAGGTAGACAAACCTGAATTAATTGTGTAGTGTGGAGTGAGAAAATATGTGTGTAAAAGAATCCTGTTAGAAACTTCGAGATTCTTCAAGAGAACTGAGATAATTTTTAAAATTAGGAATTTTTTTTCCAGTTTTAATTTAGGTTTTCTTAATATCCCAAGGCAAATTTTCAGCTGCAGTTAAAGCTTTGAGATATTTTTTGTTTTGTTTTGAGGATGACTTTTTGAATTCAGGATTCTTTATTTAGAGAGGTGAAGGAATGCTCCACATCTGAAATAATTAGTATGTTGTCTTTTCCTTTATTTTGCTAGATGTAGTTTATTGACAGTTAATTTCTGTGAATATTTCTTTTAGTGAAATCTTCCTAATGGCATTGGAAAACTTTATCTTGAATTTCTTAAAATGCTGTTTTCTGTTGCAGATGCTGCCTTCCTCCACAGATGTTTCCCAGGCTAATGGGCAGCCAGAGGATCATGTGGCTGGGTCAATATCTGCAAACTCTCATCCAGGGATGGATGGCCCCCACAGTTCTCCCACCACCCCAAATGTGTGTGCTGCTTCTTCTGTCAGAGTAACAAGCCCAGAGAGGATCACAGGCTTGCATGGAGAACTAAGAGAAAACCATGGCAAAAATTCCCAGGTCAGTAAAAGTTTTCTCACTGTTTTTAGTTTAGTGAAATCTCTTATTCTTGGTAGAAAGTACAGATGTTTGGATGATTCTTTCCGGAGATGCACAGTTGATTGCTGGTTTAGACAAGCTGACAATAATAAATGTTTAATGTTTTTCATTATGCATTTTATTTCCCATTGTTTAAGGGGGGGCTTGGGACTTGTAAAAATGATTAAAAGATTTTGTTTTCATCATGGTGTACTCTATGGTAAGATAATCTTTACAAAGTGTTGGATGTTTTAAAAGAAGTTGTTATGTTGATCTTGTCCTACCTTTTTTCCCCTGCAATTCTTTTTTTTTTTTTTTAGTGATCCAATTATTCCTATGCCCTGAAGCTCTTTATAGTAATTTCCATTAACTGCAGGAATCCTGTTAAGAACAGAGCTGATCAATTGCAATTGCATTTGTGACAGTCTGCTGCTAAACTAAACACGCAAGAGATTTCAGCCTCTCTGAGACAGCATCTCTTCATACTTGCATGGAAACAAAATTCAAATATGCAATTACTGGAGCCAGTTTGGTAGAGTGGTTAAAAATATTGCTCTAGTGAATTTCCTTTATAATCTTGGATTAAAATAAATGCAATGAAACAATTAAAAGCATAGTTTTTGCTTTTGGCATTAATGAAAAGAACATGCAAGATACTGAGATTTCCTTTTAGTTAAGTAATATATTATGCAATGAAATGGTGACTCAGAATTCTGGTAACATGTTACTTAGTCCAGGGAATATATATAACAGTTCAAATCAGGTTTGCTGGTCCTTTTCTCTCTCACACTTACACATGAAAAAGACCAATGAAAATATGGCCATAAAAGAAAACCATTATGAAGGGCAGAAGGCAAGTAGCTCTTTGATCTACTTGAATCTTCATGAACTCAGATCATTTTTTTATATTAATCACATGAGCTTTAATTAAATCCCAATGAAAGCAGGACATGGGCCTTTTGTACATTTATGTGGGAGGCTACAGCTGAAATCAGCCACAATGCATAGAGCATCCTGTTTCCATAAAAACATACGGCAACACCCTGGGGCATCCAAGGTTACAGTTTCTGTTCTTTCCTCCTCAGATACCCTCAGTTGTCCCCTCCAGCTCAGAGCTGTGGGCTGGTCCCAGCCTGGCCATGATCCAGGAGGAAGGCCCTTGGCCTGTGCTGTCAGGGATGAAGGATGCTGCAGTGCCCCCAGAGCGTGGCGTGCTCCGGGCCATGAAGGGGCAGGACCGGCTGCCCAAACACCAGGATGGATTTTGGGGTCAAATAGGAAATCAGCATGCAGGTGCTGTTCCCCAGGGAATGAAACACAGAACTGCCATTATGAATAAGGCATGGCTCTCTAGAGAAAAAACAGATGGCTCAACCTCAGCTACCACAGCAGAAAGCTATTTGCCAGACGTGTTGTCAGCAAGTAATAAAGGTGGATATTCTGTGGGGAGAAATCAGCTGCATGGGAAAGAATAAAACCTGCAGAAATAAAACAAGGTAAACATTTTAGCAATGTGATTTTTCCCATTGATACAAAAATACTAACTTTTTTTTTAAATTACAGGTATTTTGCTAGTTAGCATAGCCTAGAAACTAGTTTGAGATGACTGGAAAATTTACATGGAAAAAGCTAAGATATTTTTATGAACAAAATTTCGTAGAACACTTGAAATCACTGAAACACATGGATTTCTCATTGGCCAGGCCACCTCCCTGTTTTCTTTTCAACTTTTGTTGGTGATTTGATTTTCTTTTAACTGCAAGTGTGAAAAAATCTATTAAATCACTTTTGTTTTTATTCCTATTTCTTCAGTGTGCAGTGGCAAGATCTGAAAGAACATCTCCCTTGTGTGACTGTTTCCTTTGGGATTTCAGGAAATATATTGTCATGAACTTCCTAGAAATTAATTTTACAAAAATTAAAGGGTAATTTTGCTGTGTTTCTTTACTCTTGGGATCTTTTTTAAAAATGTATCCTTTTTTTTTAAATAGGCCAAACTACAGCAGGACATTCAGTGTGTTGCTGTAGGGGCTAGTATCTGTAAAATAGCATTTTTCAATTGTTGCTTTCAAGTAACAAAGTGCAGCTTAGCTTGAGTGGCCTTGCTGAACATGTCCAAAACCACTTTCTTTAGGGGACTGCGTGGGCATCAGGGGTACAGAAACAAATGAGTTCACAGGATTGGGTGATGCAGACTGCACCCTGTGCTGCCAAAGCCCTGCCACAGGGAGAAGTGTATGGAGAGCCAGGCCACCTGTGCTGACACCGCCAGGACAGCACTTCCTCAGAGCCTGGCTCAGAAATAGCTGTGGTCTGGGCTGCAGGAGCCTTGGCTGGATCCTGGTTATGAAAAGGAGGCAGGAATGGTGTGTCTGTGCAGCTGCATGGGTGCACTCTGGTTATTAAAAGGAGGCAGGAATGGTCTGTCTGTGCAGCTGCATGGGTGCACTCTGGTTATGAAAAGGAGGCAGGAGTGGTGTGTCTGTGCAGCTGCCTGGGTGCACTAATGCTGGTTGGCTCTGGGAAGTTTAACCGAGCATGGTTGTAAAATACTGATTTATATTGTGATCTCATCAGAGTTAGTACATTTGGAAAACATCCATAATTCATTCATCTTTATCATTTTTTTGTATTTTTCATCACTTTTATTTGAAAAGGGCATTCACACACAGTAATGCATGTCTCAGTTGCTGCACTTTTCCTCTGTCTCCATTGATTACCCCAGTTGGTTCATAATACTATGAACTTGCTACTTGTTTTTCAGAAGCCAGAAATAAAGTGCCTGGTTTTGATGAAATATTAATGCACACACTCACACTTTATTGTGGAAAACTGCCTTCAGATGCTCAGTAAGGTAGCAGTGCAGTTGCTTGCAGCAGTAACTGAATTGCTCTTCATCCAACATATCTTTAGAAAGCACACACCAGATGCCAAGGGAAATAGTCCCTGGAAGTGAAGTTGTTGAGTGCTGCCTGAGGAGGAGGCACCAGTGAGACTCCAAAATGTAGGCTTTTGCTTTTTAATGTCTTTCTCTTCTTCCTGATGCCTGGCCAGAACTTCTGAAGACAGATATTCCTGTTATCCAGCCACCAGCTGCCTTGTCAAGTATTAAGATATTCTGATATGCAAAACCACTTGTAAATATTGAACATGGTAACTGCTGCGTTGATAAAATGATGCTTTAAGAATTAGCCATTGTGAGAACTTCTTGGAGCTTTATCTTGCTGACAGCAAAATACAGGGCCTGCCAGTTCAGTCTGAGGTCAGATCATAATGCATGAAGTGTGCTAATAGTAAGGGTATTAATAATAATAGTCTGTGATAATATGATAATAAGTCTTTGTTATCCTAGTGAAGCAATCTACTTTGTGTTTGGGGCTATAGTTACTTTCCGTGAAATTAAGCCTTTGTCAGTCCAGTTCCTTTATATCATAGATAAGTGTGGTTTATTTTAAGTGTTCAGGCTTCATTTTAAGCTAATTAGGTTATTTGGCTCCATTCTTCTTCCTGCTGGAACTAAAAACGTTCTAAATAAGGGCCACCAGACATGGAGAGGTAGAGGAAGAACAGACATTTTCAAGGATATTACCTGCATTGAAGCACTATAATTCAAAATGAACTCAAACAATTCATCCAGCAAATGGATTCTGTGCTGGCACTTTGCTTCACAAGTCACAGATTTCAGTTAAAATCCTGTAGCCCCTTGTGATTTTAATTTTTTAAGACATCCATTCCTCCTACTACAAAGCATGTGCAGATACCACAGTTATCATTTGGCCAGCAGTTTCAGCTGATTTTCATTTCTCTTAATTAAAAATGTGATAGTTTGGACACTACAGTGGAGGAATGTCAATAAATTAGCAGCAATCAGTTTGGAGAGCTGCATGCAGCAGCACTGGAATTGGTGAGTCAGCTAAAGGTTTTCTCTTTTAAACCTCTGCCTTGCTCCATTTTTCCCACTACTGAATGTGCAAATGAGAAGTGATAGTAAGATCATACCAAAAAATAATGCACTAGTTGATTTACAAGAAGATGAAAGAGTACACTGTGCCATCAAGCAAGGCCCTTCAAATTCTTTAAACATGGTCATTTGTAGGAGCCTGACCCAAAATGTACAGTGTGAGACCAGATGGTTCCTATATTGGTGTCCTTGTGAGCTGAGGTCCTGTGGGAGTCTCAGCTTGCTCAGTGAGTTATACAGGGTAATTAATTTTGGCCTTTAGTCTATAAACTATTTGCTGGATTTTTTTCTATATTGTGGGGGATCAGTAGCAGAGCACATCAGAATTGGCCTGTGTTGAGTCACCTGTGGTCTGCTGTTTGCATCCTTGGACCTGCATGAGTCAAATGGCATTGTCTGTACTTGACTGGATGATGAGGATACTTGGGAGGAGGCTGGATGACAGCATGCTGCTTACTGACTGATGCTCACTGAGCCTGCTGCCTATTCAGACTCTTCCACTCCCAAAGATATTGTTTGAAACAGCACTATTTTATAATAGGAAACTATTTTCTAGAATCAATAGTTAGTATCAAATGAGTGCTTATTAATATATGCAGGCAATATTTGTCCAGTTTTTTTTTTTTCATTTGGGCTACCTAATACTGAAATCAAAATATCTCTTTTTAGCACCAGAGTTGCATCTATTGTCTCTAGTTTCAACAGAAGTATTACTCAGAAATAGAATTACATGGAAGCAGTAACCTGAAATAGTGCATAGTGGTTTCTAAAGGCTGTGTGGCAGATAAACTTAAAAAGGAAACTCATGGTGTGTCTGAGACTAAAAATGCACTGTAGAGTAGTCTGTACCCACTATGGGGGAAGAATTGAAATCTGAGGATCAAAAACCACTGGAAAGAATAGCCTTTCTCCTATAAGAGGTGAAAAAAACTATTACTTTCTTCCAACACTGAATTAGAATTTTCCTGAAATTAAAGATAACTAACAATCCTCCTGCAGTTGTGTTTTCCTGTTTTGCTTTTCACTGGTAAGAGAAGTCATAAACAGGGAATTTAATGCCTGTTTTTATGTTTAAATGCAAAGAACACCTAGAATGACAGCTCATGCATATTTTAAAGGAGTTCTCTTTGGTCAGTATAATTCCTGAATTAGACTACTTCTCTTATTTTTCAGGAAAATAGCATTCATAATATTTTTTTTTAAATGGTAAGTTGCCCTTTATTTTGTCTACACTCAGCTGTGCATGCAATCTCATTTAACTAGAAAGAATTTATTATGCAAGTTAAAAAGGTAAAGTCACCCATTACACCTTAGGAATGTCTACAACAGAAATAGTTTGATCAGAATCAGTGAAGGAACATTTTCTGCATTCCTCTTTGAGAAATGACACGCTGGAGAAGGCTGGGAAGGCACAGGAAGGTAGGAAAGGTGACAAAACTCAGTGTGTTTCGGGTAAAAGACACCAGGATCCTAGGTTGTCCTGTATATTAAACATTTGTAGGAAATGCAGAAGGGTTGCTTGTGTAGCCTGCCACTCCCATGTATTGCTTGCCTCGTGCTATGAAAACATTTCACAGAAAATTTGGGAATCAGATCTTACATTCAGCCTGTGGTCACTCAGCTTCATCCTCAGGGCTGGTATTTGTAGGAGTCAGGACACAACCAAGTTGCCCATGATTAAATTTGCTCTAGCCCCTAAGAATGCCTGTTTATTTTATTTTTTTTTGTAGCAATTCTGATTTGTAAGAGCACTATGTAGTACTTTCTTAGTAACAGCCTTTTCATTGAGCCCATAAGCTGATGGATACTAAAGCCCCTAATTAAAACCAGATAATGCACAAAAGATTTCTACAGTGCAAACCTTTCTCTTAAGGCCTGATTAAACCAAAAAAACTCACACATCTGTTTGCACAAATATATTCTCATCAGGTCAGGAACCTGGTAGCACTGACTTTGGTCCATCCTTCTCACAATACCTCATTCTTGGGAATAAGGAGAACAAAGGCTGGGACAGAAAATAGATATTTCAGAAAGAATGGCCTATTACATTTAGCAAAGAGTCTGTCTGCACTCTGTCTGGCTCTGATCATCCAATCAGTCAGGGTAATGGTGAACCATAGAATAATGTGTTCATTTACATATAAATGTGTACAAAATATTTATGTGCATATATATACACCTATATATATGTATAATTGCATGCAGTTGGGCATAAATAAATATGGTTTAAAAAAATAGAGAAAAGTGATTTTCTGGAGATCATTTTTTTTTGTGCATTGTTTTTTACTCTCTCTCGGGATTTGCAAATATATTTAAGGACAAGAGAAGAGACTGACTTCTTTAATTCTTACTTTAAAGACTGAATTTAAACCTTAAATTAAGAGGGAACTAAGACTATATTCTGGTTGTACCTCGACTAGGCTGCAGATTAAAAATCCAGGTATGTATCAGTCTGTCTTCTCCTTCCCAAATAAACTAGATTTCATGGGAGACACTCATTTGTGTGCCCCACATGCCAACCCAAATGTAGATGACAGTGGGACCAGACCAGTGGGGGTGTCCTAGGGTGACAGTCCCCTGTCCTGGTTTAGGGCGTCACTGTCCTGTAGCAGTTTAGCTTCTTGTTTTCTCTTTTGCTGCTGAAATAGTGGGAGAAAAGAGATCAGTGGTTGCATAAAACATTATTAGCACAATTTTGCTTTTATCTGCATAAACCATTGAGCCTTTCTGAGTGGGAGTTAGGCACCACTAGGGAAAGGCTCAAGCTGCCGTGGTGGGAGCCAGACTGTCTTAAACTCTTGTTAAAGGGCTCTTGAACTGTGGCCACTGTCATATTCCATGTGATGGAAACTATCTGCCTTTGGAAATTTTAATGTGGTGTGGAAAATTATTGAGAGAAGAAGCTATGACTTCTGAAGTAAGCAGGTCTTTAAAAAAAGAGCGAAAAAAGAAAAAGGAAAAGAGCTAGAGGATCCTGTTACAGATGGTGGGTCAGGTTCAGCAGGGTGCAAGAGTGGCTCAGTTTCAGCCTGGTGACCCAGAGCAGCTGTGACCCTGGCTTCCCAGGCACTGAGGCTGTGTGTTCAAGCCATTTGTGAACCAGGTCAAATATCTAAGGATGGAGAGAGAGAGTTCTTTTTTTCATGGGTTACTGGGAGTATTTAATCAGTGACTGTTCAGAAATTAAGATGCTACCTGTTCTGCCTAGTCAATGTATTTTTGATTATGGTGCGAGAATGTGGAGCAAAGGGGAATTTCAGTAAAGATTTGCTGAGAGTTTGTTTTGGTTAGACTTGTATTAGTTGTATTTGGACAATTTGAAATTTAAAGTGCTGTGGCTTGTCAGGCTGGCAAAGCCTCCTTTAAGGGAAGCACCTGGAGCACATTGTTGCTTTTTATAATGGTGGCTCCAAGGCTGAAAATTGTGATTCTTTCTCACCCTCACTGAAAGCTGCAGCTAAAAAGGGAGGATGTGGCTGTCCCTTGCCCCCACCATCTGCTGAGTGCTGCCTCCCTGCTTTCCATCTGTGGGCTGGGGACACTGTCTCTCAGCAGCCACATCCCTATTTCCAGCTGGCTGCAGACACCCTTCTGGTAAATGAGCTTTAGAATCTCATGGTGAGGTTGCCTAGCTGAAAGGTATTGATAATTTGTGACTGTTTGCTCAGAGAGCTTTGCCTGGGGACACAAGGCAGTTCTTGTCTCTTAGAGGAGCTGATTTGTAGGAGAAAGAGTACTCCACAATGTAGGTACTCTGTGGATAGCAAAGGACTGGGCTCTGCTCATCCCTGCCACTCTTACAATTTTATGTGCCTTTTCTGTACTGGTTATAATCACCAATATGATGTGGCTACTGAATATTAGAGACCTTGTGTGGGTGGTAGATCTTTTACAAATTACTGTTTATGAATGAGCAGACAGGCTCATTTGAAGTACCTGAGCTTGGCAGAAATAAACAATAAATAATAAATAATAACTCTACTTTATATGGCTCCTGGATGATCTGATGACATAGCATTTTGCAAGGCAGAAGTTATACTGTCTGTAGCATATCTGGGGAGCAGAACCAGAAACCATTTCGGTCACAGTGAACCTGCTAAAGGGCAGATGATCACAGAAGGAGCTGTGCAGTAATTCTGGAGAATTAGTAGTGGTGGGTAGCAGGTGGCTGGCCCTGAGTGAGTGTTGGAGAGCATGATGAAGGCAGTGACCTCTTTAGGGTTTTGAAACCTATGAAACAAAGCTGCAGCTGGTGTGGACAAGAATCACAGTCTGTTACATGGACTGAATTGGGTTCATACAGAAAGCATGAGAGCAAGAAAAAAACACTACTTGCTAACAAATAGTGTGGATATCATCATGGAATTCTGCTATAGACTGCCTAGCCAGGCCAATGACACTGATAAATTATTCTTTGATGGACTAAGACCCTCCTCTAAATCAGAAGACAGGCAACTAAGAAAGTTGCCCTCTTTAATTTCCGGCTTGTTAACAGAGAGGGTGTTGAGCAAAGTGGAGATGGTGTCTGTCTTGGTCATGACAGCCATTTTGTGTTTGAGTTTAAAATCTCTGGTTTTAAACAGGAGGAAAAGTGTAAGCAGAACTTCAGCCCTAGCATGAGGAAAGCAGATTCCAGGCTGCTCAGGGAATTAGTAAGGTCCCCTGAGAAAAAGCTTTTGCAGATGCTGGGGTCCATCTCTGCTGGTCAGTTTTTAAGCACCATCTCCTAAGGGCTCAGGAGCAGGCAATTCCTAAATGTCTCAAGCAGATGAGGCAGAAGGCTAGTTTGGCTGACCAGGAATTTTCCTTTGGCAATAAGGTGAAACAAAAGGATGTATGAGCAGTGGAGGCAAGATCAGGTGACATCCTGTGTGCAGTTTTGGGCATCACAATATTCAAAAGATATAAAGCTATTAGAGTGTCCAAAGGAGGGCACAAAGATGGTGAAGAGCCTTGAGGGGAAGCTGTGTGAGGAGCAGCTGAGGTCACTTGGTCTGTTCAGCCTGGAGGAGACTGAGGGGAGACCTCAGTGCAGTTACAGATTCCCTGTGAGGGGAGGAGGATGGGCAGGCACTGATCTCTGCTCTGTGGTGACAGCAGCCAAGGGAATGGCCTGAAGGTGTGTCAGGGGAGGGTTAGGACTGCATATCAGGAAAGGATTTTTCATCCAGAGTGTCTTGGCACCAGAACAGCTCCCCAAGGAAGTGGTCACAGCACCAGCCTGACAGAAATCAAGAAATGCTTGGACAATGCTCTCGAGCATGAGGTGTGATTCTTGGAACTGTCCTGTGCCCAGCCAGGAGCTGGACTTTTATGATCCTGCTGTGTCCCTTCCAACTCACAATATTTTGTAATTCTGTGATTCTGTTATATCTGACGTCTGCATCTTTCCCAGTACAGCAATTCCTGTTGTCCACTTTAGAGATGACTCTGAGACTGCCATTTTCACTGACTTTTTCATGTGGACAGACAATTAATTCAACATTTCCTGGTTCTTCTCTAGTGACAAGACATCTTTATTAGGCTACAGAATTAAGCTCTTTATTGCATACAGCTCAGCCAGACCTTCAAGCAGTGATTGTCAGGTGTCTGTCTTCTGGGCAGGGAGTTGGTTACCATGTGTTTAGGAACTAAGCTTAAGTCATGCTCCAAGGAGTGGGATTCCTTGGAACATATAAAAATCTGAGTTAGTCTCCTGGCATCCCTGCAGTCATGAAGAGAAATCATCTTTTGTTCTGCAGGACAGGATTCATCTCATCATAATGAAGTCTAAAATGGGCAAGATGATCTTCACTCTAGAAGTGCCTTTTCAACTCACTGACTGTAAAGATGAGTGGAATGGAACTACCTCAGACATCAAGGATACACTGCAGGAAAAAGGGAGATGATTCCCATCCAAAGTACTTTAATAGTGGTGACCAAGGTCATGTGGTGCTTGGTTGTGGTGACCTGGTTGAGCTTAGCAGGACAAAGACTTGCTCTCTTCCTCCTAAGTCATAGGTGACTGCTCTGAACACCAGGGTAGTCTTCAGAGAAAACAAAAGGGACATTAACACTTGGGAATCTCTCTTCTGTGTTGTTCTATCTGTTTGTTTTGTTGGGGTTTTTTAAATATTCTGTCTGAGGACTTTTCCTCTGTACTTACAGCTTGGATTAACTGTATAGTTTTGTTTTAATTTACAGTCACAAACTCTGGATTCACTGGAATACGTTTAGATACCAGTTTATAAACAGATTAAACAGGAAATAAAATGAGCATGCATACCTGAAGCCTTGTTGACCTGACAGATTCTCCCAAGGCCCTAGGAGATCAGAGGAAGCATTCATCAAGTGAGGTATTGAGCATATGCCAGGTGTGGTGCTAATACTCGGGACCTTCTGCATGAGAATAAGCCAGATCCATTGTTCTTTGTTTGTGAACTGTGCACTCCTCGTCACTCGTTCGAGCTTCCTCTTGAATGGTGTGAAAGAGGACAATGCAGAACAGACTGGCAGCAGCTTATAAAACAGAGTATTCAAACATGGGTTCAGCCTGAGCTGTGGGGAGTTTTCTGCAGTGGATTAGTGGCTGCAACACTGCCATTCTCCTGGGAAATCACCTAAGCACAAGTGTTTCCTTTAGAGGGCTTCTGACCTCCTTTGTGTTGTTCTTAATTTCTCTGTCCTAAGTAAGGTGATATTAAAACTATTCCTTGTTGGTATGCTTCCTTGGGAGCTTTGCAGAACATACAGGAGGGAAGTGGTTTCTGTTGCTCCTAAATTAAAAGCAATTGCTCAGACTCCTACAAGTCTGTGGAAGATGACATGTTAGCTAAGAATGAGTGTTCTCCCTGCACTGGCAAACTGGATACTGGGGAAAGAATAATGTGATTGTCAAGACATGTCTTCCTTTTTAATAAACCATTTTGAAAAGTAGGCTTTGCTTCAATTTAATAGTGCTCCTTGGGGAAAAAAGATTCCAAACTCTAGCATGAAAGCAAACATGCCTTGTCTGTTTTGAAATAAACATACTGTCTTCTGCAGTACTGGATTACACTGTAAATTGTATAGATAAATTGGTTATGAATAAGACAATTGCCTTAGCAGTATTATTAGGAGTAATAACTCCTGTTGTGGATAAATCTGACCCTTTTAAAACATAAAAACATTCATATTTTATTATTCCAGCCTAGCTTTTCCCTTAGAAGAGGTTGTCCTGTCTGGAAGTTTTATTAGAAATTTCATGATATACAGCTTATGAATTACTACTTCTGAGCTCTCAGTTGAACAGAGGTTGTAGCAATACATTGTTTTACATGTCTTAGCTTCATACTCTGGGAGCCTAATACTGGGGGCTTCTTCACACCTCAGAATGACTGTTTTGGGACTAATTACCTAGTCTTAGAGTTGTACAAAATATCTGAAACTGCTAGTTGAAGTCCTCCTTGATTACCAGTACTCATGGAGCTGTGGGATCCTTTGCATTTGTGGATTGCTGCACCTGAACCCAGTGTTATCTGTAAGTGACCACACCATTAAAAAATCAACTTCTAATTTATTGCCTAATTTATAGGCCCACTTGATCGAGCTATGACACAGCTGAACTCATGTTCAATGATTAATGTGAAATAAAAGGTAGTGTTACATGGCCCAGTTAGATTAGATGCTCTTGATCTAATCCTGTCAGTCAGCCACAGCTGTTAAACATTTTATGTCCTCCTATAGGACTGTACTTGTGCTGCTGTTGATTTTCAGGCTAAAAGAAGATCATATTATAATTAAATAGTTAGAGCTTATATAAGAGAATAGGGTAATTATCTGTATATTTAATCATAAATTTATAAGAGGACATTCTTAAACAAATATGATTTTTACCACATAAAATGGTACAGAAATTTTTCAAAGTCATAAGAAAAAAATTAGTTCAGATTTCATTGCCTTTCTTTTAGGTAGTAATGAATGCTCTTATGTCCTTCAAAATGCCCCCTAAAATATTAAATTTGATTATACATGCCCTACATAATCACTTAGGACCAAAGATGAGTCTTCGTGATTTCTAAATTTAGGTTTTATTCAATGCAGATTTACAGTTGAAGTATTTACCCTTTGGACAGTATAAATAGAATCAGCTGAAGAATCTCAGTGTGGTTTCACTGGGACTTGGTAGCATTCCCCTTTTTAAAGCCTGGCAAGTGACAGGGCTGCTGAAGGGGTGTTTCAGCACCCTGGGCATCAGGAAGCAGCTGCAGATCCAACTGCTGCCAGGATAGTGTGGGCTTACTGGGAATTAACAGTTTCCACAGATCTTAAAGGAATGTTCTCATTAGGAAGGACACTTTTCTTCTCACCCTTTTTGTGTGTCAAGATCGATATCTCATCAGGGAAACCTTCAATACAGAGTGTTTTGAACAAGCATATGATAAATAATATTCTTTTTACTATATTTGGGCTATAGGAAAAATAATTTTCCTGGTATAATGAGGGATAAGTAGAGCAAAGATCATTTGGGAATAAAATGTAGCTGTTTGATCCATTTGATAATTTCCATCTGGATGGCATTTGCTTCCCTCAGTAAGGGGAATGGGAGCTGCCTATTTCTAGGCAATCTGTTGAGTTTCTTTCACAGAAAAGGACAGTTTAGCTTTTCCTTCCATATGGACATATATTATTACATTTACAAACACATTGTTCATCTTTCTTCTTTTTTAGATCCTCTAAGAAGCCTTTATTCCTAGATGGGTTGGGATGTGGGTCAAACATTCTTGTTTGTTTGTTGTTTTTTCCCCAGGAATCACTAAGAGAGGGGAAAGACTCCCATTATTCTGTATAGATAGGTACTAGTTAATTTACTAAACAAAAGAAACCTTGCTTGTTGGAGCAGAAAGCAAGTTAGATGTAATGAGACCAGAATTATTGTTCCTCTGGGCCTGGCCATGCTGGAGGAATGGAAACCTGCAAGCGTGACTCCAGGCTATTGTGGGATCCAAGTCATAAAATCTCTGTCATAAATTAAGAAAATTCCACCACAGGATTCTCCCTTTGAAACAGTAAAGTATTTTAAACATTAAGAGGATCATTATAATCATAATATCATCTTGGCTAACCAAAGAGAAACTGTTTTCTTAGTACAATGAGGTGACAATGGCTAATGCTGTGGTTTTGCCACTGCCCTGGGACTACTGAATCTTGTGCATTATTTTTTATTAGCTTTTGATAAGACTTGTGTATCAGAGGCAGAACATCAGAGCTGCTTCACTTTGGCACCCTGGGCAGGCAGACAGGTCTGTGTCCTGCTCCCCTCGCTGAGCACAGTCATTCCAGCAGGAATTCCTCCCTCCCAAATTTCATGAGGTACCCAAGTGCAGTAGCACATAGGCACGGATGCTTTTTCCTTGGAATAATTTTATTTGAAAAGTGATTCTGTTCTCTGCATCATATTTTGTTTTGGAAGTGCTTGTGTCTAAAACCTTTGGAAAAGTGTAGAAATCTCTTTCCAATATCCCTGCATATAAAAGCAGGAAGGAACAGTTGTAGTTTAAGAGGACAACCCTATTTTCCTCATGAAAAATAAACGTGGAATTTTTTTTCCTTTGCCAAACCCATGTGATGGAATCCTTCAGAAATGGGATGTTGCATGACTGCCTGGAGCTGAGGAAATGTGCAAAACTTAGGAAAAGGGTATGAATCTGTGCCTGGTGTTTTAGGGCCACACCTCCTTCATCCTCTTTTACTAGTTGGCCATGGATACTGTTCTCTCTTTTTTAGTCTGCTGTGGTAGCTGTGCCCAAACAGCTTGATTGCAAATTCATCTACAGAACAGTTCAGAGTTAAAACAGCCTTTTTTGCTGCCACTGATAATCATATGCCACTATCAGCAAAATTGCCACCTGTAATCAGATCTGTAAGAGCACAGATGGCTTCCAAATGCACTAATTCAGTACCAGAGCTGTGATTTTAGCAGCAATTGCTCCTTAGCATTTTGCACCTGGAATTTTTACTAATTTTCATATTTATCAAACAGCTGTAAATTGATCCCTCCAGCTTGCAGGTACTTGTGATCTAAAGAAATTTGAGGATGATTACACTCCAATTTGAACAGAGACTTACTCTGATTCAGTTGAAATTCAGTTATGGGCTGGTCCTCAGAGGATTTCAGTGCCTTGTCCGTCACATATTTAACTGGTGAGTTACTGCTCTTGCATTTCAGTGCTTTTTTTTATTATTATTTTTAATTTCCCTTGTCCTGACTCCTTTTTGGTAATCTGAGAAGGAGCGTGCTCTACCTGCTTATATGGTGGACTTGAAGTGAATCCAGGCCATACCACTCATGTTTGGGATGTACAATCCAAAAGACAATTCCTAACTTCTGGAAAAAAAGATTTTTTCCATGTTCTGACCTTTAACAATCTGCTCCAGTGAACAGAGCCATGTCACAGGCAGCTGGTAAAGGCACTTGCCTCCTTCACAGTCTGCATCTGATGTGGGAAGGGGGGCCCTGCCAGACCTCACCCACCAGTGCCCCAAACACAAGGTTTTCCCACTATGGTGATACCAATTTTCTCTCTGCTGAGAAGTTCTGAAATTTCTTGTGATTGGAAACAAAGGATTTAGCTGGAAAAAAAGGATTCCATGCTGGCTTTGCTGTCTGTCTCCTTCAGGAGTGCTCATAAATGTCATATGACAGGAGGTAGTGAAAAAGAATGCTGGTCAGATTTCTGGTGACAGGGAGTTTCATTGTTCATGTAGTCCACAAGCCACAGTGAAATTATGCAAGATTTAAGGCTAGTGAGCTGAGTTGGGTAGAAGTTTCTTTCATACTCATTTTAAAGAAGGTGAGGAGGGAGAGGAAAATGATTTAACAGAAGAAATATGGAAACCAGAATCTATCCAGGAACAAAAACAGAAGCTGGTGGAAAACGAGATGAGCTTGTGTTGAGGCAGAAGGACTAAGAGGAAAACAGGCACATGTGTGTTAAATTTACACATGAATCCTTCTTTCTCAATTCTGATGATTATGTTTTATAAATCATATATATACTTAATTCTTTAGCACACATTTAATTCTTCAGTAAAGCATAGTTAAAGCCATGATTTGTGGTGAGGGTATGAACAGCTTCCTTCAGGGGTGAAAGGCTTTATATACTGCTAAATGATCTATATCAGAAAAATGATAAGTACTGTAATTGCTTGTCTTTCTCCAAACTGGTGTTTGCATGAAGCATTTTCAGCAAAATAGGTGAAACAATATTCAGGGTGAATGCTACTTCTGGGTTGTCTTGTGTATGTGTTGCTCATGTAGTAATTAAAAGAGAGAAACCCAAGTTTTCACTAGATCTCCTAGAGATACATTTGAAGAAGAAAATATCATGTGGTGCATTAGGCTATTCTTTAAAATGGGGAGAAAAGGAGGAAGAGTGGAGCCTCCTCCTGTTCCCCAGAGTTTCAAGAATTGATGGCTAGAACAGTGATTGTGAACATTTTCCATATGAAGTTCAGTCTCACCGAGCTGGAGGTGTTTGTCCCTCCACAGCAAACAGAGTTAGAAATCTTCAGGTGGGAGAGCTGTCCTGGGTGAACCCAGGTGCTGAAGGACTTCTTGGAGGAGGGAGGGAATGGGTCAGAATGAAGAAACAGACTGTTGTTGTCTAGGCTGGAATTCCCATTCATTTTGTTTGGTCACCTGGCTGCTACAGAAACCCTATGAGAACATGTTTTCAGCTGAGGGCCTTGTCATAAGATTAGCTGTGACAAATGCAACATCCTGGTTTCCCATAGAGAGAGCTGATGTTGGTTATTTCCGTGTCACTTAGTTGTAGTTGTGGGTTTTCTTTTTTTCTTCTTCTGAAGATATCTTTGAGACTGAAGTAGTGTCTGGTTAGCTAACACCAGTTTAACAGCCAGCTGAAATTTCCTTCCTTTGCCAGAGCACTTAGAGCTCTCTTTGTGCACTCTGAGATTTTATCCAGACAGATCATGGCTCTTCCAGTCCTGGTGATGTGTGACAGTTGGATCTGTCCTTAATGAGTTATTAAAGTGGGCAGCATCATTCAAAATTTATTTTAAGACTTTTTCAGACCTTTTAGTTATGAGACAGTGGCTGCTGCTGCCAGAAGTGGTTTTGCTGCTGCTGAGTTGTGGAAGGACAGAGCTTGTGCACGTTGTACCTGTGTGGTACATGCTGCTGACACTGTGGTGTGGATGTCCTGTGAGCAAGTAAGTTACAGCATTCAAATTACTGTAAGGCATAGTTTTTTAAAATTTGGCTTCATTCTTAATTGCAAAGTTACCTCCTCATGTATTTTGCAGGCATATACTAGAACACAGCTAGTGAAGTCAAATAGCCAGATTGTTGTGTTGTTTCTTATGCTTAGAGAAAGAAAACTTGTTTGTGAATAGGATAGAAATATACTTATTGTCAGAAAAGGAAGGTCCATAAAAGAGGAGCCAGCAGCTGAAAGCAGATACCTCGGGGAAGAGATGGGGGCAGACTGGTTCTCTCCAGGGCTTTCATCATTTTCTGCTCAAGGACTTCTTGGAGCAGAGTGGGTTTCTATTAGTTCAGTGAACCTTGATGGATTTTAGCTCTCTTGGACTTTTTCCCTTAGAAGTATTCCANAGTTGTTAAGGCTCTCTTGGACCCATATAAACTTTTTCCCTTAGAAGTATTCCATGGAAAGGAGTCCATGGTTCTTAACACATAACTAAGTGGTGGCACACCTTTCCATGGAATACTTCTAAGAGAAAAAGTTATGAACTTGTTACCAGTCAGTGCATTCTGAATCTTGTCATTCCTGGTTTGCCTCTCCTCTTAGCTGTAGTCTTCACTATAGAGTATAAAGTTTGCACAAGAATCTATCTAGCAAACAACATCTTAGTTTACTCTTAGCGTTTTGGAATCAAATTTCCAAAGCCATTTCCTGTCATATATAAGGTAAATATTTTTGATAAGTCCTAAAACCTCTCTCCTCCAAAATTACAGTCTTTATTGTAAATGGTCACTTACTATTTTTTCTTTTTTTTTTTTTTTAATTAAGAGATTGTACTCACTGGCCCAGTTCCAGACCACAGGAAAATTTTGGAGGTATAACTAATACTGTAGTCTGTATTCCTTGTCATAAGAACATAGGATAAGTAGTGAGATGGTGAACAAAATTATGAAATAAACACCTTTTTTTTTTTTCTTTTTGTATTTCAGTTAAGTACTTCCATTGGCTATAGTAGATGTTTCTCGTGTTCTATGTCCTGTACAGCTCCCAAGTATTTTGCACTTTGGGAGTCTTCAGTTTTGCATATTGTCTTAGGTTACCACAGTCCAGGGCAAAGTAAATAGCAAAAACAGAATGAGAGTCTTTTTTTTGTCAACTCTTTTAATCTGTGTATTCACAATTAGCACCTCCAGGCTTCCTTTTGCCTTCTCAGTTGCTACCCATTCTGATAGAACTTTAAAACCCAAAGTCTTTATATTAATAAGTCACATTTTTACCCCAAATTCTCAATTGTTCTGCTGTTGAATGTTAAGAAAGACAGTCAGCCTTTTCTGCTGGGGTGTGTTTCTCACATTCCTGCCTTGTGAATTTAGTAGCTATTTATTTCAGATATTGTCTTTTTATTCCATCCTATTCTATTACACCTGCTTCTTTTCATTCACTATTTTGTCTGTTAAATAAAAGTTCCCTTTTATTAAAGTAATTGTACCACCACATGTTTTATCCAAATTTTTTTAGACTGCCTAGCTAATGCTGAAGATAGTGACTGAGATGAGTAATGTTTTGCTGATCTCCAAAATATAGAATTAATAGGGAAAGAATCACAATGTTGATCAAGACTGGTTGATACTAGAAATCTGTGTCCCTGTTGAACCAAAGCATTTAAAGCATTATCTGAAACTGCATTGTAACTGGAATGCTGTATTGGCCAGGGGGTAACAATTGACTTAATTGTATGAACTCAGATGAAATGTTGTGCTGAACTGGGGACACTATTAAATTGACTTTCCTCACTAAAACAAAAGCTCCAGTGCCTGCTTTTACACTGTGTCAGTAATTGAAAAAGCTAATGAAAACACTCTTCTTGCTGTATGATTTTTGTTTTCTCTCCAGGGATGAATTTACCAGTAGGTTCAGTCTGTATTATTTAACAGTGGAGAGAAGCATCCTGATGTTCAGTTCAGAGATGAGGGGGAACTGGAATGTTGCAATAACTTACAATGCAGAATGTAAGGTAGGTTCAGTAAAAACAAGCATTTGAAGTTTTATCTCAACAGTGAGAGAGTTTTATTTAAATTTTATGCTTTTATTTTTGTTTCATTTAGATAGAGAAAACCCTCTATGTTAATTTTTAGGAGTGTTAAATTTCAAATACAGCACATTGATCTTGAAACACTCAATAAAGTCAATAGAACCATTTCTGGTGACAAACCCACATGTGCCATTTTTTGCACAATGGTCACTGACATATAATCTATTCTGTTGCCTTATCAAAACAAAAAAAAATTAAGACAGCAAACTAAGTAGAAATATATGTCACATAATAGTTTTAAAATAAACTATTTAAAATTGGTCTTAATGTAATTATTATATTTTTGACTGAAATACCATGTTTATTTATATTTCCTTTTCACTTTAGAAGGCTGAGTTTCTTGCTCTCATTGCTTCTGGTTCAGGCCTTGGCCAGCATTTGGGTTGTGCGATGCTGCTGAGTCAGCCAATTTGTATCAGCTTTTTACCTGCCTCTCTGAGCTGTGTAATGCTTGCTTTGGTTACACTCAAAATCCACCCAGTCTTAGCCTAGCATGCTTCACCATGCCCTTAAATACAGCAAATTTATCCTTTACTGAGGTACAGATAAAGTCCAAAGTCATACACAGTCTGTAGCAAAAGAGGGTATCAAAATCTGGTCCAAGTCCAAGGGCAGTGCACTAAGCACTGGATCCTTTTACATCAGGAAGGAAGAGTCGACACATTTTTACCCAATACAAATAAATGTGTTAAAAGCTGGCATGTAATTTTAATGGGAGATTGATTTATATATTAACTAGTCTGGGGAAAGGTGGCTTGGGAGGACTTTATCATTCTCTACAAGTCCCTGAAAGGAGCTTGGCCTCTTCTCTCATGTAAAAAGTGACAGGAGGAGAGGAATGGCCTCAAAGTTGCAAAGAGGAGGTTTAGATTGGATACTAGGAAAAATTTCTGCACAGAAAGGGTTGTCAAGGACATGCTGCTGGGGGAAGTGGTGGAGTATGAAGGTACTTTAAAGATGTGAAGGAGTGACAGGAGCATGGTTTGCTGGTGGACTTGAGAGTCCTGGGTTAATAGTTGAAATTCATGATCTTAAAGGTCTTTTCCAACTCAAACAATTCTGTGATTCTGAATAGATTTAATATTTGTGAAAGGTGCCAGACTGGTTACCTGGGACATGTAGGAGTCCTATATTCTTTAATAGACACAATAATTTGCATTGATCTAGCTACTCAAAGCTTGTGTGGGCTTAAAAGAGATACTTTTCTACAAAAATGAGAGTTCATGGTCTCTACTTTGATCCTTTGGGGTAGCCTGAATGCTTAGATCACTGTTCATGGAGGAAACATGCTACTGGATTCCTTATGAGATTTTCAAATTCTTACCTGCTGCTCCATCTTTCCCTTTCACAAATCAGAGTTTCCTCCTTTTCAGTGTTTCCTCTGTCTGCCTCGTTATGCCCCCTCCATATTTTACTCCCTCTGGAGATCTGCAATGCTGTTAACTGTTTTTCTCAGCTCCTGGCAACTGGCTGGCCAGGAGACAGTGGTTGCTGCAGCTCACTTGGGTCCAGGTATGTGCTCATTTTAACCAACACATCTGTGCTGACTTCGTCAGGATCACTTGACCCTCTTTTTGTTATGAAAATTGAAATAATTTTCTGATTAATTATTTAAAATGCGTCCTATTTTCAATATATAAATTTAGTACATTCTCTTCTTTATACTTAATACTATTTTGATACAGATGAAATATTAAGGGTACACAGGGTGTTTGGCTACTATTATCTCTAGTTTAAAATTATGTACTCTTTGCAATTCTTCAGCATCTTCCTGTGTATATTAATTTTAAATATGTGTCTTTGCTGCCCTTCCCATTACTCTAAACACAGTCCCCATGAGTGTAAGATCACTACTCCTAGTCATCCTGTCAGCTGGATTTATCCAAGTGTTATCTGAAATGACTTACAGACATTCAAAGGAATGTTATTTCTGTCTTCTTATGAAGGCCTTGGTCCTGCCTCATTAATGATTATAATAATCCCATTTTCTTTATTATGCATACAATAATATATGGTATTCATACAATAATTCATGGGTTAAGATGTCAGTACAGACATGTGCATTTAGGAACCGATCTTTAGACTGTTTAAATTGTTTCTGTTCCATCAGACTAAGATTGTAGTTGAAGAATTTTTTTGCTCATGGTTGCCATATGTTTGTGTCCAGTTTTTTTGGTCAGTGTTTATACTGTGGCATTCGGGAGAATTTTTTGCAAACAGAAATATCATTTTCATGGCTGAAGTCCTTGCTCAGCGTCAACTAAGAGCTGATTCTTTGAGCAGTCCTTTTGAAATCCACTTCTTCCTGATGATTAAGCTGCACTTTGCCGTGCAAAGCTGAAATTAAATCCAAATGATCCAAATTAGCTGTATGGTCTGAAGATGTACACACTGACTTAGAAGAGAATTTGGATATATCTGCACAGCCCCAAGCAGGAGGGAGCTGGCATGAGTATGTGCCACTTCATTTATGCAGTGAGCACTGGGTCAAGTTGGAGGGATTCCTGTGGCTTTCTGTAGCACAGGCACAGGCAGACCAAGCTAGTAGCTTCCTGTGAAAGCCTGGAAATTTATCTTCTGTTTGAAATTGGCCTAAGAGTTGCCTGAATGCTAAAGATGTTTAATTATTTAAAGATGCTTAAGTAAGTCAGTTACCTAAATATGTATGTGGGGAGGAGGGGAAGAAGAGTAATGACTATAGGATTTGGCCTAATATACTTAGCCTGGGTTTTTCAATTTTTACATATATATTACTTTGTTTACATATATATTACTTACTTTGTAGCCTTTCTGCAGTAATTTGTGGATGTGAGTCAGAGGCTAAGCTTGAAACCAGATATTAGAAAGCTTTAATAGGACCATTTCCAGCCAGCCATGTGAATACCACAGCTGTGCTGGGGTCAGAGAGGCTTTTATGTTTGTCTCCAAGTCTGACAGAAGATCTACTTGCCCTTAAGTCCATCTAATCAAATCATTATAAAGTAAATGCTATGGAACATAGATCACCCTTTAATAACCAGTTTCATGACACCAGAGGTAGTTATGTATCTTATATTAAATCATATAAGCATGTGCTTTTCACATCCCCCTTTTAACTGTTTTTGTTTTCTGCCATGGTTACGCCCAGATGAGGAACTGGGGAAGTCTGCCATAAGTTCAGCAAGTACTAAGGTAACCCAAGTCTTTGCTGAAAGACATTATTTATTCTATTAATATTTAATCTGGAGCAACCACTGACCTGCATAATTTGATAGAGATGGATGAGCTGCTCCCTGAACACTTGTAATGCTCTTATGCTTCCTTCACTTTTTAGAAGGAATGTAAACAAGTAAACACCAAATACTGTGTTGTGGAAAAAAATGTGTAAAACAAGCCAAGAGTACTTGCTATTGCACATAAATTTTCCTGTCTGTTTTTCTGAAATTCCTCTGGGGGCCCATCAGTGTCTCTGAGGTGGCTGGCTGCTCAGGGGCTCTCCTGGCACTCTGAGGTGGGTTCCCAGCACACAGTATGTGCTGTGCCTTCTCAGGCACACAATAGCTTCTGCTGGGGTGTGTGTTTCTCCCCTCAGTGAGCCCCTGCAGACATCGAGTTACTCATCCTGAGCAGTGGGATGAGACTGGGGAGGTTTGTCCCTGTCTTGGTAGCATTGCTCCTGCTCAGCCTTCTCCCTGCTTTGTGGGAACACAGAGGCAGCTTCTGAGTCTGTTACAGCAGCTCTTTAAGAGCATCATTTGCAGTTATTACTCGAAGTACACCAAGATTAGATTCATTTTTCTGAGCTAGAGTTAACTCTGAATATTATTTGAAACAAATTCTGTGAAGTCATTATCTATGCTGCTTTGCCAGTGTGTCCTTTTTCCCAGATGTCTTAATCATCTGAAATTATTTGATTCAGTCTGTGATCTAAAAATGCTCATTTGACCCTTTGTTTCTCATGTCAACACCCTGTCTCTGTCCTTGGAAATTCAGGAGCATACCTTCTTCCACTGCAGGTACTGGTTCCTTTCTCTGTCAACTGCATGCATAGGTGATATGAGAAAAAATAGGGAAACCTGTGTAGCCATGTGACAAATGGGTTTATCTTCTCCCTTTGCCTCCAGTCCATCTGATCTCTGCTGCAGGGGTCGCTTCCAGCACCCCACACCAGTGACCTAGGAGCTGCCAATAAAAATTACAACAGGCAAGATCATTTCTTTCTGTGTCATGAGAAATTCTCACAGATAATAATTGCTGCCGTGCAGGTGCTGTGAAGGGAGTAGCATTCTCTCAGGGCCTGTTAAATGCAAGCATTTTTATGTCAAGGATATTATAGTATTCTCTCCCACAGGAAAGAGAGAGCATTTTTCAATGCCATTAATACTTAGTTCCCTAAAAGATTGAGATCATGGACTTGAAACCATAATAATGTTTAGCATGAAATAACTAATTTAATTTATGAACAATTTATTCATAAACAGTGAGGTCTTTAGCAGAAGTCTTTAGTGAAGTCTTTAGCAGAAGTCCACATGCCAAAGTGTAGTGCAATGAAGTACTTTGCCAATAATGTATCTCAAAAATTTCTGAAGAAAATAATAAAGTCTTTAAATGGTAAAAATTTAACAAAACCTTCATTACTCATAAGTGGTCTGATACTCCCGTGTTATAGATTAAAAGAAAAATCAGTGCTATTCCTTTCTCATTTCATATACCACATATTACATATATATACTACGTAGCCCACAAAATACTGCAATCTCTGCTGCTGCAATCCATTAAAACTCCTTTCAGGGCAAAGGATCAGTACTCATTTCCTAGCTTGGTCTAGCATTGTATCAGAAAAATTTGTGCAGTGATTAGTATTGCTAAAAAAGGTTTATCCCCACAACATCTGTCTCTGTGCTGATTCCATGCTATTGTCTGTGTCTCAAAAGTCTCTTTAATTTAAACATAGGCACATTCTAATACAGAGACACTTTTGCACCAGAGAAACCATAAAGGGTCAGTACTACATTCATTTATTGGTTATTCAGCAGAAATGCACAGAGTAGTTTAGTGCTTTTTTTTTTTTTAACTGAAGCATCTGTTTGTGATTCCTGAGTAGATATCATGTATCAGAGTAGAACAGAGTTTCAGTGCCTCATTAAAACCAAATTCCAAGTGACAGCAGATGGAGTAGGAGCTGGGATTAATTGTTAAGGAAAGTGAGAGCTGAGGGTGTTTTCTTTCAGTTTTAAGAATTAAACTTCCTGCCCTAGTTAACTCTGAGATATTTGGATTTGATACAGATTGATAAGGAGTTTACTGTAGCTGGGAGATAAAGAACAACCTCAGATCACCTCATTAGGACCTGATTTTATTCACTGTGACATGAAAAAAGTGTTAGTAAGGACAAAGTGAAAAATACTCAGCTATTGCAAAGTTTTCTTTGAGGATTCAATAAAACTAGTATGTAAAAACTTATGAGTTAGAAATACATGGAGTTCAAAGTTTGGAGGGTCTTCTGAAGCTTGATTAAGAAATTTACAATTTCTCTTTCTGAAGAAAATAAGAGGCAGACATTATGTCTTGGTGAAGAGTAAAGAAAAAGGCTGGCCTGGTAGAGAGGATCTCTGGTAAAAGATTTTAATTAGGTCTTCCTATGGGAATCTAAATGCCTTTAAAAGACAGGCTCCTGCACTGCTTGAAGGAAAAGAGTTTCTCACCAAGAATGTCTGTGCTGCAAGATGTGACAGCTGAGTTTGGGTTTGGCTGGGCGAGGCATTATACAGAGCTGTCTGCCCAGAGAGTTCCCTGACGTGAGCACTTCTGTGTTTTACATCCCAGAATGCAAGTGGAAATAATAAATTCCCACTGTTGCAGACCCCTGCCTGCACAGGCTGACCTCAGTAAGAAATGGTAGTTGTTTAAATGCTGTCACTGGTTCCATTTTGGAAATGCTTTGTGGTGGTTTTGACAAACCACCAAGCCAGCTCTTCAGCACAGGAGCTGTGGCAGGTCCCTCATCTTAAAATAATAAACATGATATTGTAACAAGTGCTTAGGTCTAAAGATGACTTTTTTACCCAGATCAGAGTGACAAATGTTCATGTGTGAACATGCTTGGTAATGTTCCCTTTTTGCTGTTGTGTCTCCAGGGTGGAGATCTGCCAATTATTGCTCCAGGATATGCCTCCTACATCAAGTGTCCCTGCACAGTACAGGGCAGAGGCTGTGCTGTCCATTGCCACAAAAATGCAGTCACTCAGCCTGTTGGATGACAAACACAACACAAATTTACTCATTTGAGACAGAACTTCGTTTGATTTGGGATTGTTTTTTTTTACCTTTGAAATAAAAATTGGAAAATTTTGATTTCACACCATTTCTGGAAGGATTAGTCTTGATGACAGATATGAGGAAGTAAAAGGAAATAATCTTGATCTAAACTAATAAGAGAAAGAGTCTTCCTTGCTTATGCTGTATATTAGTCAAGGCAAAATTCATTTAAATGACAAAGCAGTGATTCTTATGTGTTTATTGCTGTGTAGATTCTGCATGTTTGCTGGTTTAACATCTTTAATATAGTTTAACAACTTACCTTTTCTAACAGAGGTACCTTTTGCAAAACTGCCTTGGCAAATAAGATACTGTAGCAAACAGAAGAGAAAGCTAAGGATGAGGAAAACTAGTTGTCTTGGGTAAAATCAAAAATTCTGTGAGTGCTGATGGACACTACTTCCTTTTTTTTAGTAAGAAGTGTTTGACTCACATTCTAATCCCTAAATTGCACTCATATTGCCTGTGTTGGCCTGAGTGTTTAGTTTACACTTCTGAAATTAATCCCCTGCTCATTCCCTCTGCTGCAGTATAGATAAAATAGTGTAGTAGGCAAAACTAATTTCTTTTAAGTGACTCTGTACTGAAAAATGCTTTCCAGATGCTGATGGTTTTCAGTTCATCAGATCAGACTAAAGCTGTTCCAAAATCAGGTCCCAAAACTTGTCCAGCATGTCTACTGAATCCTTAATACCAGCTTTCTGTTCTCTGTGCTCCTATTGCACTTCATTAATTGTGAATGTATACAAAGAACAACATATTAATGGTAATTTTACATTTTTACTGTGTTTTAGCTGTTTTCCTAGTCACTAAACGTAACTTCAAACACCTCAGTAGGTCAGGCTATATGATGAAAGACTTGTTTTCAATGCTCTTTACCAAAATATTTAAAAATTGCGAAAGAAAAAAAATTCTTTTCTCCCAAATATTTCTTAAAAAATAGGAAATTCCTTTAAAATTCAACAATTGCTAAGAAAAGAAAAAAATAAAATTATTTCATTACCAGAAACTTTTTAGATAGTTGCAAACATACAGTCTTTTTTGCAATAATCATACAATCTTGAAAAAGCTGGTGCAACTTAAGACAAATAAGTTTTTGATGCTAACAGTATATTAAATACTTGCACGCTTTCAGTAGCACAGAATTGCTCCTGTTAATGTAAATAGTGAAATGCAGCTCAGTTAGGCAGGATCAAAGCTGGAAGGAGTACACGATTTCCTTCTTACTTGTGAGGCTCTGCATAAAACATTCAATTTTCACCCTTTGTAGAGCAGTAGAGGCTCCTGAGAGAGAGCTTTGTTCCAGCACACTGCACTGTCTCTGGTTGCAAAACTACTTTAATCTGGAGGTGACAAACAGGAGAGATTAATGGCTTCAATCTGGGCACACAGAGCCACGTGGATTCTTTGACAAAGGAAGAACAAGATTGCCTGGGATTTAAGAAAGAAAATATTGACTTGGATCATGAGTATAAAATATACATTATTATACAGCATCAGATATTTTTAATATCACCACAGAGATGGGAATGCTGTGTACACTACAGTGCCATATCAGCAAAACTGCTTAAGTGTACATTTAGGGAAATTTCATGAGCTTCAATAGCAGAAGACAGCTCACTAAAGGTGTAGATAAAGGAGGGGTTAGGCAGGTGTTTAAACATTGGAGTAGATGTTACATCATTGTTTTTACAAGGAGATGGTCAAGACACAGAGAGCCTGAGTGATTTCTCCAACACTTTCCAAGAAGTCTGGGGATAGGAGAGAAGCTGAACCAAATTTTCTTGTGCTTTAGACCCCAGGTTAGACTCAAGAGTGACCTACAAAATCACCTTAAAATGCAGATGATGTCAACATTGCTATTTGTTGGTGCAAATCCTGGTGGAATGGGAAAAAAATTCAGTCTTTGTACTACTAGGGGCTCTTACTAGGCATCTTTTTAGATGGATGTTTTGGATAAGATATTTTAGGCTGGTTTCATCAATGAAAGTGAGGGAAATTTTAAGATAAAAATAAATTTTAAAAGTTTCAATCGTCCCTTTGATACATCTATATATATTTTTCCTTGTCCTTGTCTTGTTTTTAGACACTATTTAACCTTTTCTGCAAAAGATGAAGTAGACGGGCTAGGATTTTAAGGGAGGTTGCAAAAATAATGTTGATAGATTTTAATTGCTAACCAGTGTGCTGTCCTCTTTGATAAAAACCTTTTCTTAAGTCAATTAAAATAAAAGGCTTAGAACACAGGAGGGTGCAAAGAGGTGACAAGAAATGATGTATGGTCATATTAGTTGGAGAGGTGTAATATTCATTTGCAAAGACACAAGGGAATGCAATGATGATGGGACAAAAAAAAAAAACCTCCTCTCATCCTCTTGTTGTGCTGGGAGCATAGGAAGATTTTTCCTTGGTGGTTGATGTGAGTTGCAAGAAAATGCAGTTAAGACTTTCTGAAGATTAACTTGTGACGTGTGAGACTGAAACCAAGAAACACTAAATACCATTTAGGCCTTTGTGACAGTGTGACACACTCAGCACTTTTATAAAACCAGGCCATTTAATTATAGCTGGGAGGTTAGGGAAGGTGAATTTTAAAAATCTTAACCAAAAGCCTTAAAATATCAAAGGGAAGTAAATCTAAAAGCTAGAAGTGTGAAGTTGACATATGGTGCAATGATTTTTGGGTTGGTGTCAATTATGCAGGTTGATGGGAATTCAGTAGAACTCTAACAATATTGGGAAACCAGGTGAATGGACTGAATGTGATCAGCTTCTTCCCTCTGCTGTCTCATCTGGATATCTTTGAAATAAGTGTTTTTGATGGAAAATAGCTGTGAACTAACAAAATTTTTTACTGGACTTGTGAGGGCCTATCTTTTCTATTCTGTCTACAGACTGCAATTGAAAAAATGAGAAAGAAAAGGCCAAATGCAGGAGATACAGAAAGCTCTTTGTTAGATAAATCACCCACAGTAAGAAATCAAAGCTAAAAAAAACAACAAAGCAACATAAAACCCCAAATTCAAATTTCAGTCCAAGAATCTTTTAAGTTGTCTGCTCTATGAAACTCTAAGGCCAAAACAGAGTCTTCATTTTGTGTCAAGACTGCAGTGATGGAATATTCTTACAGTGGATTTAGTTCATCCCCATCAGTTCTTCCATTGACACTTGTGGAGGTTTTTATAGTGCATGGCTCTGAGGCTCTGTACTTTGAAGCTCAGTTCCTCTTCTTCCTGAAAACAGAAAAGTAATCCTACTGCCTTTAGGAGAAGAAGTTGGCTAATAGAAAAATTATATTAGCATGAAATATTTTAAAAAAAATAGAAATAAAGGAGAGACTTGCTTGAGAGAGAACAATGGACACTCATTTGCTGTCTCATGGAGACATTTTGTGGCTTTTAGGAAGATCACCATATGACTTACATGCTGCTGAAGTCTCACTAGAGGGCCCAGAGTTTTGTCTCTTTTGCTTGAATGATTACTTAGAATGAGAATTCTTTTCCTGTCCTGCACCCAAATCAGTTAAAACTGCATAGAACTACTCATGTTTTCCTGATCTATGATCATGTGTGCCCACTCAGGCAGTTTGTGCAGCATTAATGGAGGAAACAGAGTAAAACTATGTTTTCTGGTTGAAATTCTTACAGGAGTCAAGCCTCCACTTTAATGACAAACCAGAAAAAGAAAAGAAAAAAGTTATCTTAGTCCCCCAGTACCTCCCTCCACGTCCAAACTCCTTCATGTCACCATCCTGGTTGTGTGAGCAGCTTTCATCCAGCCTTGGATTCAGGAGCAATGTCTTCTCCTGTCTACAGATGGGCTGTCACTGAAACATCTAAATGAGTGTTGATCTCTTATGAACTTGTGGCAGGCTGCTGGCAAGCAAGTCTTTAGTTGAATTAAAGTCACTGACTCTTAAAAAGAACCTATTAAGTACAGGAAAATAAAAAGTGAATTGAAGAGATCTCTGTGTTTAATGTTATATTAGCTGGATAATTTGTTCTAAATGTTCTTTTTGAAATATTGTGGAGATCTAAATAATCTGCAAATCTGATCAAGAACTCTAGCTTTTACAAGGTGCTAATAAGTTGGCCAACCATAGTATAAAATATACATTAGTCTTAGGACCTCATGGGGAAGTTTGTGTGCTAAACTGAAAACAGAAAAGAAACAGCAAGTTTAAATAGTGTTGTCATAACATACTGCGTCACATACTCTAGTATTTAGAGATGTGTTTTTGGAAAAGGAGAGGAAATGGGTTAAATGTAGCATCATGAGTAGAGTACATATGAATTTCATATACTATTAATCTTTAATCTTTAGAGCTCCTATTTAAGCCTACAAATACATTAATCCAGGCATCAGCTCTTCTCTGCTATCTTGATCATGCAGGTCACAGATGTTGCTATAGTAACCTTGCATTACCAATGCAAAGACAGTGAAGGATCTGGGTATCTAGATAAATAAAATAATTGGGGGGTGTTTGCAACAGCACTCTGCTTAATGTAATGCTTAGATCCATTGAATGAGCACTTGGTCCTGTGTGGCTTAGGGCCTTGACTTGAGGACAAGAGAAAGGCTGGCACTTGAAGCCAATTTCTTGTGAAACAGGTTAGTGACTAGAGAGATGCTCTTCACTGGGAAGGCCCAGGATTTGTATCACAGATGATGTTCACTTGTTCCAGTCATCAGCCACAATGTCAAAAGACAGACTGCTATGGATCCCACATGTGGAACCTGCTCTCTTAGATGCCAATGTTTAGATATTTTTAAAATCAAGAAAAGGTGTTTTCTGTGAAGCTGAGGTAAGCCCATGTTGTTGAATGCAGTTGTTGAAGACAAATCCCAGTGCTAGATGGGCTCAGACACTTTGTCTTACAGGAGAAACAACTTAATTGCAGAGTGGTTTGTTACAGGCATTGTTTGGTGCAAGTGCTGGTCTCTCATGGGGACCTGTCTTGAAGACAGAGAAATGAGAATTTTCAAGTGAGAAGCAACAAAATTCTGAATCAGATTTGCCTGTGAATTAAATATTTCTGATCGTCCATGGGCTTGAGCCCCAGAAGAAGCTTTGCACTATTTTGGTTTTGTAGAGGACCCGTGTGAGCTCTACAGGTGGGAAAATCCTGATTTGTGTATTTTTTTTGTACAGTGAGGAAGCTTCCTATGAGAGTTATTTACTTTCGCTATGCCTCTGAGTTTTCAGAAAGCACTTCCTTCTTGTAGGAAGTTCTCGTTGCAAGTTTGAGGCTTTTTTTGGGGTTTAGATAAGTATGGCCACTGGGTTAAGAAGTAATACAGGAATGCAGATAAATAAAGGCAATAGTGAGTGCAGACATCATGGAGTAATGATGATTGCTCTATTTTCATTGGAAACTAAGTCTAAAACTACTCCTGTAGCCACAGCTCATCTGTGCTACAAATTGAATTTGCTGGCTAAGCCTGTAAAATACCACTTGAGCCTAAACCAGTGAAATAAGGGAAGAGTTAAAATTCCAGTCTCCTGTGACCCTTTGTTCAGCCTTCAGTCCCTCAAAGGAAACCTCTCATTGCTTTAGAAGGGTCCCAACTCTTTTCCTTTTTGTCTGGCCCTGAAAAGCCAGATCAGTTTTGCTACTTGCTTTGTTGAGACTGTCAGCCTGCTCCTGCCGAGAGGCTGCTGCTGGCCAGGCAGCTTTCTGCAGGGGGAACAAGGGAAAGAAAGATTCTGCATCAGAAATTCCACTTGTATTGCTTTCCTTGCCTCCTTCCCAGCACAAAGGTGGTTTTGTTTGTGCTCAAGAACCAACTAAAAAGTTTGGCCGTGGAATGAGCTCTCCTCTGGAGAGAGGGGAAGGAGTGGAACATGTAGCATACAGCTTCAGACACAAACTTGCACCCACTCCCTCCTCCAGGTCGTGGGCTAGAGATGGATATTGCATTAGCTGGTTGTTGTGTTACTTCACACAGCTGCAGGGCAGCTCATGAGACTGCAGTTGCTGGTTTGAATCCTCGAAGAAGTAATTAAGTTGGAATATTCTTATTCTGTTGTAATTAGGAGAAAACTTGAAAAAAAATGTGCTTCCCCCTTGTTGGTGGGACACAGGGAATATTTGGGTATTTATAATTTGCTCACACTGGCATTTGTTTCAATTCAGAGTATTTGGTGCTGCCAAAAGTAGGAGAGAAGAAAAGCACTTCCCTTGCAGCTGACACCCAATTAGGCTTCTCAAGGTGGGCATTACTTCAGCAGACTGAATAATGTTAGACTCATGGAAATAAAAATTCTCCCAATAGTTCCTGCTGGTGTACACCCTGGTGTACACTCATATAGTGTGTAGTGTATCAATCTCTGCTGATAAAAAAGGTTCTGGTCCTGAAAAGATCTTATCCATGTGGCTTGTTTCTTGTGTAACCGAGGATTTGCAGGATCAGGGAAGTATCCACATTGTTTTTCTTCCTGTCAGAGATTAGGGAGCTTTTTGTGTGTACTAGTCTTACGAAAATGTAGCCTTGCACAAAGCACCACTGAGCACATTTCAGGGTTTAGGCTCCAGCAGCAAGAGGATAGATTTGGCCCCTATGTCCAAGGCAGGACACTAAATCAGATGGCACTAAATCAGATGGGTAACTGAATGTCTGACTCTGCTTAGATCCCTTGGGCAATGATGAGGGACCTTGAAAGAATTTGTGTATTTCCTTTTGCCTCTGCAAAAGAGGGTGGTTTACATGTTTTAAAGTGAAGACAGGATGTGTAATGCCTCCATAAGAAATGTTAGTGAAGTGAGGGTACCTAGCAGTTGCCCAATGTCATTCTGTATGGGCTTGGTGCCCTTTCCCACTCTCAGGCCTATGGAATTTGCAGAATAATCAGCCACATACCCCCAGTGACTAGGTATGTTCAAGGGAAGGTGTGGGATACAGAATGTCTGCATAGTTAGCTGGGAAGATCAGCTTCTGGCTTTTTAGCTAAAAACAACTCAGAGAGCTGACCTTTGAATCTGGTGTCTGATACTGCAAGTTAAAAGCTGGCTTGGGGATGACTGGAGAGAAAGCACATTCTGTTCCTCATTGCAGCCTGTGCACAGATGTGAGAAATGGAAGGAGCTGTGGTCTGGGGAGCTGCTTTCCATCAGAGGAACACACCAGTTGGACTGGTTCATCCCAGGGCTGCTGCTGAACCTCCAAAAGACATCACATACAAATCTATTTATAATGGAGTGAGGAAGGGTGGGAAGAAATAAAGTGTGAACAAACCATTTTATTTTAAAATTAGTTCATGCTTTCAACGAAGGTCTAGTTTTCCCTGCAAGCTTGCCAACATCCCTTAATTCATATCACTTAGAATAAAATGACTTCTGGGTGTAAGGAAGATTTGAATTGTCTTTTCTGTATCACTAAATAATGATTGCCTGGGGAGATAGGAAATGTAAATTGAAAATGTATGAGGTGTAGCTGGTAATATGTTAGATGCATTATCTCCAACCCGAGGCCTTCAGTCAAAAGAGAAGGTCATCTGTAATCATTAAAGAGCAGCAGCTGGTACTTACATTTTAACTTTTCCTCTTTTATTGAGTTAAATTTTCTCCTCATAACCACTGCAACACTTTTCTGAGGAAGCATGTGTGTTGACTTCTTACACTGCCTAAATTACATTCTTTTGCTGTAGTTTATGAGACAGAGGATGCAGGGGGTCAGTACTTTGCTGAATGACTAATCTTCATTAGTTTTCTGGAAATGTGAGATTTTCCCCTTTGCTTTCTTTTCTGAAAAATCTCACTTTGTACAATTTGTATCTGAACAATTCAAACCATGAAAATATTAAGCATCATTTTTTGTACCTGGATTGGAATTGATCTTTTCTTCTAGATGCAACTCACCTTAAATTACACTGAGTCAGACAACAGTGTAGAAGAGGTACCAGCTGGTCCCATGAAGTACTCCTTGTGCTTTGCTGAATGGCAGAGGACATGTTCCTTAAACTTTAGCCTCATTGTTAACATTTAGAAAGCAGGGCTGGAATTACTGATGGTAACAGTGAATAATGTAGTGAATTTTGATCATCTGAGGCAAGATCTACTGGGCAAATGTGCTGGAGGGAGAAGAGTATGGCCTGCCTCAAATTCCCCTCCAGATATTCCCAATGAAAGCAGCATACTGAATGGAGACTTCTCTCTCTTGCTGAAGTGAAGAAGGATTGGTTTTAGTGGGTGTCCTTGTAAACCTCCTGGTTAAACCTCCTGGTCTGTCTTCCCATGGAGCAAGAGGGAATCTTTGAAGCCTTGTGTCTCCTGGGGCGAGAGCAGTTCTGCACTTCTGAATTTAGTGGCATTAATCATCCACCAATGAAGTGCACAAGCAACAGTGGGATTTGCTATTTAATTGAACTCTGCTTTTCTAGTTGTTAATTACACTCCTTTTATGGTTTTTCATGTTTAGCTGTATCATTACACTTAACAGAATGTTTGTTGTTACCTGCTGTGATTTTGAATAATTCATGGCATTAATACACAATTAGGGACCATCATAAGTTCTCCCTGGAGAAAACCAAAAGTTACTTTGCTGGTTTTGTGTATTTGAAGATGAGTGGAAGGCAGGTTCTGGCTTCTGTGGTCCTTTATCAGAAAGATGATTTTGAATCAGCCAATAAAATTAAAGTATGAATCTTGAGAGTATAGTATGCACAGTATATTTGAAATATTTTTATGAAATTGCTTGCTAAACTGGAAATAACCCAAGTAAATCAGCCCTGGACCTCTGGAAATGGCAGTGTGTTGTACTTTCAGTTAATTGTTTCCACAGATGTAGTCAATGACAACACTGTGTTTATCCTATGGCAGTGTTACTGCAGCTCTCCGCTTCATTTCATTTCCTTTTCTTAATGGATGAGTTTACCGAATCTAAAAATAAAATCTTATTTTCCCATCATGACAGGGATTTTCTTACATGGTTTTTGTGAGTTGCCCTAGAAACAAGAAAACACTGAAGTTAGGTCAGAAAAATAAGTGTCATGCCAGCCATTGTTGTTTCTATTTCTTTGGTTCTATCATAATATTCGATAAATTATGTGACTGAGGAGTCCTGCTGATAGTTGATACTGGCAGGTGGCTTCTGAACAAAGATAGGTGTGGCATATTTCTTTTGATGAGAAGAAGGTCAATGAGAATCTTACATGGTGAGAAGTCTCCCTCAGGCTGGCATGTGTCCTGGAGCTGCTGCTCTCTGCCAATGTCTGTCCTTTCTTGCTGTCCCAGGTTTGCGTTGACTTTATGTAGTGCTATCAGCCAAGATCTTTCACACTGCATGGGTAAAATCTTTCTGGCTATCTCCACAGGTAGCTATATTTTCTCATTTTTCTAAATTATAAAAACGCTGGTCCTCTGAAAGTGAGGCAGACCTGTTTAATGTTATACAAAGGCCACTCCCAAAGGTTAACTGACTTCTAAATACCCAGATTGTTCCCTCCACTCACTACAAGTTTGCAATCTGCTTAATATATGCACAGTCAGGGAGAAGCTGTAAATATAATGCTAAAAGCAGACGCTTGGAACTATTGCTCTTGCTTCTCTTCAGCTTATGCAACTGTTTGCAGTAGCTTGTTGCCAGCACAACTGTTGTGTCCTAGTACTTTGGGCTTCATCTTGTAAGTCTCCTGAATATGCTGTTCCCATTACAACACTTTGAACAGATCCATGTGAGGAGCTTTTGCAAGACCAAGTAGTTAACTGAAAGCCACAAACACATCACCACCTGCTTAATTCATCAGTCTAGAACTGAGGTAGCTCATGAAGTTATGCCAGCTGGAGTCCTGGCTAAAAAAAACCAAAACCCTGGTAACCAAACATTTTGATCATCAGAAGCCTGGACCTCAAGATCTAATTTAGATAGGTCATTCTCCCATTGCAAATGACCAAAGTTCGTTCTTTCAAAGGTTTTCCAATGAGTCTTTCTGACCTTTCAACTGCAGCTGTATGTCCACTTATAGCTGTTCTCATCTGCCTATTCCATCTGCAGCCACAGCCATCTCTCTGCAGACAGACTCAGAAAATCTCTGACAATAAATAACATTCTTGCTCCACAAGCATTTAAGTCAATTGAAGGTGATGAGGTGATGCAGGAAATTACTGCTTTCATAAATTCCTGGGTCTGTGCTTGAGGCATAGTGTAATCTGTGGTACTTGTCTGCCAGTGTGGATCTCCAAGAACATCTTACAAAATTATAGGCTAATGCTTTAACAAAGTGTAGGAGGGAAGGATGCATTTTATGTAAATTTAGTCAGGAAGACTTTGAAACTAATTGCTTAAAGTGAGTGGGGAAAGTTGATGGAGTGTGATAGACATACAGATTTTTTTTTTTCCTGCTTTTAGAATAGACAGTGTTGATTAACTGGGCTTAGTACTGCATATATTAACTAAGCATCAAATTGCTCAGTGGATGAGGCTGCTCTGTGCATAAACTTGCAGGCCATACTCTGGATGTTATTACAGATGTGGATTTAGGGAGTTTTGGAGTTGCACTTCTGCAGAGAAAACCATTGGTTTCGATGAACTTGGTATTGAATCACTGTCCTTGCCTAATGTCAATATTTTATTTGTAAAAATGGAATGAGACCCTAAGGGAAAAAAAAAAAAAAAGTGTAGTCATATCTGCAGAATAGACCATTTATTCAGAAAAGTCTCAGACTTGGGAGTAATGGGACGGAAATCCTCCTTCACATATGCTCCTCAGCATGAGTACCCCTGAGAGGTGTCAAAGGCTTGTCTGTCAATCAGCCTGCTGGTTTATGTGCCAAGTCCTGTTTAGTCTTGCTGGTTTGAGCTTGTTAGATCTGCTGACTTGTCTGTTAGAACAGCCTCTGATCTTTCTTTAGGGCCATTCAGGACACATCCACCATTCTGCAGGCATGGGCTGCACTCCTTGTTCCTGGTAGATCACCTTGCATTTTTACCATATTTGCATCTTTAAGGAAAGTCAGTAACGTCATATTCACACTAGCTGGAGGCTGGAGTTAAAAGTTAGAGTTATGTGCTTGATCTAGAATTGGGATGTGCATAGATGTCTAGATGTCTTTTCTGGCTGAATGAAACACATCACTGTGCCTGCTGCAGTGGGCCAAATTTGCTGTTCTCAAGTATGTATGAGTATGTCATGGATCTGTGCATGCATCCTCTCAGCATGAGAGCTGGGCACTTGCTGTTGTGTTCTGCCCCCTGCAAGAAACCTTGACCTAGTTTTAATGGAGAGAAGATTTTTACAATAACTGAGACTGGGTAGACTGTTCCATGCTGTGCCCTGTGGACATACACGTATGAATCCCTGACCACACCCATGAGCATTTCACTGGGGTGACTGGTGGATATGTGAGAAAATGGAAAAGCTCAAAGGAAAATGCAGAGCAAGAAGCAGCTGCAAGATTATGTGCTGGGGTGAACTCACAAGATAACTAATTTTAAAATATTATCTTAAAATACAACTAATATTAATTAAATCAAAATATGTTCTTTCCAGAAACAAAACTAACTTAAATGGATGAGCACTAGTGAATTAAAAAACAAAACAAACAAAACCCTTATGAAAATAATCCAGTGTGTCTGTTTGGAAGCACCTTGTGGGGAACACGTAACAATTATGGATCTTTGGAAAAGTTGGTCTTTGAAGACTGAGGTTTCAGTGGGTCTCCCTTAACAGGAAAGAAATGAGCCTTTGATGAACAGTGCACAAGGTTAGGTAGCAGTCACAGCATATTCTGTCTTATGTGGGACAGAAAGCCAGATGCATCACTGTTACATAAGCCTGCTGACCTGCATATTGAGCTTTGTGGTAATAGGAGTTTCAGAAAAATAAATCCTGTTCAATTTAGTTTACATAAAGACAGAAAATCCAGGTATGTTTACAATGGGAAACTCCACAAAACATGTTATTCCCTGAGGGGTTTGGTTTTAAATTTAAATTGGGAGGGCTCGAATACTTGGGACAAAGAGGATGGGAGAGGAGGCAGTCAATATGATGCAAGATCAGTCTGCTGACTAATGCTACAATCTGTATATTTGGGGAATGAAACCACAAGATGTGTTGTACACCAGCCATAACAGCCTATTATTCAAGTGGTGCCTCATGAAAAATGTTCATGCCAATTTTCAGAGGATTTTGATGGATTTGTTTCATTTGATGGTATTCTGATTTGAGATGAAAATTAGTATTTTTTTTCCATTATTTGTGAATAAAATAGAATATTTTCCATTGGAAGAGACCTTCAATGACAATCACCTAGTCTGAAGGTAATGATATCTAGAATTAGAGACATCAGGCTCTGGGGTCCCCAGCTTGAGGAATTCTCTCTGGATCCTCTGGCTGCCTAGGGTGCCAAAGAATTGCACATTTCCAGAGCTTCCAGGCTCTTGCTTCTTTTCTTTCTGCCTGGTGAGCTAACAGAGAGCTGGCAGCCTTGGAGTTTATGGGCAGAGATACTCTGCTCTGAGTTTCTTGGCATCCTGCCTAATGAGATCTGTAGAGGAGCCAGCAGCTTAGGAGCTCTGCAATCTCTGAGATAATCCTGGAGCAATAACTTCTTTCTAACTCCCACTCTCTGTCAACTTGTCAGGAATACACTTGAAGAACAGGGAAGAGGACCTGGCAGGAAATTGGGTGTGATTTCTGCAGTGTCATCAAAGTCCAATGTGCCATTAAAAATGTTTCTGGCCACTTTTAGTGACCCCATGCAGAAATCCTAATGTGTCAGCACCTTATCCTGGAGCTCCTGCATCCCTTTGCTGCAGATAGCGTGGGTACAAAGCTCAATGAGGCAGAAGAGAGGACAAAGAAATATTTTCACCATTCCAGTATCTTTGAAGCTGGGATGTGGGTCACCTGCAGCTCTTCACACAGCACTAGCCTGCCTGCAGTCAGATGCCCTACAAACCTCAGTTGTCCTGAAGATATTGGAGGATGTGATTATTCCAGGAAGGCTCCTGACTGACTTAGTGTCTAGAATGATGGTGCTGGAAAAGTAGATGAAATACATGTTGGCATCCTGAGTTTTTTCCCTTCTTCCCATGCTTGCTTTAGGATTGACCCTGAAGTTTGTGTCTGAGTAGAGATACTGGTCCAAACACTGTGTACAGGAGAATTTTCCGGGCACGCATGGACCCCAAGCAAGTACTCAAAATTCAGTAGATGTTGCCAACGTGAGTTATAGCATACTAAGTGTTGCTGTAATTTATAATCTACATTTACAGAATGATGTTTTAGCAGCTGTGGAGCCCTGGAAGGTGAGCATCCCCTTGTTTTTCCTAGACAGAGCTGAGGGATGATGGGCCCTGTGGCTCACTGTCATGACTGTGGCCCCTGCAGGGTGAATTAGGACTAATGATGCAATGCAAAATTGCCCAAATGACAGAGAGAATCTGGGCCACTGTGTTCATCTTGTCTGATTTCCAAATTTTTCAATGCTCAGGGGGACAGATTATAACAAAGTTTGAATTCCTGCTATGTAGGTCATATGCTGCATGCTGAATCCTCCATCACAGGGATAAAGCTGGACCAGGGAAACTTGATTTGCCCTTGTAAATATCAATGGGAGTAGCAGATGTTTTTCTTTTTCTGAGTAATTTCCAAGGACTTTGATTTGTGATAAAACCATCTAACTTTTACTGTTGGTGGTACATTAAAATACATTGCAGTAACTGCAACTTAACTGCAATGTGTTGCAATTATTAAACTCTGCAGTCTTTACATTTCTGTGGCTGGGCAAGATTCACTTTTGGTCTGGGGGCTTTGGAGGTGGCAAGTGGTGTGTCTGGCTCTGCCACGGGCTGTTCAAAAGTCCCATCACCCTCCTGATCCTGGAGCCATGGCTGTGCATCCTCTGTCTCTGACAGGGCTGAGCAGGCTGATTGATAAATGAATCTGCAGTGGGTTCATCTGGGAACAGAAAGCCTATGATTTGCTCACAGACTTGTAATGATACTGTTTTGATTACTACTTAGAAAAAAAATAAAATCTGACCTACTGCAGCACTTATTCTGACATTTGTCAGGACTTCATAAAGAACAGGCAAGGAAAACAAAGCAGAACAGTAATGTTCAAATATTTGTGTCTTCCAAAAGTTTTGCTATGGGGTGCAGAACATCTAGAAATCCTTTTCTTCAGGTGCTGCTTAATCTGCCCAGGATGCATATACATCATTATTCCCTGGTTAGAGAGACTATGAGACAAAAAAATGCTTTGCTGAAATGTGAATTCACTTTCTTAGGCTGATAGCAGCAAGGCAGATTTGCTGATCACTTGCTCCTATGACTGTGCATTTTAGGGGAAGATTTCTTTGTTACTGCTGCAGCTCTGTTGTAGCAATTAAAAAAAATGTGTCTAAGAAGGAGGCAATAACTCTGAAAGTGTCTTTGATGACTAAACATTATACTCTAAATATGCAGTGTTGCTGCCGATTTTTCCAGTCCCCTGTGAGTCATAAAATCTTGTCTCATATTGAGTGAGCTATTCTTAATGACCTTGACTTAAAAAAAAAAAAAGCCTGTGACTTCCCCTAAGTCAAATAATTTAAATTAATGTTTTTCTGTAGGATATTTGCAGAGCTTTTCAGATCATTAAAATTCCTGAAGGACAATGGGCAGGTCTGCATTTGCAGGCATCACTGGTGTCCCCAGGACAAAGCCTCTCTGGCCCAAAGGGTGCTGTGCCTTAGATGAATACAACCCTGGGTCATGTGTGCAGCTGTTACTGTGCAAATGTGACTAGAACTGCCTGGGAGGGTCCTCTGGGAAGGAGACAGCATGTTCCAGAGGCTGAAGGGTTCAGACATCCTCCACTTCCAAGGGCCTTATTTTGTCCTGCTCACAATTTGTGCTCTTTATATTATCATGGTTGTAACTTACAAGGTTCATGGCTGCTACCTATTGCAAATATATCTGTTCCAGTGCTGTTCTACAGATGCTTTTTGGGCATGATCTTAAACATTGCCAGCAGAATCTAATCATGATGATTTCTATGTTAAGGGTGCCTCCCTGAGAAACTGAAAGGGGAAGGATGTGAAATTAACCAAGTTGAAAACATTTTTATTGCATTTTTTTGCAGAGGAGGGAAGCTGTGGGTGAATCTATCTATTACATTTTCAGCACTGGAAGGAACACCATGTGTCCCAGTTGCAACCAGATGCATTATAGTACTAAAGCATACAGTGAATTATATTAGATGTGAAGTATTTGCTGTGGGTTGCTCCTTCTATCTCTTACTATAGGTAATTTCTTGATAACACTCAATTCTTTAACTGCAGCAAAACATGCACATGATTGAGGTTTTCTCCATTTTTGACTTGACAAGATTATCCTTCTGGAATTTGCTTTTTCATTGTACTGGGTTGCATTATTGTTGTGAGATGCTTCTCAAAAGCAGTGTGCCTGACACATGGAAGGTAACACTCTGCCATCATATTTGGACATGTCATGCTGTTAGTGTCTCTATAGTATGATGTTAACTCATTTACATTATCTTTTAAATCCATTATGATTGTCTTAATGGGAGAAATATAAATAACAATTAGTTCATGTGCATAATTTACCACAAAAAAGCATCTGCATTTAATAAATACTGTTAGGTATTCAAGACTAATAAAGGCTTGGAGCTGTCTAAATGAGGCAGTGCCATTACAGGAAAATCAAATCAGCAAAGTAAATGAAGTGCTGTGGAAGTTCCTTTGCATAAAAAGGTGTTTTAATTGTTTCTTATTTAAAATTGGAATAAGGCCACTCTTTAATAAGGAGTGACACTGGGTGAACACTATCTTAAAAAAAAAAATCCAACTGGTTTTTCCTTTTTTTATGTGTGTGTTCCAACAATCTGTGATCAGTCTTCAAGGTTTCCTAGTCTGTCATTTTAAACTGCTGAACTGCCTCATATCAGCACGTTTCCCCCTAAGCCTCTTGGCAAGCTAGCTATCCTTGGCTGCATGTGGGAGATTTTGGGATAGCAATTGATCTCAGAAGTGTGTCTGTATGTCACTGCTGCCTGCCTGCAGAGTTGTGGAATATTTGATGAGCAGGAGGTTTGACATCGGGGATCTTCTGTAAGCATTTGCTCCTCAGAGCTGCAAAAGATTGCAGGGATATTGTTCTAGAAGACATTTTTTGAAAGCAAATATATTATATATATATATAGATAGACCATTAACAGAAGAAATTAGCTTCCAGGATGAAGTTCAGCACAACAGTGAGTTCAACTGCCCATGCACATCTCTAAGATTCACATTTTCAAGTCCTGTTCACTATAGTTACCCAACCTTAATTGAGACTCCTAAATTGTTCTTCTCCAAGCAGTGTGAAAATGAGTGTCTGTGTGTGTGTGTGACATTTTTATGAAGAGCTCTGTAACATTAAATAGCAGCACTGCTTGTATTGTTGTATATTGCCCATATTCTAATGTTAATGAAAATAATGTTTTCCATGGAGTTGAGTAAGGCAAGACTCATTTATCATTCATGAATTAATTTTTCCAGAATTATGCCATTAGTTTCATCAGAAACTGACATAAAGCCAGAGGAATTATATTGAGTAAGATCTATATATGTAACCTTTTCTATTATTTAATATGTTTATTAAGCACAAGAATGTAGAAATACATAATATAATTTTCTAACACAAGAGAACATAATTTATTTGTGGTTTTCAGTATTCATGGTTGGTTAGTTGGTTGTTGGGGTTTTTTTTCCCTTGGATGCAATTCCCTTCCTCTGAGATATGGTCAAGCTCTATTGGCCATTGGTTATAATTTGGATCAATACATCTTCATTGAGAATTTAATGAGATTCACACCTCTTGAGCTGCAAAGTGAATCCATCAAGTAGAAATGCATTTTAGAAGCAGCAATTTGTGAATGAGAAGACTACATTGAATACTATTTGATCTTTTTTTTTGCCAAGCACAGAAATCAAATGTTTGTGTCAAGGTCATGCCCTTAGTTATATAACATTTCTTTACCAAACAGCTGAAGGATCCCATGTGTGTGATGGCAAAATGCAGCTTTGCAACCTTTTCTCTCTTGTAATCACTCTTTTTTTTTCCAGTTTTTCTATTTGCAAGTAAACGAAATTTTTCTAAATGAAGATGCTTATATTTTAAAACAAGGTACTATAAAACACAAATTAAACAATTTATGGTAGATAATTTTCTATTAAAGTGTGTGCTTGCCACAGACACATTGATTTTCTGTAATTAATAGAAACAATAAAATGCCTGGATGCTCATGATTATACCAAGTAAAATATCTGTAATTTCATTATAAAATATTAAAGAACAGCACAAGTCCTCCTACCTGGCATTTTCTCATTTGTGCTACTGTAGCTCCTGCATAGTGATAGAAGCCAGTGGTGCTTCAGTGATTCTAAAGAAAGAATAATTTGTGACCCTTGATAAGGTCAGAGGCACAGCAGAGTACTTCTTTTATATTTATAGCAGAAACTCTTTTAAGGATCTTCTTCCAGTTGCATAGGATCTTCTTCAAATATTTTTTCACAAATAGCAAAAACAATGCATTTCTTTGCTGGATATAAAGAAATTTTATTAAATCCTCGAATTTTGCCATTTTTTCACTTTAAATACCTCTAGTGCTACAAACCAATGGAAGTATGGTGTTTCTGGCCCTGCACATTAGGGCTGAGGTACTGAGCAGCCTCTGTGTACTGCTGACCTGAGATCTTTAATGCTGGGTTACACACTGGGGAAATGTCCCCTGATACTCTGATGTCACATTTGAGCAGTTGGAAATGCATGATTGTTCCCAACTCAACCCACTTCAGACATCAGGCATTATTTAAATATGTTTTTGCAGTGGTATCACTGTTTCATGTCTTCTTTCAGATGACCAAAATAAAATAACATCCTCCTTTTACTATTTTTGTCTTCTAAAAGGAAAGAAACTATTTAACTTCAAATCCTTTGTGTCCACTCATTACATGTGGGCTCAATGATCTGAAAAGTCTTTTCCAATCTAAATGAGCACAGGCACTCTCTGAAGATGCCATAGAGATTTTGGGATTGTGTGTACAGCTCTTAGTTTCCTTCCTTCCAGGCGTTGTTTGTCTTTAAAGTCTCTATATTGGCTCATTCCTGTCTGACTTGGGTAAACACTCTGAAAATTTTGGCAAAGTTTTTACTGCCGTACTTTCCTAATGAGAGGAAGATTAATTCCATCTACCTTGTGCTCTGCAGGGGATGGAGACCACAGACCCTGGAAGTGGGCACAGAGCTCTGCTCTCCTGGGAGCTGATGGGAGTGGAGGAGTCCAGCAGGGCAGCTGTCTTTAGGAGGTGGTCACTAGTTTTTTTCCACCAGTATGGGCTCTCAGAGCTTCCTTAAAAATGGTAATTTAGATACTTGAGGGAGCAGATCACTTGTCCAGTGAGAAGAGGCCAAGGGGTGCAGGCTGGTTCACCCTGGGGAAGAGCCAGCTTTGGGGACACCTCATCACAGCCTTCCTGAAACTGATGGAGCCACTGAGAAACAGAACCACAGAGCAGAGAGAGCCAGCCCTTCACAGTGATGCATAGTGAGAGGGTGAGACAGAATGGGCAAGAGGAAAAAAGAGAAGTTCAGACTGGACACAGGAGAAGCATTTCCCTCATGAGGAAACCCCAGCTGTAAGACAGGCTGCCCAGGAAGGCTGTGCATTCTCCATCCCAGGAGTTTTTCCAGATTTGATTAGGTAAACGCTGAGCAAACTGCTCTGACTTTGGAACTGACTCTGCTCTGAGTATTTTGATCTAAATGACTTTCTGAGGTTCTTTCCTGTGGTCTTACAATTTCCTGATACTTAGCACAGGATGAACAAATACAGATGTGATGGACTGGGAGCAGCTAGAACAATAAAAGCTGGTGGTGCCCAGAGGTGGTAAAAGATTGGAGAACATCAAGTGAGTGCATGAATATGGATCACTGATCTTTGTAATGCTGGAAATTACTTGGTCCTGGCTTAGAGAGCAGTGCACAGTCATCACTTTTATGTTTCAAGGTTTCCTTTGAGGTTCCAATGTCACAAAGAAATCAGTTTTGTTTAATGACCTTCTGCATTAGCAGTTTTTTGTGTTGGTGACTGAAATTGATCTTGCTTGTGATATGAAGGAGCACAAGCCCAACCTCCACATCATTGCTCAGCCATGTCCTTTAATTCTACCAAAGAATGGGAGGGCAGTGAATACCTGAACATCAGAAATACCCATGCTGAAACTCTTAGGTACAGTATTGATAAAGACTTGGCTGGTTTTTAATCTCTGTGATGCACGGTTGGTAGCTGCACCTTTGTGCTTCAGCCCTGGAAATGTTTAGTTGATATTTTTCTTTGGTAAAGTAATATCATGAAGACCTTCCTTATTTTCCTCAATCATTTCACAAGAGAGAATTTCTCCCTGACCAAAGTATTTACAAAACAATTCAGTAGAGGTTTATGTTCCATACTTCTTAGTTAGATAAGTGGTATGAAGAAGAAGAATAGAGGAAGGGTGGAAGATTATTTGTCAGGGAAATAAAACTGCAAGGAGAACAAGGTTTCACAAAGACTTCAGTGGACAATGAAAGGAGGGGGTAAATAATTCACATAAGAAGGAGCAATGACAAAGAAGTTGAAAAGAATGAAAGAGAAAGTGAAGAAGAGTCTGATAAAATGAGACAGAATAATTGGCAGCTAATATAATATAAAATTATTATATATAAAAAGATAATAAAAATTGAAGAAAATATGATGCAAATAATGACTTTCACATCTGTAAATGCTCTTAGTCTAGCAGTGAATGTTTGACAAATATTCTTTAACTCCCATTTTGGAAAATTAGAGAATGTAGTTTAAATTTAAATTTATGGATAACAAAAGATGTGATCACTAAAGTGCAAAAAAATGTAAGTTCATTGAATTAATAAAGTTTGAATCAGATTCCCATTATTCTGGCCACACCAGTTTTCAGTGGTAGTTCTTTCAAGCACAGTTTTCCATGACAACTATCCCTGACACTTTAGGGACATTCTTGATTTTGAACAAGTCAATAAACTGACAGCTGGTAACAGTGGGCAGCTTCTCTGCAACCAATTGAGGAGCTAAAATTGCAACCTCTCTGTCTTCTAAAATAAAGGAATTTTAGGAAGACCTAGAGGCTCACCCTCCTGATCCTCCCCAGAGCCTGTGCACAGCTATAGGATCACAGAAAGGAGACTTCATGTATGACTAGAAGAGGAGAGACAGGGATATATTCCAGACTATCCCAAAATACAGAAGGAGAAGGCCAGCTCTGCTGGTACTAAGTCATACTTGTCTTTGTAATATTAATTACAAGTTAAAAAGCACCTGATGTCCTGAAAAATCCTTGGAAGATGTGCATAGCAAAGGCTGAAAGTGTATTCTGTTGGGTGTTGTTTTGATTGCACTTAGGCTACAAAGACATCAATCAAAAAGATAATCTATGGAGACTCTAGTAGTGCTTCTTTTCCTGGAGACAAGAATGAACTGCAATGGATTTTCTGTTTGCAGCACAGCCTGGACTTTACTAGGTGAAACAAAGAGAAGAAATTCCAAATTTGTTTGGATGCACCTACAGCAGAAGCAGAATTGATTTATAATGTCTAAGGAAGGCTGCAGAAAGCTTCTGACATTGTTTTGAATGAAAAACAAGTCTGAACATTTACCAGTTTCTGATCAAAATGGAAAGCTGACCTAGGGGTATACAAGGGCTCTCAGTGCCTCTCATCACTAGGAATCCTTGATGTCCTCCTGCCCAGCTGACACTCTCCTGAATCAGTGACTGACTCTTGCATATCTCACTGGTTTTGTGCCCTACAATAATCCATCTAGCTACTTCTCAAAAAATCATTACCTCCCCTTTATTACTTTGCCTCACTATGCAGGATTTTTCTTCACTTCTGTCCTTCATGGTTGGAAAAATCTTTCCACCCTGAAGTATAAGCCATAAAGGCTCTCTTCCAGTTTTTAATTTTTCTCTTTTGAGAGGCATGTTGGTGACTGGGACACATTTTAGTAATGACAGTTAATTACTGTTGCCAGCCATTGATTATAATAATAATTGCAATATGATATTTTAAACAAAATTCTCTGTGCTATTATGATTTCCTGTACTCCTGATGTACTAAGATGTGTGTTTCTACAGTAGACATCAAGTTTTAACCAGAGTTAAGTATGCAGGCAGTGCATCACTGGTGATGTTTAGCAGTAATAAGGACAGCCTCACTGGAAATTAAATTTAAAAAAAATGTTTTGCAGGCTTTCAAATTTAATATCTGAGGAAGGATGCAAATGGTGAGTATTTCTCTGAGAAGAGTCATAGAAATAGGACTTATTTGGAAAGTTGGACTTGTGATGGCTGTAATCTCATGAGTTGAACTCTATCCATGAGACTTCTGTAGATCCCTGCCAAGTGGGTTATGGAATGGTGTTGGGAAGATGGCATGGAATGTTGATTTCTATATTGATGAATGGAAGTTTGTCTTGTGTACAAGAAGGACTAGCAAAGGGGAAAAGCATGGAATGTGCTTTTCACCTAAATCAGTTAACCATGGGAAAGTGTCTCAACATTTGGACAGCTCAGTTTCTACAATGTGCTGCCATTATGCTGTGTTTGTACGGAAGCACCTGGGCATGCTGCTTCCCAAATGTTTTATTTTGACCTTGAACAAATAACACACGATTCCTTAAATTGTGAAAATCCAGACACTTACCTCATGCTTCTGTCTTTTTTTCCTTTCCTTTCTTTTTTCTCCTCCTTCCTCCTGTCCAGGGAAGAATGTATCAGTCAGAAGATGCAGCAGAGCTCTGAAGGATGGATGAAATGTGGTTTGGCCTGAAGGTGACTGCAGCTGCTCCATTATGGGAAGAAGGGAGAAGTTGCCCTAAGTCAGCATCTGTGCCATTTTAGCCACCTGCTGTAGTGGAAGCTGGCCATGCACACCAACCTCGTGTGTGGTTTGAGTTTGAGTTTTGTTTTGTGTTTTTGGGATCTCAGCATTTGCATTTTAAAGCAATTACCAAGTTAAGCACAATCTCCATCTTCATGGCTCTGCTTATGTGGGTATGTGGTATCTTCAGCCTTGTGTGGCTTTGAGCATTCTTGAAAGAGCCTTTGATCTGAGTTGGGATGTTTAGTATATCTGAGGATGTGATACTTGAGGGTACAAACTGTTTAGCAAATGAGACAGAAAGGCATTTTTGCAAGGGTAAGTTGGAATTGGGAATGATCTTCATGTGTGCTGAGAGGCACTTGGAACATCAAAGTGCTCTGTCCTAATAGTCTGAGCATTTCAACCACATGAATAGGCCACACTGAATTTAACTTTCAGATAAAGCACTTGCAGGCACACATGCTTCTCCTGAAATAGGAGTGTTTGTGCACTCTGGTTGGTAGCAGCACATATGATGCAAGCACATTTTGCAACTGTGCTGCACAATACAGATTACACACCACAACCCCTACTGCTCACCCCTGAGCACCATTTGGGAAGCAGGGAGATGTGAATGCAGGCACCACACCTGGACATAAGGAGTCCTGGGGGTGCCTCCATCCATCCTGTAACTGAGGCACAGAGCACTGTTGAGTCAATGGCAATACTGGTGCTGACCTGAATGGCAGCAGCTGCTCTCAGACTCTTACATTGTGATGCACTTTCAGCTTTCATAAATGTTCTATGACTGTATTTCCCTTTTTTCTTTTTTGACATTGAGCTAACTGCTAGGATGTGCTGTCTTTACAATGCAGAGTTACCCAGTAATTACAGATATCCTTTGAAAGGAAGCAGAAGAAGAATAAACCATGGAATCCCAAATCAGATTAATGTAATGTGCATTTCTAGATTACAATTAGTAACAGGATGACACGTTGTCATGGTAACATGTGAAGCTTAACTACAAGTTCCTAAAATAAAGCAATGACATATGTGTAGGTTTCTATCCATTTGCATACTATCCACATGAAAACATACATAATTTCTACAACACTCAGGCAATTAAACCCTGCTTCTTTCCTCTGAATTAAGTGTTGAACTAAAATATCACGCCTCTTTCCTCGTATTTATGCAAAATGTCCCACCATAAATTATAAAGAATATAATGAAGCTGTCCATTTTGTAACATCTTAAGCTTTCTGCCTTTTGATTTCATTGTAGAACAATTAGTGTAAGGAATATAGAGCACTCTTCATTCTTTGTGGTTTTTACCACATCGATCTTGAAATTCTGCCACCTCCTCATATGAAAATTGTCCAACCAATAATGGAATAGTCTGCTTATTAATTACATTCATAGACCTGTGGGTGTGTTTCATGTGGCTAAGGATTTGGAAGTAAAACCCCAACTTTACCTCAAATCATTGAAAGAAAGCAGTACACTTTTAATGTGACATTGAGACAGAAAGCCTAGCTATTATTTTCTAGTTGCCTTACAGTGAAAAGTGTTGTCTACTCGTTAGAGAGTCTGAGTTTCTTTCACTAAGCAGAAGTTAATTTGTTTAATATGCTATCTATGGTAGAGTTTCCAGGACATGCTTTACATGTATTGTCATTTCATGGTAAACCTTCAGAGAATGAAAAATTGGGTGCTTTGTTCTGATTGCTTTATATGCCCAACATTGTTTTGGCCAAATTCTTTAGTCAAAATTAAGATGCTGCTAAGTTCTGTAAGTAAATGCAATCTCCTTCTATCACCCTAAATAGATAAGATGGGCAGTGTTACATGAGAAATATGGTTTCTTTGGCAGTTCATTTATTTATGTATACTTTACTGTATAGAGCTTACAGGTTGCTCCTCAAGCGACCTTTAAATCCCAAATTCTGTTCTTCACACCACTATGGTTGGCAAATGCTGCAAGTACAATGATTGACTCTGGCATGATAATCACGTTATATTCAGAATAATGCAGCTGCTGGGAAATGTGTCACATACACAGCAGAGTTCCCGGGATAAACCTCCTGCTGAAGCATGGCTGGTGTTTGTCCTTGTGGCCTTTTGAAAAGTGGAAACTGATTTTTGTGTTTCATAAATCTACCTGTATTTCTCACTTGCAGACGAAGATTTTTAGTATTTGAATTTACTGTGGTTATGGGGTGGAGGGAGGGACATGTGCATGCTGGGTTTTGCCACTAATCCTTTGGAAATCCTTTAGTGCCTTAAGGAGGCAGAGGGTAACAGGCCCTAGGATTACAGAAACTTGTTCAAACCTCTTTCCTGCTTTAGAAGAATTTCTTTAAAATATATTGTGCCTTTGGCTCTAAATATATTTGCATTAGAAATCAGTAGCCATGGGATTATGGACAGGAATTTTTGCTCCTGTAGAAATGTTAGGAAAGAGATCCTATACTATTTCTTGTATAGGATATCATCTAAAAATATAGCTAACTTAAATTCTACCACTGGGATCCATGCATACTTGGAAAGTTGCAAGCTGCACTTAAAGGCAGAAGAAAAAAAAAAAAAGGAGAAAGTTTAAATAGGCTGGATTAAATGCTTGTATCATTGAAGTGACTGGCAAATTTCCACAGGCTTTCTTGGGACCAAGATTTCATGCTTGCTTCTACTTGGCTTAAGAAATTCTCACAAGTGGTAGATATGTGGGCATCATGTTCTCTTTAATGTTTTAGGAGAGGAAAAGACAGATTAGTAGTTTTGGAGACCTGCCTCGATTTGGAGTTGCTGGGATCTGTGGTATAAATCTCTGTTCACTATTGTTTCTCTGTGTAACATGGACTCTTGCTTTGGGAATATGAATATGCAAATGTAAATTCCAATGTGAGAGGTTACTGTGCAGTGTGCACTAACCAATGCCAAACAACTACATTTCTCTACTCTCTGAACTGTGGTCTTTTTCAAAAAGAGGGAAAATGTAACTAACAGATGAAAACCACTCCAGTGCCAAAAAAGCCTGCATGAGGCAATTCATGTATCACTCACTGATGGTCCTAAGCAGCTCTTAGGAAAAGCTGAATAAGCTTTTAACTCATGAGTGAATTTTATATTCTAGTAATTAAGAACAATTTGTTGGTACAGAGCAAAATTTAAAAAGAAAAAAAAAAAGAAAGGAAAAAAACGAAGGCCTGAAAATCAGACTGGTGGTGGTCTTCTGTTTTGCTCCCTGTGATGACAAGGAAGTTTTAAAGAATTTGTAAATAGTTAAAAGCAAATCATTACGTGGCTCACAGTATGTAAGACAAGGCCCAGCATGGAGCAGATTTTTATAGCTTATTTATAAATTATGCTTCTGTCTTTTGTTTGGAACTTGGAAAAGGAAACCATGTAAATTAAATAAGGAGTGAAGACTTACTGCACACATTTGTTGACTAAAAAATATTCCCCACCTCCTGAGGTATTAATGAGTAATCTGGGATGAATAATGTATGGAGAACTTGCCTCTTGAGCTCTAGTGCTATTTACTATTTAACACTTTTGCACAGGCAACAGAGGAGTGATAACTTCAGAAGTCATGAAGAGAAGTTGTCAGAGCCACAAATTTGGATCCATTTGAAGAGGTACCAAAGAATGCATAAAAAGCTGGGATTTATGGTGTGATACTTATTAAGCAGGTGTAGAAGTTAGACTGGGGAGGGAGGGGTGTTTGTAAATAAATGCAAAAGTTTAAACTCTGACCCATGACCACCCTGTCACTGGGTGTCACATTAGTTTCGGCTATGTGAAAAGCTTCAATAGGATAAAAGAGGCCACTTATACTTTAACCATTTCATTAAAACATTCTGGATAACTCTTCAGCAAAGATTTCCACTCTAAGACATTTGCCATTGATATCAATTGTACATATGTATTAATATTCAGTGTAACTGGGAGGATACAGAATTGTAATGAAGTCACAAAGTCTACTTGATGATCACAGATTTGTAACTCTCACAAATTATGTAAGATATGTTGACATTTTATCTTGTTAACAAGATGTATTTTTCTATGTTAGCTAAATGTATAATTTGTATAATTTTGTATATTAAATGTATGCATATTTTAAATTAAAACATTATAATTTTATTATTTTAACTTTAAAACGGTGACGGAGCTTCTGAAATACAATTTTATATACAACTGTATCCATGCATAGCAACTCAGGAAGTCTCAGTTTTGAGGAAGGGGCCACCTGATCTTTCAACAGAATAAGGAAATCATTACACCCGAGCTCTTGCTCCTCTTGGTGGAGGAGCTGCCATTCAGCTTCTGCTGAGTTAGTGGAATTAATATGATACTATGGGCTGTATCACTGCTCATGGAGTGGGTAACCTGAGCCATCCCCAGCTTGTAGCTGTGTTTTGGAGCCACAGTTCCTATATGTCAGGAGACAGTTCACATCACCAGTCCGTGGGATGAGGCTTTGTGAGGGGGGAGGACACTGCTGGCAGAGGTACAGCAGTCCCACAGAGCAGAGAGGGAGACTGACTCAGTGACTTGGCAGCTCCAGTCACTCCTCTGGAAGAAGGAGAACTTGTGTCTCTCACATGCATTCCCTTTGGACCGTTCGTGCCTTTTTTGGGCTGATGGTTCTGTTGTAAAATGCACAATAGCAAAAAAATAGGTGCAAAATGTACATTGCACACTCTGTAAGGGCCTGCACCAGGGAAGTGCTGTTCCAGTCATGATGTTCACGCTGTTGGAAGAAGAGCTCAGCTACAACCAAAGCCAAGCAGGTATGTGACACCCTTCTTGTCTGGCTTTTGTCCAGCAAGATGCTGCAGGTTTTATTGTGTGAAGCAAGTATGTCTCTGGGTTTTCTGCTATCACTCATCTAGTCTATTTGCAATAAAGGTTCTATATGAAGAGGGTGCACTTTCAACCAAGTTCAGTCCTCTTTTCATCAAGCAATGCCAAAACAGGATGAGATACACTCTGCAAGAGAATATACCAAAGCAATATATTTCTCCAAAGTTCCATACCTGGTTTTAGGCAAACTCACAGGATGACAGGGTATCAGGATACAATTGGGAATGCTTTTGTAGCACCTAAAACTGCAATTTTATCTCTTACTGAACCAAGGAACAGTATTCATCTGGTGACTGAGGATAGTTTTTAGTAAACTAAGGGCTATGGTATAAAAAATCCCAAAAAAAATTTACAAGCAAAGACAGACTCTAATATTATTTTATGCTTATTTCTAACTAGAAAGTATAATGATGTCTTCTAAAGTGTTGATCTGACATGTTCTCTGAGTCTTGTGATCTCCTTATGTATCAGAACTAATATGAATCTTCTGGCTTAATACTTAAAAAATAGCATTATTCTTTTTTTATTTAAAAAATCCTGAGTGCTCCAGAAACCTGAACAGTGTTATCTAACTAGATCCCAAATGTAAACAGACTCCATCTTTCTTAGCTTTATGGATGATAAATAAAAGATGCTTTTCATTTAGCAGATGTATGCACAATGCAACATACCGAACCTACTATGGGACCTTCAGAAGTTTTTTTTTCTGGAAATTCAAATTAATCTCTTGATTGCAAAGAAATAACTCATAAAATTAATATTTTTCTAATACTTGCAAAGACAGGCAGGTCACACATCACACTCCATGCACCACCTGCATATTTCACTAACTGACAGGGTTTGGTGTCTTGTGGAGTCAAAAATTGACTTCTTTTTTCCCCAACATGATCAATAAATCTCGATGTTACCATCAGGAACAAAAAAATCAATATTTGCCTATACAAGAGAAGACTTTAAGGAAGCAGTGAAGCAATGTCCTTCAGACTATACTTAATTTTTTTTACACGCACCACGGAAATTTCCATATGATATTAACATGTTAATGTGGAAATACCATTTATTAAGTGAGCTGTGGAATCCTGGGCAATATGCGCTCAGAAATGCCAGTTGACTAAAATCAGTCAATAACAAATATTTTGACTATCTTACTAACTCCCCTCACGTGAACAACATCCGTAGTGTTGAATGCACACACAGCATTTAAGACAGCAGGTCCCACAGAATTATAAATGCAAAAAAGAAAGATGTTTTCCTTGGATGTATTTTGGCATTGATCAGGTATGTCACATCACTGCTTTTTCACATGGTTTGGGTCCATGGGTAGTTGTTCATGAGAAAGATGGTTATGTGGACTAATTGCTGATGAAATCCCAGGGACTTCTCTCTTTAACCTCCCACTTTTTTTGATTTTCAGTTATTAACTTGCAATTTTTCTCGTGCTGGGGCCACCAGGTATGCCTGTGGACCAAAGACAACAGTGCAGTGTATTCAAACAGCACATTGTACATGAGCAGTAAACAGGCTTTGTGATTGATCCACTGCTTCAAATCTGCTTAGTCACGTAATCAATCTCAGACCAGTTTGGTACAATATATTATTTCAGAGCAATAGAAAATGTCCCTTATGTAATTACCAGCGTAGTCAAAGCCTGTGACAATTGCCAGAGATTGGCTCTGTGTGCAGGAGAGGAATCCAAGGACTTGTGAATTTGGTGGATGATTTCAGGCGCCAAATCTCAGGATGGCCGTAAGGCAGGGCTGTAAAGATGAACTTTCTGAAGCGGGCTGCAGAGAGCTGAGGGGAGCACACTCTCCACTCCTCCTGCCCTTGGTTTTGGGAACTTGGATCCCCCACAGTGAAACCCTCCCTGGTTTGTCCCTTTCTGCCGAGGCCAACTCAGGCAAGCACCGTGCCGGGAGCCTCCCGGGGTGCTGAAGGGACAGCTCCGGGGGCGCGCCGCGCTCCGCCGCCCCGAGGGGCACCCGCGGGGACGCGCCCGCTGCCCGCCCGCCAAGG
>VZTB01018223.1:607553-620511 GCA_013397245.1 Thryothorus ludovicianus
CGCAGCGGGCAGGGGCAGCGCAGCCTCGGCGGGGCAGGGGCGGTGGGCCGGGGCGAGGCTCAGGGTGCGGAGACATGGGAGGTGGGCGAGCGTGGGCGTGGGGGGAAGCGTGGAAAATCAAAGAGCGCCATGATGCCGGCACCAACACCTCTGCGCGCTATTAATACAGCAGGCGTGGTGGGAATCAGAAGTCAAAGAGTTAATCATAACCATCCTCTTCCTATCGGTGCCTGTCTCCCGCTAGATGCTTTTGTACCCGAGCAGAGCTACAATAGGGAGTGCTTTCCATGCCAGAAAGAAAGGACCTGTGTCCTTTGATACAGTGTACGCTTTCCCTTAATTCACTCGATCTGGGGATATCGGGGCTGCGATAAAGAACAGGCAGAGCTGGCGGATAGGGGTGTGGCGGGGGAAATCGCACACCCCTACCGGTGTTGGTCTCCAGGTTGTTGCTTTCCTCTTGGGGGACTGGATCAGTGGATGGTGGGGTCACTGCTTCTGTGTCAGCTGGGGCAGAGATGAGCAGGGAAGCAGGGTTTGCTTTGGGTTCGTGGAGCTTTCTCTGGCAGGGTGTGCCGCGGGGCAAGTTTCGGCAGCTGAAGGAGCGGGCTGCCTGGTGGGTGTGGCACCTTGCGAGCAAACCCGGTGCTGAGCGGCGTTAGCGGAGCCAGTGGTACAAAGCTTATCAGCTCCTCGCGGTTTTCTCCATGTACGATAAAAGCATCCTTCAGTCCAAATATTTGATCAGGAGTGGGACAGCCTCCTTCTAAAAGCTGAGGTTTACGATGTCAAAGTGCTGCATTTATGCAGGTTTCCACGATCAACAGGCAGCAGTGCCTGGTGGCCAAGGCTGAACCTGGGTGCTGCAGTGGATTTTTGGGTGATGGCTCCTCTTGCCTTGTTCCTCAATGCACTGTGTGACTTGCAGTTACTCGGGGCATGTCTGGGTTGGGGAGGCCCCGGTTACCTTCTGGGTGAGTGTCAGGTGTTTCTTCTCTGTGCTGGGGTTCACTTGAAGCTGGAGTGTAACAGGGTCCCACCCATAGCTAGTTCTTTGCTCTCCAGTTTGGAGTAGAACGAGAAACTAGAAGAATTATGAGTCTTAGCCTTAGAATCAACAGTTCCTTTTAATTTCATCACTTCTCACAAAATTTCTTCTCTGTGCTGGGGAGAGGACTGCTGTGAAAAAGAAAGCCCAAACCTCAGCCTTTTCTCTTTGAATTGGGATGTGCTGAAGCTTCTATAAATGAATCTTCATTAACATTACTTGTGAGTTTTGTGACCAAATCAAAGGCATAAATTAACATTAGTGAAGTTGGCAGGCATCAGGGCTGGACTGTTTTTGGGGTTTTTTTTTTACACTTCTGGCCTTTTTTTCCCAGCAAAAGCAAATGAGGCACTTTGTGTCAGACCTTGCACACACTGCCTGCCCCACAAGAACCCACAGGATCTGTATATCTTCTGAATCCCCATTTCAGTGTGCTAAATTAGATGTTTCATCGGGCCACTAAGGAAATACATCATAGCTTCAAGTCTTCTGGACCCTAAGGAAGTGTGGTAGCTCTGTAGAAGCAACAACAGTGACGAAGAAATACTATAAAAATGTAATTTGTTACTGTTCTTAACATTTCCCCCCACTCACACTGCTGCTTTTTGGAGCTACACCCGCTCCTTGATTCATTGGAGAAGTAAGAAACTAATTTCTTGTGGTGTCCTGGGTGCTGATACTTTGCTGTGGATTTTCCAGTACCAAGCCTGTGTTCCTTGCATGGCGCCAGGAGCTGTCCTGAGTGCACAAGAACAGCACCCAGCAACAGCATCCAGCCACAGGCACTGCAGTGCTGGCCAAAACTTCCCTCTGGGATCAGGTCTGCAGCATCAGGAACTGGTAAGGAAGAAACAGCAGCAGATTTCACCTCTGAATCAGTGTGGAAGCATTTACAACTCTTGGGAAGACAGCCCTGTGGTGTCCTGTCTGTGTTACTGCTCTTGGTGCTCATGGGCATAACTTCCTCCTTGTGCTCAGTCTGACCATGCCTCGCCTCCTGCCTCCTTGCAGGGCTGATAGCCCCTGTACCTCTTTCACCCAAAGCAGCTTTATTCCTGCTTTCCCTTCTCCCACTGCTCGTGGTAAAGACACTGCTGCACGCAGCCCTCTTTGGCACTGAGCATCTCCCTGCTCTCATTTACTAATCTGCACATGTGTTTTTTTCATTTCATCTGCTTTTTTGTTCCTTTCCTTTTCAGCTTGTGAAAATTCATGCTTCTTGCATTTTATCTCATTTGTGGCTGTCCTGCTGCCTGTTATGCATCCCATGCAGGATCCAGGCTTGCTGTTAGTGGAGCACCAGCACTGCTCCAGTGTAAGGTGCCATTCAGAGTCAGACTGGAGAAACTGGGCCCTTTTGTGTAACTCCTGTGAGAGAGGAAGGACTTCTGTATTCTAAGCACCAGAGCAGTCTGGAGATGTATAGTAGAAATGCATTGAACCATTTAATGTAGGCACTTCAGTCATGTTTTCTGCACTGTGTTGAAGTCCTTGGCAGGTGGGTCTCAAACCACTGGTTCAGGAGTGTTAGCTGGGGATGGAGCAGGGTGTGCATGATGTAAGGGTGGCCAAGAGTGCAGGAGTGCTCTTCTCAGTCTTTATAGTATGGACAGCCACCACATCCATTGCTGAGGTGTTTTTCTGCATGAGGTGGCAATCTTTTGTGCTTCGGTTGTGCAGGATGTTCTCATGCAGACTAGATTTTCCAGTATATACCCCCCAGCCCATTGCTTTTAACATCACTATTATACTCCTCTTGTGCAGCATATTACAGGGAATCAATGGAGATGATGACACGGAAATACCTATTACAAATTATTTTGGCTTCTGTGTTTTGGTAGTGGTCAGCTATTTTCAAGCAAGGCCTGAGCTTAGATGAACTCAAAATTGTAACACAGTTTAAAAAAGGCATGTGGCATGTTAAATGCCTGTGACAGGATGTGTTTGTTCCAGCAGCAACTGCACCCATTAAAACATCATCTGTGTGAGCTCAGTGAAGAGGAGGTGTGAACACAATTCTACTGAGCAAAAGCAGAATAGCTAGTCACCAAAGCAAATGCAAGGAGGCATTTGGGAGAGGAAAATGGTGCCCAAATCCCTTGGATAAAAAAAGGGAATCATCTTACTGGGTATGGTCTAAGAGTTGACATATGAGTGGGGAAAGACACTGCTGGTCCTGAGCTGACAGACTAAGGCACAGGGAGACAGAGAGCACGAAAATGTGGTGTTGCAGAGGAAGGATCACACTACTGAGCATAATGAGAAAAGAGAAGATCTGGCACAACATGAGAAAAAAAGTAGATACAGAAAAATGGAGAGGCTGAAGAAATTCAGAGGAGTAGGCACAGAGAATAATTTTACTTGTTACCTTTAGAATTGATACAAAGAGAGATGAGAAGCAAGTAGGCTTCAGTTGAAGATGGCAGAATACTTTGAGAGACAAAAAATACATTCATCTGGATTTCTGCTGTGTGACACTGGTTCAGGATGGAAACTTTCTGTTTGGTCTGAACAAAGTGCTGGGGTAATGTGTGGTGTTCTGGTGTGAGACAAACAGCAGTGTGAGAGCTGCCAGCCAATTCATTTTGGACACCAGATACAGGACAAGGTGAGTACCTGGAATGGTGGACCAAAGTCCTTCTCTAGGTTTGGATCTATTCTGTATCTCCCATGACTATGCTTTTTTACCACCCACCTTTGTTTGACACAGTGTATGAAGCTACACTCAGATTGCTCTTTCATTTGCCAGAAGTGTTTAAAAAGCCAGCTGAGTGCTGGTCATGGGAACACTGCCTAATGCTACTATTCTACTCTTGATTCAGGATTCTGGCTGATTTAGACAGCACTTTTTAAAACACCAAGGCCTGGGACTTCTGGATGCCTTCTTACTCTTGAACATCTGCTTAATCCTCAAAATTACGTGTTCCCATGTGTGTCTGTTTAACAGACTTGTCCCCTCAGTTTATTCATCTGTCAGTGAAATTATGTGAATTCACATTGTGCAGCAGACTGGACTTGAGACTAGCAGCTCTGGAGATGCTTTAGCTGCTTCAGTGTAAGATTTTGGGCTTCCAACCACCATTTCCATGACTCTCTGACACATCTTTTCCTTTCTTCTATAGGAGAAAAAGAGGCCACTTTTTCATGTGTCAGTTCCATATGATGACTTAAATTACATTCAGAGTAGGTCCTTCAGGGGACATTTCTGTGGAGACTGAAACCTTTGGCAGAGGGACAGAAGGAAGGGTTTGGGGCAGTGATTCCTTTAACTTCCACAGTAAGTTCATCAGTCAGTGCCCTCAGCACGGCATCAGTGCCTTCAGTGTCATAGCTGGTGCCACCACAGAACTGAGCTGTGCTTTCCTGGAAGCTGGACAGGCGTGGAAAGGGGACAGTGGCTGTCTGGGAAGACATCTGATGCAGAGAGATGCTTGTCTGAATCTTCTTGCAAGTGCTGAGAGCAACCACTGCCAATGAACCACTTTTCTGATGAGAGATCAGGATCTGTTGTCTGTTTTGCTGCCATTTCTTTCAGAATCATTTGAGTGGTAAAAGCATGAAACTTCCATTTTCCTTTGAAGGAGTCAGCAGAGGCCATTGGCTTGGGAGTTAGTTGAGATATACTTGTACATATGAGAGAGATAAATGCTTTTGTATATATGAGAAAGAAGGAATAGAGATAAGCAGCAAAATAATTTGCAGGTTTCTAATCTTTCTAATCTTCCTACCTTGTCCCCTGAAGCAGAGATACTTTGGGATTATGCTTGTCACAAGATGAAAATTTTCATCTGTAGTGCATGTCCTAATGAGTTTTGAGGTGTAAGCTATTGTTTATGAATATTAAGTTCCTGCTGACTTCAGTGAAGTCTACACTCTGTAAAATCTCCTGTGTGTAATAGTGAGGACCCAAGTAGGTGCAGGTGGCTGGCTAGAGGAGTAGGCAGTGCTCAAAGTGAAGAGGCTGTGGAAGGGGAACCAGGGCTGATGCCATGTGAAGTGAGGCAGCAAGCAACAACTTGCCCTCACTGGCAGAAAAAAGTAGGTGTGTGATGCAACATGACATCACAGTGTCCGAGTGCAAACAATACACATGGTATCCACTGCATTTGGTTGATCATGAATTATCATTGCTAACATCATCTTAAAGGCATTTTCTACTATTTTGTTTCCCTTGCATCCACCTGCTCTGTCAGAGAAGGGATTCCATATGGTCTTAGTTGGCTTTTGACTGTGATTGGTGCCAAGTCAGATATGTCCCAGTAACCTGATGCAGGTTTCTGATTAGACTTAGATAAAACGCATCTTCAATTCAGTGGCCCAGGGAAATCAGCCATGCTGTAAGTAACTGTTGTTTTCTTCCCAAGTTTAAGCTTTCCTATGAATGGCTTGCTGGGATTTTGAGATCCCTTTTAGTTGACATAACTTGTGTGTAACCCAAGGGATGGATATAACAACATACGGTGCAATGGTTTCAACCCTCCAGCCCCCACTTAGATGAAACCCCTGCTGAAGTCAATGAATATTGTCATCAATAAGATGTTTGTTGTGCTTCCCTTCTAAAAGCAAAGCAAAGATGACATTTACAGTGAAGAATCCCCATGGAGTTGGTAGCTGTAGGAGTAGCCCCTTTGGAGTGGGTGATTAAGCAATGAAACTGCCAGCTGAATAGGAAGCCAGGTCTCGAAAGGGGAAACAAAAGAACATCAGATCTTCTAAATGAATAAAGATGAATGAATACATTGGCTACGGACCAGGATACATTACTACAATCAGCATAATCCTTCCTAAATTAATTGCCATATAGTAGATTGCATCTGTTAAGAAAAGAACCTTTAAAGCAGGATTCTCCATTAATGGCCTATTGGAAATGATGGCTCAAGGATGGAGTGTTTTACAAGGAATTCCCAGAGTTGATTCAGGGTTCACCCTAGCTAAAAGCCACTTCCTATGGAAGGTAATCTAGATGTGAAATTCAAAAGGACAAATACTGCTGATTAAAAGCAGATCTAATAGCAGGCAGTACTTCATGAAATCGCATTTACAGCTCTTTGATCCTTATGAAAGGATTTTAAACACACATTCCTCTTGGGAAGGATATCTTTCTTCTTTTGCCATTAAGTTTAAAAATGTTCCTTATTTGTAAGTACTTTGTTAAAAGGGAGATAATTTAGCTGTATTGTATCACAACTGGGTCTGAATCTGGCCAGCTCTGACCAAAGGCAACCAAATATATCCACACACACAAAAAAAGCGTGTGTATATTGTGGGAAATAAGTCTGCAAGAAAGAATGCATGGAAGCACAGAAGAGCTCTGAGTGTGTTTTTCCACTGTTTGCCAGTGGGTCTTCAGCCTTTGAGAAGTGGCTTCCTCTCAAATAGTCTTCTTGTGGAGATTTAGATAATCAAGGAGAACACAAATATCAGCCTGTGTTTCTTGTACCTTCCCTCTAAACTGAATTCTCTGTCTTTTGTAACTCTTGGTGGACTTTTTAAAACCTTAGTTACAAATAATTGTGCCTCTCAAATGCTAAAAAAGTAATGTCTTGGCTGCAAGTATGATAACAGCTAATGCCTTTTTATGTCTATTGCATTTGATCTGATGTCTTTTAAACAACATGCCTTTGTAGAGACAGAGAACTGAAATGCAGGTGGATTTAGAATTTAAACTGTTTTCAAATGGCTATTTAGCATAAAATCCTTAGTCATCTTCAGAGCTCTTGACTAATCTGGGTTTTAGAGAAAACAGCCATTGTTGCTCTGAAGATGTAAGGACAATGTTATATTCTAGTAAGTCCTTACAATTACACAGAGGGTGAAATCCCTGCTGAGTGTTTCCTCATCCTGGAAAATCTGGGTTTGAGTGTTGCAAAGCCTTTTTTTGTTGGCAGAAGCTGCAGTGCAGCAATTGTAAAGGTCCAAACCACCTGTATTCTGGATATGTTATCTGAAGTTAATTGTGTATAAATGGCAAAGCAAACCAAAATAGTTTAAAATATGTGGTTTACTTGTTTTAGAGCTAAAGATGTAATAGGAAGACATTTCATTTGTAGAAGAAAAGCAAAAATGTAATAGCATGTATTGGAATTACAGTCTGGACAGATGATGTTATTTGATGAAAACACTACTCTTGCAATCTCTTGGAATCTTTTTGTATGGTTAGAATGCACAATGGCATTTTTTTTCTTTTTTTTAACTTTGTCTTGTATCAGAGAAGTGTGGTTTTCTCTGAAAGGTTCCTGCAAGTGCATTGCATAGGTATCAGTGCTGTAGAGAAGTGTATGGTTTCTAAAACTTGTGTGCATTGTATTTTGACACACTGCACCAATTTGAAATAATGTTTAGTAAATCTTATGGCAGTTTTATTTTTTCTGTTACTGTGTTTTAGTAGTCCCAAGAAGCAGATTTAAGAACTGCATGTCTAAAAGCTATTTGAATTTTGTTGTGTATTTTTAGATACCTCTAGCTCTGAGGGGAGTGGGTGAATGGGAAAAGGCTAATTTTAAATTTCTTTGCAACTGTTCTTGCTCTAACATTTGGGTTGTAATTTTGAATAATCCAGAGCAAAGCGATTTTCTGCCCAAGGGAATTTGGTTTCATTTGTATTTGCGTGGAGCCCTGTGTGGGACTGGGGGCCATGGCAGGGCTCAGGCTCGTGGTCTTGTAGGTTGGTCAGATGCTGCTTCTCTCTGCTGGCCTTTTGCCACTGGTGTGCATGAAAATGCGGCCACGCTTCACAAGAGCTGAGCCAAGCTGATTCAAACCCCAGCAAAACAGGCAGTTTGTACAAAGTGTGCCAGTCACCAGCTTACAGATGTTTCATGTTGCTCTCGCTGTAGTGGAAACAATAGTGAGGGAGCGACAGCCGCCGCCTCCAGTCTGAGCAGCCAGCCCCTCCTCCTGCAGCAAGCGAGCTCCGTTTGTGGCATCTCCTTCTGCTGCCATGAAAATTGCTGTCATGTCACACACTAAGCTCTGCAGCTTTGCTGCCAGGTTAAGCAGGAGAAGCTAGGCTGTGATTAGGAATAGATCCCCAGGGAAGCAGTGTGCAGGGTTTGTAGGTGAAGGGCTGTAGTATAGGGGTTCGGTCCACACTGTAGGGATGGCTGTGTCAGTCAGCAGTGTGCAGGTGAAGGGCTGTAGGGATGGCTGTGTCAGTCAGCAGTGTGCAGGGTTTGCAGGTGAAGGAAGGGCTGTAGGGATGGCTGTGTCAGTCAGCTGTGTGCAGGGTTTCCAGGTGGAGGGCTGTAGGGATGGCTGTGTCGGTCAGCAGTGTGCAGGGTTTGCAGGTGAAGGAAGGGCTGTAGGGATGGCTGTGTCAGTCAGCTGTGTGCATGGTTTGCAGGTGAAGGAAGGGCTGTAGGGATGGCTGTGTCAGTCAGCAGTGTGCAGGGTTTGCAGGTGAAGGAAGGGCTGTAGGGGTGGCTGTGTCAGTCAGCAGTGTGCAGGTGAAGGAGGGGCTGTAGGGATGGCTGTGTCAGTCAGCAGTGTGCAGGTGAAGGGCTGTAGGAGTGGCTGTGTCAGTCAGCTGTGGGCTGAGCCGGGCGGTGCTCCTGCACCTGTGAAATGGAGCTGCAGAGGAGACAGCAGATATGCATCGTGGCTAAGCTGAGGCTGTGTCACGGCCAGGCACAGAACTCAGAGGCAAACAGCATTGCAGCAATGCAGTTGCACCATTGCAGTAGTGATGGGTGGAGAATAAACACCTTGGCTCCCACACCCTGCAGTGACTGTGGAGCATGGATTTACAGCATGCTTTCTGCATCTCCCATGTCAATGACAGCAGAGTTTTTTACCCCTTGCATCTTGACATCTCATGAACTGTTCAATGTAATTCTCTCTGTTCTGCTGTGTTCCTGCTCTGTCCTTGGCAGTCTGGAGGTAGGAGAAGATCCCTCCCAGCAGCTTCTTTTGGCTTTCACTGGGAAGAGGTGGGCTGCCAGCTTCTTGTGCCAGGCACTGCACGGAAGGCTTGGTATGGAGCCCTTGGAGCTCAGCAGGCAGGGCATCAGTGCCTGAGACACCTGTCAGCTGAACAGGAAAGTGGCAGCCACCCTAGGAAGGCTGACAGGGTTGTCACCTCCTGAGCTGAGTGATGAGCCCATTGTGAGAGCACTGAGTGTCAGTGGCTGGCTGAGGGTGCCTCTGGGAGCTGGATGTTCTTCCTCATGGAGATTACAGCTGGGAAGGAGAAATAGAGGCCAGCACTGCCAGGATTAGTTCAGGAACTTCAGGTCACTCCTCCCTTCCTTCACTGCTTTCCCCAGGGCACTGCAGAGTGTCTCTCCTCCAGCCTGAAACAAGGACAAGAGGACTCTGGTCCTTAGTTTACCTGGACATTTGTCACTTGGTAAGAAAATTGCAAGCAGTCTTCCTGACATGTCCTGGTAAATAATAAATGGCCCCTGGTCACGCACAGCTTTCTGCATGCCCAAGAAGGCTTACCCACCCCACAGAGCCTGTGTGTGCCCAGATTTCTGTCCAGGATTTCGCTGCAGCAGGGACCAGTGACCTAAACCAGAGTGAGATCACCCAGGCTCCAGTGGCTGTCCCTGAAGCCTGTGCTTAGGCTGTAGCAGGGAATGAATACTCCATTTGGACCAACCATTTGTGTGAAATTTTGTTTCATGAAGAATACAACAAATTGCTTGTCGATACTATTTGTGCCTCCTTTCTAGTAATTTATTTTTGTGTAATTTTTCCAGCCTATTCACGGAAGTGCATCTCTGTGATCTATGCATACAGGCATTGGGTACTGCTGCTTTGGCTAAGGACAAGCCAGCCCTGGTCTGGAGCAGGGTGTTTGAGGCAGTGCTGGTTTGCTTGGGCACAGTGTGCTGCTGAGGTGTCCACAGGGCTCCCAAACCTCACCTGGGCTGCTGGTGCCCATTGACACCATCTGTGTGAAGGTGCTCTGCTTTGCAGCAATCTGGAACGTGCCCTACACTTGACAGACCAAGCTGGTTGGGAGATGTTCAACTCTTTTTCTTCTGAATTTGCTGATATGCTGGAATGGGGAGCATGTTAGAGATGTTTCCACATCTCTCAGATTCTAATGAAAGCTGAACAAGGCTTCACAGCCCTGTCCCCAATGGCAATCCACCTGGAATTTTGTGGTTTTTTTGGCAGCCTAATGTTCCATGACTTCCTATACCCACCTGGGGCAACCTTAGCCTCAGGTGCAGGACTGCTCTTGCAACAATTCTGAATAGTTTGTATTTTCTTCTGAGGTGGAAAGAATTAAAATTTTGAAAGTCTCCATGAAGTGCAGGTCATTCTCTACCAGAATTTCTTACACCCTCCAAAATTCTGAACAAGGTGAGACTTTGTAGCTGAATGTTCTGTAATCCTTTACGGAGTGAGACCTATATTGATGGCTGGCTTCATAATTAAGTTCTTTCTTAAGACTGCATTTGGATCTTTTTTAGATTAGCTTATTCTAATACCTAATTTTGTTACTTACATATGTATATCTATATGCAAAAACTTACATATGTATATCTATATACAATCCTTATGTCTACAGTTATTTTTCTGGAGCTGCGCTTCAGCTTTTAGTCTGTTTCATTTTCCTTGCCTGTTACATTTGTTTCTACTTATTATGCATCTTCTACTGTTTTAAAAGAAATGAAATGTAGAACTTGATGAGGGTGCAGATATTTTGACTCCTTAGCAGTGACAGATGCAGTGCCCTGGGAACACTGCCTGCCTGTAGCAGCAAGCTCGTGCCTTTTGTAATTGGGCAATATTAATGTTTAGGAAGGCAACTGAATGAGCTTAAAAAGAGCTCACAAGATGGTGGTCCCTGCAGGTCAGCAGGCAGCACAGTAAATCATGTGAGGAGGTGCAACTGCCAGCCCAAGGCAGAGTAATTTATTACTATTCCTGCTGCTGATTCACAAGTCCTGCTGCAATTACAAGTCATGGTAGAGAGGCTGGGGAGAAAACAGGGAGCCTGCTCTGCAGATTACAGATGGAGGATTTGCATTCATCTCCTTTCTCTAATGAGAGGGTAACAATATCTGAGGCAGGTCCTGGGGACATAATGTCATCACAGTTCCTTGGTTCCCCCCCAAGATCATGTCGCATGCAGCACATGGACAGGAGCTTCAGATCTGCTGTGGATATACTGATTTTTGTGCACTGTATTTAAAATGTCTTTTCCCCCTCTTCTTTCTCCCTTAAAAATGTCTGTTTCTCCATTTTTCCTTCTTCTAGAATGATACAGAGGGCTCTAAACCTGCTTTGAATCTGCAAAATTGTTCAAATATAGGCTAAAAAGTAAATGTGCAGCGTATAACAGAGGTTACATTGTAACACCCCTAGCTCTGCCTTAGTGCTTTTTAATGAACAGTTTTTTAGAAATTTGTTGCCCGGTTTTGTAGATTAAAAAGGTATCAATTTGTTTGTTTTCTAAACTGGGAACTCAGGACATTCATAGTGTATATGACTGAATCATGGTGCAATTAAAGCAGGAATTGAATCTAGACTAAGTAGTATAAAACATGGACCAAATGGAAATTCTGAGTTATTGTCTGGTGAGCCAATGAAATAATTTATAATAAATGGCTATTTTTATGTATGAATGGGAAAAAATGTTTCTGACTGCTTTAAGAGTTTTCCAGCATTCACAGTGACTTGGCAAAATTCTTTCCAAAAGTGTTGTATACTTGTCATGATTTAACCCCAGCTGGCAGCTTGGCCCCACACTACCAGCTGCTCAATTCTCCTTCATCCCATCCCATCCACCCCACTGTGGGATGGGAGAGAGAATTGGAAGGGTAAAAGTGAAAAAACTCATGTGTTGAGATGAAAACACTTTGATAATGGAAATAGAATTATCATTCTAATAGTAATTATAATGATGCAATTGGTTGGAAAATAAAAGAGAGAGATTGATAAAACTGAAGAAGGACAAGTGATGCACAAAACAATCGATCACCACCCACCTACTGATGCCCAGCCAGTCCCCAAGGAGTGCTCCCCCCATCAACCTCCCCCTGAGTTTTATTGCTGAGCATGATGCCATATGGTGTGCAATATCCCTTGGGTCAGTTGGGGTCAGCTGTCCCAGCTATCCCCCTCCCAATTCCTTGTGCTCACTCAGCCCCTTTCCTGGTGATGAGCAGAAGAGACATTCACTCTCTGAGCTCTGTTAGCAATAGCTGAAACATCCTTGTGTTATCAGCACTGTTTCCAGCACAAATCCAAACCAGCCTCAGTCAAATTGCTGTAAGGAAGATTAATTACCCCAAGCAAAGCCAGAACAGCACTGAAGTGAGGGACTTGCCCTGTCTTAGGGTAGGTGGTAGGGGACAGGAATTTCCAATATGACTTCTTCAATGAGAGAGTTTGAATACTGGTTCTCAAGAATATGCACTGCTAAAATTTGCTTTCTATAAAGTGTAGTTTTTGAGAACAGAATACAACCATTTGAATAGAGAAGAATATAAATAGAGAATTGTTATGAACAGTAACTCTTGCAGACTTGGTATTTTGAACAGTCTTTCTTGGAAAAAAAATTTGCTTCATGGCACTTCAGAAAATACCAGAAGGTGATGGCTCTTTGTGCTGTTTGTGTGATATTTCAGGTGAACCACACCTTGGAGGCTGCCCTGTGTTCTCATTCATGGAGTGAGTGAGATATGACAGGGACAGTCTCAGCACAGGGTGCCCCCAATTCATCAACAGACTTTGACTTTCAGAAATCACAAGCTGATTACAGTTTGTTCTTCATGCCCACTAGAAACTCTGTATTCAGCTGTGGGTCTCTATGGTACCATGGAACAGGTGACAGGAGTTGTGTGTTTGTACCAGGGGACAGGAGCTGTGTGTCTGTACCATGGAACAGGGGACAGGAGCTGTGTGTCTGTACCAGGGAACAGGGGCGAGGAGCTAGGACTATGAACCAGG
>VZTB01018223.1:620595-666649 GCA_013397245.1 Thryothorus ludovicianus
GGAGCTGTGTGTCTGTACCAGGGCGTGTGTGTCTGTACCATGGAACAGGGGACAGGAGCTGTGTGTCTGTACTGTGGAACAGGGGACAGGAGCTGTGGGCTGCATCCCTTGGCTGCTGTGTGGGAGCTTCTCCTGAGCTGATGATGTCAAAGGAGCTTCCCTGGTGAGGAATTTCCACGTGGCAGGGCTAAGCAGCCTCTTATGACCTTGTCCCTCCCCATTCAAAGCTTTGTTACATTTCCAGAGGTGCCAAGGGTGCCAAGTGAGCTCAGCTTGGCCGTTGCAGTGTTGGGCAGTTTCTTCTGGGGGCTTCTCTTTTCCTTTTTGCCCTTGTGTACTGAGGTGGTAGAAGGGGGATGTGGTGGCATTTCAAATGTTTCTCTGTGCAGGGATTTCTGCTGTGAGCAAAATGAACTGATGACGATGATGAGGTCTCGTGTTCCAGAAGTCAGAAATAAACAGTCAATGAAACTATCCTGCCCACTGTGTGTGTACCCACATGAACCCACCTTTTTACAGAATAGTGTTTGATATTAATGGCCTTCTTTGCAACAGGAGCATATTTGTTTTCATAAATACATTATTATGTTTATTTATTTTGACAAACCCACATTTTCCCTTTTTTTCTCCAGAGTGACCGACTGCTCATTAAAGGTGGAAGGATTATCAATGATGACCACTCCTTCTATGCAGACCTATACCTTGAAGATGGACTTATAAAGTTGGTTCTATAAAATATTACTTTTTTTGCATGCATGTTAGCATAGACTACTGTGGTTTCTTGATAGTGCTGACCTGAAATCTTTTGTGGACAGAATCTCAGTTACTTCTAAATATGAGGCTGTAGTTAAGGAGTGTTTAATTATCTTTGCTAAGATTAGATAAGTAGAAAATTTCTTTTCTGTAAATTGAAAATGTTTGCTTTTTGAACAGTTCAATCACAGTTTCTTCTGAAATAGTTTGGGCAAGTAGGAACTCTCAAGAAAAGAAGTAATGGCAAGGACAATGGAAATCTTTTGAGTCCATGAATGGCAGAAGGCTCTCTACAGCTTTTTTCCCTGTGCCTAGTCAGTGCAATTGCAGCCATGCTCTTAAGGATTGTAGGGCACAGAAATCTGAAATATTCCCCGTGTTGTGTGGTGCAAATGAGGACCTGCTGCTCCTCAGTTACCTTTGGTTAATGCTGAACCACAGCATGTTCTGTTCCTATAATGCTGTTATGCATTGTCACACAATTTGAGAGTCCTGATTTATCAGGCTATAAAATACAGGAACTGGGAAGGTATTTCCTAGGTGAGAAACTTGAAATATGGGTTACTGATAGCTTGAGAAACTGTAACATGTCCATGTGCTCTGCTGGTCCTGCCTTGCCTTAGTGGAGATGAGAGTCTCTAAGATTTGCAAAATTAAGTAGTATGTATGAGCACTCTGATGTACACAAGGATCAAAGCCTTTTTCATGATTGCTAAACATTTTCACTAGTGACCTAAGAAGCTTGGTCTCCAGAGGGTATGATTTGATGCACAGAAATAATATAATTATGATTATCTGGTAAATAATTAATTATCTACTTGTTTTCAGAGCTCCTTAAAAATATAACATCAGATTAAAAGTCCAATTCTTCATATATCTGTTACTGCTTATGTTATTATGATTCAGGTTATTATAACTGAAAAAATCTAAACACTTTCATCCATGGATTATGCAGTTTTCTTTTTAATACTTTACTCTGTCTTTCCATTTGTAGTGTTACTTGCATTACAGAAATGGCAAAAGTGGAGAGGACAAAATTTTGAACATGTATCTATTTTTAAAGGAACAGTTAACCAAGTTGTGCTCTCTTTGATGGGTGCTTTTGCTGGGTTTTTCTGTGGTTTTGTTAGTTCAGATGTAAATCTTCTAGTAACATTTGTAAGCATCAGAACTATTTAAACAACTAAATGCATGAGATGCTGAGAGCCTGAAACTGCTGTGCATTTTTTGCTTTGGTTCCAGAAATGCAATGGTAGTCAGTAGGCAGGTTAGCAATGCCAAGCTTTCCCCTGCCCTTGTTAAGCACATAGACTCCCTCTGAAATCCACGTGTGGATCTGTACCTGCAGGAAGTATCTCAGCTGCCCAAGCTAATTAGGATTAATAATGATCAGACAGGCAAGATCTTAATTTTAAAGATGCATTTATCTTTGCCCAAAGAGGCAAGTCCTCTGTTTAGCACCCTGAGTTATGCCTGGCTCCCTAGATTTAAATGACCTAAGACTGTGCTTCGAAAACTGTGCAAGAAGTCCTGCTCTGAATTAATTTGTGAGGGTAGCCTGCTGTGAGATGGAATTGGGTCCTTTCTGTGTTCGGATGATAAATTTTGCAATCTAAGGAAACTCTGGGATTGTTTGATCTCTCGGTTTCTTCAGGTGGAACTGCCCATAGTGTCTGAATATTTAACATCATTGTTAAATGTGGCTCAAGCTTGTTTGGAGATGAACCTTGAAGCTGAATCATCCACGTTTAGTTGATGCTATAACATTCCAGCTGCAGATCCTGCTGATAATACAGAATTCTAATACAGAATGGAGCAGACACCAAACCACTCAGCCCAGAATAGGCAATGGTGTCCTGGTTTTACCAGGCTATAAAAGATCTGGGTTATTTTTCTCACTCTGAAATGAAAACTGATTGGAAAAGAGAGGGTTGGGTTTCTTTTGCAGCCCGATGAAAACATTTGGGTCTTTTAATGCTTTTCTGCAGAGAGGAAAGCAGATGTAACCTTGAGTGTGTTTGAAGATCAGCTATAGTTTGGAGGATGCTAGATGTTTCTTTCTGCCAATCAATGCTCAAGCTGGCTTCCTAGGTACAAGGAGCAGCGGTGCATGTGGATTTTTCCTACCTGAAATTTAAGCCCTGTACACTCAGATGGCAGCTGAGAGGTAGTTCTCCAGTATCTAAATAATATTTTAAATATTTAGTATTTTAAGTTGGCATATAATTAATATATTTTGTCTACATCTCTCCTGCCTCTGTTATCACATGAGGAAGTGAGCCCTGTGCCAAGTGACAGGTCATGGTCTGGTGCTTGCTGTACTCTGCTCCATCCCTGCCAGGGGGAAGGGCTGGGTCCCTCCAGGCTGGAGGAATGAACAAGTGGCAGGGTGAGGGGCTGGGGACATGGTCTCCAGAGCTGGGCAAGTGATGAGTCAAGTTAGGGGGAGCCTCAGATACCTGAAAGAGGTCTGGGCTTGATAACAACAGAAGCACCACCATGGAGATCTGGGGGAGGTTTTCAGCTTCCTTGGATGAAGCTTAGGAAGAGCTGAAGCCTGCTGTTTCTATTGTGCTTTAATCAGCTCATGTACAACAGAATTTACCAACTTGTTCAACTGACAATGGCAGACAGCTTTCTGTGGGTCTGAGTTTTCTGGTTGCTGACTTATGAGGAAACCAGCTCAGTCATTTGTACAGTGTCTGGAATGCAGTTATCTGCACTGTTGTAATTTTTCACCCACAAGTAACGGAACCCCATTCTTACTCACATACACTTTGCATTAATGAGTGAACAATTCAGGAATCCTGTCACATTATCTCCTACTCTCTGTTCTACTTAGTCAGAATAAAAATAAGCTTGAGCACCAGTGGAGATCAGACTTCTCCCAGCCTTGATTCTAATGCCTGGGCAAGAGATGAGAAAGGTTTCTGACAGGTAGTAGTGCAGCATCCTCCACAAAGGCTGTTTGGTCCCATGTCAGTTCAACATGGATGATTTCAGCTGAATAAGATGTTACAGAACCATTCACTGAAAATAATGAGCACTGAGTCATCAAAAAACTTCAGTATATAATTAGCACACTTTCATTTTCTTAGGATATGTGTCTTCTTGAAGAGTGAACTGGTAGATACTGATTGTGAAAGAAAATAAAAATTAATTGCTTTTTCTGTGAAGATTTTCATTAATATTATTCTTAGAAGGTGTATTAGACTTTGAAGTGCAGTTACTCCTTGGACATAGTCAAAGGAGATGGGACATAGTTAATTTTTTTTCCCAGTTCAATTTCTTAGCTGCATAAATGGTCTACAAAGGTGAAGGGCTGTTCTGATTAAAATCTTAGGGTTAGATTTGACTAAGAAAAAATAGAGCAACACCAAATGAGGCTACCTAACTTTATGCAGGCATTGAATCTGCTCATGGGTGCAATGCCTTATGATATGCCTTTGTGAGGCACATTTTAGAACAGAGGAGCTGCTTGCAGCTTTTGTTGTGAGCTGGATGTGCTGGGCAGCTGCTGCTTTTTGCATCCAGGTGGGTTCCCTGTTTGTCAGGGTGTTGTTCACACTGTGCTGCTGCACACAGGTTGTGACAGGCTGCCAGTGCTGCACATGTTGGTGACTATTAGGTGCCAGACGTGGGGCTGCCAGCTCTCATGAGTAAATCTTTGTGGGTTTGTTCAGTGCTGGGCAGCTGTGACCCCATCCTGGGATGCCCATGAGGAATTTGCCCATGGAATGGCTGTGCTGCTCTCCAGCCAAAGCCCAGGGCACTGGGGGAGACGAGTTACTGGAGGGGACATTTTTGCATAGCACATGAAACAAATTCTTGACCTCTTGGGGCTATTTATTAACTCTCTCAGTTTGGCCAGATTCCAATGTGAATAATTATCTCATTTTTTTTTATTTTTCCCACTGGTTTTAATGAACAGTTATATTCACTTCTGGTTCTAGAACAGTTGGCTGTTAATCAGTCACTGTATGTGGGAGTTGCATTTTAATATGGGGAAATATATTCAGCAGCTCAGATGTCTGAGGTATTTATTTTGCTGTGGATAAATGTTATTTTATCTAGACAAAAGAAAATTAAAACAAGGACTCTGTGTCTGTAATATAAGATAAACTAAGTGAACTTTAACTACCTTACAGTTACCTCCAAGCCCAAATATATTGTGGCATAACAGTGAGACATTGCTTCCACACAGACCCATACCTCTCCCTGCTTGGCACCATGCAAAGTAGACAATAAAATTGTAGTGTAGCTTTAAAAGTTGAAGTTTAATTTATTTTTAGTTGAGTCCATGAATAATAAAAATATTTTGATCATAAGTACCTGGAATTTGATATTGGTATGGAGGACAGATTAATATTTTTAATAGTGAAAAAAAATATCTTGCTTTGAAGGCCTGAAGGGAAAAAGATGGCAACAGCTAATTTTAATTTTTCCACACAGTTATGCAGAATGTTTCACTGAGTTTTAACTTCAAGAGGAGGATGAAGAATATGGGACATGTAGATTAAATATGTTTAGGTCTCTTAGATATGTATTTCTGTATCTTAGGTTATTTAGATTTCTATTTAAGGATAAATTTCCATTGCACGATGACAAAGTAATTATAAAATTTTCTGATATGCCTTTTGCTTCTGCCATATATTTACAATTCCAACTTGCTCCAGTATTTGATCTGTTTTTCTCTTTTCATTTAGGAACTTAATATACAAAACTGGAGCCCCCAAGAGAGCATTAAGTGTACATAATTTGAATTGTTTAAAGATAGAAATCGTATAAAAAATAATCAATTTTTAATGCTGGTGCATTACAGGTCCTTTATTGGCCACTAGAGCCATGCAAAGCAAACAGAGCTCAGCGAGGCAGCTCTCCTCTGCCTCGGGCTGCTGTGCTGGGCAGCACAGAGGGAGTGTGTGCTTGAGCTTCACCTTGCCTTTGGGGACCCCCTCCTGCTGATGGGCCCAGGTTCCCTCTGCCCTGCACGCCTCAAATAGCTTTGTCCTCTGTGCTTGTTTAAATGAAGTAATACTGGCTTTCCTTGCTGTCCAGGCAAATAGGAGAGAATCTGATTGTCCCTGGAGGAGTCAAGACCATAGAGGCTAATGGGCGCATGGTTATGCCTGGGGGAATAGATGTCAACACTTATCTTCAAAAGCCCTACCAAGGGATGACTGCTGTTGATGACTTCTATCAAGGCACAAAGGCAGCGCTAGCAGGGGGCACCACCATGATCAGTGAGTACCAGCAGTGCTGTCTCTTCCTGTGCCAGGCTGGAGCCTGTGTAGTGTGTGTGTGGGGATAGCTACCAGAGGCTGCATTCCGATTTTCTGAGATCTTCTGCAATGAATCTTCAAATTTCTGGGCACTGTGTTTGAGATCCGTTCATCATTGTTAACCAGGGTTGGCCTGGTTAACAATGAGCCTACCCTCAGAAAGAAATACCAGTGTGTGGAATTTTCTTTTGGATTTTCCTCTGAAATACAGAACGAGCACTGAGGGTAATGTATGTATTATTGGGATTTTTGGAAAGCAGTGTAGGTAGTGCTGTAAATATATAGCGCAGCAAATCTGATAAAGATCTGCTGTTCCCACCTACTGCCATTTCAGAATCTTTGGAAATAACAAGATATGTTTATTTATGAACTTGGATTTGGCAGCAGGAATTGAGGAAGACCTTAACAGAGATGTCCCAGAGGAACATCTTTGTTGGTGAAAGAAGTGTTTTTAGTTGTTAAAGATACTTCGAAGTGTGACAGATGGTGGGACAAGATTTATCTCTTTCCTTCTGGCTGTGACTTGACTTTGGTTAGATGTTGTGAGGCAATTGTTCAGGTGCCATAAATTGTCTTAGCTTCCTTGTGGAGAGGAGCTTCCCAGTGGAGTTTGACTCCCACTGAATTGGGATGTGGATTTTTTATTTTTTTGTGTTATCTGTTACCCATGTTCAGCATCAGACATCAACTGAAAGACTCTTTGGCCATAGGTACAAAATGCATTGCTGTTCATTCCTTTTGTTAGTAGTTTTTTCAGTCTTTGTTCTTCAGCTGAGTATTCCTGTGCAGAGTTAGGCTTGCAAATGGCACTGGTAAGCCCATCTTGATTTGTTTTCATACTAACTAGCCCTGCAGAGAGAGGTACCTATGCATAAAGTAGTCATATCTTTATGTCAGTGGATGGTGGGCACCATTAGAGACAGAAAGGCTTGAGGCAGGGGAGAGGCAGGGCATTCAATGTCCTGTGTAGTGTGACTGAGTGTTTGTGCACAGCGTCACACTGTTCAAACCTTTGGCTGTATTCCCAGTTTTGGGTGCTGAGAAAACATTGAACATCTGCACTGATGTATTGGTAGGGCAGAGTGGGCCAGTTCAGTGACTGTGAGGCACTGGTTAATTATTGTGCTTACTGTGAAATACATAGAAATGGACACATCAGGCAAGAAATACAATGTACACCAAAACCAATGGTTTCTTACAATACAGTAAGGGGAAAGACAAACACTCCTAAACTGTGAGGGGTTTGGCTCCCCCTTTGTGTGTCTATTGATTGAGCAGGTTTCCAGGTCTTTAGTATAGACTGTTCACAAAATCTGCTGCACCTGGGGCAGCAGGACCTGGCCGACAAACCAGAGTTACAGTCAGCACACAGACTGCCTCCAAGGCTGCTGTTTTGGCTGAGATGCTGGAAGAATACTCATTTTGGGCAAATCTGAACAGTGTGCATACTGTCCTGCTAACAGACATTCAATCTCTTTTTCAGTTGATCATGTGCTTCCAGAACCTGGATCAAGTTTACTGACCTCCTTTGAGAAGTGGCATGAGGCAGCTGATACCAAATCCTGTTGTGATTATGCTCTCCATGTGGACATCACCAGCTGGTATGATGGGATTCGAGAAGAGCTGGAAGTACTTGTGCAAGACAAAGGTTAGTGAGTGAAATATAGTAGTATGTTTTGGTTTTATTGAAATATCATCTGGAGGTGACATTTTGAAGTATTTTATGCGTGCATAGGCACTGGCTATGCTGGCCAAGGTTCTTCACTACCTTGAACTTGTATTTTCACTTGCTGCTGTGTAAAATGGACCTAAAACTTTATGCATATATATGACTTTATCCAGTATAGGCATGGAAGAAGAAACAGAAGAAAGAAAGGCAAGGATAAAGAAATCACTTTATCCTTCCTCACTTATGTGGAAATAGGCTCAGACACTGCATAGGTAGGTAATTTTTGCAGGTAAAAGTCAAAGGTCAGTATTTAGGAAAATTAGCCCAGTCACCTTAGATCCTCTATTTAATGAATGAAGGAAATGAAACATTTCAAAGTAGTGGTTCAGGTTTTAACTAGACTGAAATCTTTGATTCAGCTGCCTCAAATTAAATCCAAATATGAAGAGCACATGGGGCTGTGAAAATGTCACTACAGGCTGATCTCATTTCTCAGCAGTGACTTGGAAAAATTTACTTGCTGAGACTTGATTTTGTAAATAAAACATGCCTGAATTTTTAAAACAGATTCCAGTTATTAGAAAAAGAGATGCTGAAGTTAGGTACCTAATATTGAAAAATGCCCTGATTTTCTCAAGTGCTCCTGTCCAGTGGCTTCCCTGAAGTTACTAGAAGATGCCTTGTTTTCATACTTGCAAAAAAAAGGTCACTTATTTGGGAATCTAAGACACTTCTATGGTTTTGATTGTGTTCAATTAACAGGCCTGCTATCATGTGAGATGCTATAAGTTACCCTTCCTGGACTCCAGCTACCAATTTAGAATAGCACAGATGAAACCTCTCCTAAAAGCATTTCCAGACACGCAGGCTCAATGTGGCAGTCTCATATATGGAGAGCATCTTTGTGGCACCAGATACCTCTGTTTGAACAATGGGATTTAACCTTCAGAAGATCCTAGCTTAGATCTTGTTCCTTGAAATTGTACCTGACAGCATGTATTTTCTTTGCATAATCATATGTTTTCACGTATTTTTCATTTTCTACTTTTCTTGAAAATGTGTGGATATTAATTAGGGAATATTTTCTGAAATGGCCTGCAGTTTCCATGGGCAAATCAGAATGACTCTTCTTTTGAGAAACCTAAGTGATATGTATATGCAGCATCCTTTGTAATGTGTAGAGCTAGTGTTGACTTAGATGTGAAGGGTTCTCTTTATAGAGAAAGGTACCCTCAAAATAGAAAAAAAAAGCAAAATGCTACTTTTGAGTGAGCAGTTGTTTGCTGAGATGCCATGGAGATGAAGTCACCTGGGGGAGTTTATTCCATGTCACAGTACATGTGCTGTGTAACCAGATTTTAGGCAACAAAACACTTCCATCAGCAACACTGCCCATAATTAGAGAAACTGCAGCTGGTCTTACATGGGTCTCTAGTACAGGTGATTTTTACAAGGTGATAACATCTGTCAACACAGGTTGTGCTAAATCTGTGCTGTTTCTCTGCTATCAGCATTAACATGAGTCTGCTGCTGTGCATTAGCTAACTGTACTCTCAGACGAGTATATTGTGTCTTGTTTCAAAGGTTGGGTATTATTTTCCAGAGCTCCCGGACCACAGATAGCTCAGCACTCCCAAATTTGCCCCAGGGTTTACATTAAAAGCCTGGTGCAGACAGGTTAATAGTTTTCTCCAACTATAGAAGTGTGAGTTTTCTGCCTCTGAGTCATCAGGGGAAGCAGAAATCTGTTCATTGATTTCTGAGCTGAGATTTATGATGGAGCCTTGGTGGCCTCTTCAGGGGCAAGAGCATTAGGAGGTCACCTTTGTTCTCATGTATGTCTCAGGCAGGCAGTTTGAGTTACTCACATGTTAGGAGACACAAGGTGAGGGCGAGTAGGAATGCACAAGCACAATAGGAAATAATTCAGCATGGCAAGGGCTTTCAAATTTATGGGTAATATCTCCTGATAATTGGAAACATTTAAGCCAGCTGGTGCAAATAGACTTGATGTCAGTGGAATGACCCTGGTTTTCATCAGCTGGGAGTCTGGATTGAATTGGTTCTTGGATGATTGTGGGTGAGTTAGCTGAGTGACAGGGCTCAGCTCATTGTGTTTCAGTGCTACATGTGCCTAATGAAATCAGCATGAGTAACAGGGGAGCTCACAGAGTGGCTGTTGAGGTGCCTTGTCATGAGGTATAATTGAACAATTAATCAGTTGTAAATCAATGCAAAGTTAATTTAAGGAGACACAGGCTTTGGAAGGGCCTGAAGATTTTATAGAACCAAATACTGATTATAAACACTCAGGCTTGTAGCATTTCAGCAGCTATTTTGTGATTGAGCTTCTTTAGTATACGCAAAGGAGCAAGGGTGTGAAATTGCTGACGGGGGCCTCACTGATTCCTTTGACTTTGTCACTGTTCAAAAAAACCCGTAGTCCTGCCTAAAATTTGGAGAGGATTCTGTTGAGTACCCCTGGTGTGAGAGCAAGTAGGACATTAATAAGAATGTAGTGTGTAACAGGTGTTAAGCATTAAGGTCAACAGGCCATGGACCAGGGCTTTTGAAAAGCTGCCATAATTCCAATGAGTAGGTCAAGGAACCAGGCCAGGGCAAGGAGTCTAATCTTGGATGTAAATTTGTGTTATTTATCTTGTTATCTGGTATAGGTGTTCTTTTTGCAAGGCAGGATTGTTCACACCATCTCTGCTGTTAGCTGTAAAGGCAGCCCCTGAAATACTCTTCTACTCCTGTGTGTGTCTGGTGGCAGCTGAATGTGAATGTGTGTTTACATGGGAGAACTCTGCTTCTGCACTGTGGTAAGGAGCAGGCTCAAGGTCCTATGACAGGATCCTTACTGGGATCCCTTCTGCTCCCATTAATTTCAGGGAGAACAGTAACTAGAGTGAGAGCAAAAGTCATTTTATCAAGGTCAGAAGAGGGTCTAAGAAGATGCCAAGGCAATAATAGAGAAGGGAAGAAAATACATATTACTCACTTGGGTCAGAGTATGTGTTCCAATCACAGTACTCGGGGAAAGCTGCCTTACTCCTGCTGGACTGTGATGAAATGAATCCCCTTTGGCTAGAGCCTGGTGGATAAGGGAGAGCTGTAGCTAACCCAGCTCTCAGCTCACAGAGAAATGTGTCCGAGGGGTCAGTCCTGTGCCATCACTGAGACCGGTCAGCACGGCTTGGGCCAGGCCTAACACATCCTCCTTGCCTTGTGTGTGCATGGGCACCCCCAGAAAGCTGGCATGACACATGGGCTGGGTTTGTGGAGAGAAAACTGAGCTTTGCTCTGAGGAGGGAAGGATGGGTGTGCTGGGTACTGCTGTGGGAGGGAGACGGGGCTCAGGCCCAGGAAAGGCCCAGCCAGGCTCAGGTTTTAAAATAAGAACCTGCTGAGTACTTTGAAATTGTAATGAGGAATAGATGGAGGGATTACAGTTAGTAAAGGCTATGTGTGTTTTCTGAGAACATGATAAATAGGAAGAAAGGATGGGCTTACAGCCTGATGGGGTCCCACCTCTCAGGCTGGATTTGCTCGGCGTGGAAGTCAGCAAGGAGGGGCCAGCTCCTGCTTTGTGTTTCTCTCTGAGCTGCCTGGACTTAGCAGGAAGACATAATACCAGAGATCATTTCAGTGTTTTATCCTGCGCATATCCTGGGGTATTTTAGTTCTGTAATTGTAAACAAACAAATTCTGTGTGTCTGTGTGAGCAGTCATACCCTCTGCCTGAGGATGTATTTGCTTATTCTAGGCTCATGAAGGAGTTCTGTCTTCATAAGAGAGCTTTATTCATTTTGTGTAGATAACATGAATAACATGAACAGATCTCTTTCTTTTTCTTCTTGCCCCAGGAAGCAGTTTTCATCACAGACATTTTTAAATGAAGCATGCACAGCTTAGGTAGCTTAGAATTTACTCATTTTTTAAGCTAGAAAATGACAATACTGGTCCTTGGACCAAAGTGGGGATCTTGCCAGTAGACTAAAGAGTAAGGCAAGTATATACACTAAGAGGAATTTGTATGTTCAGAGATTATGAACAGAAGACATTTGTAATTCTCATTCTGTAAGAATACAAAACTGTGTAAATAACCAAATCTTTGAAATAAATAGCAACACTTTTGGGGATTTGAATACAGGGGGTTCTTGACAACTGACACTTTACACTAACATTTCTTACGGATTTCTGAAATCTCAAACTGTTGTCTTTCTTGTATTTTTATGACTGCCAACATAAATCCTTCCATCTTTGGAAGGCAGGAGAGGTGTGGTGGGCTGCCTATAAATCTGGTTTCAGGCTTTGTTTCCACTCCCTCCCAGTGTCTAACAATGTCTACCATTAGCACTTTAGAGCGTAAAGTCAAGAAAAAGCAAGGCTTTATGCACATTCAGATACACATTTCTTACACCTTCTCAGCACTTTGGGGGAGCCTAACCAGGAGTTTTATCTACCAAAAAGCACAGTTTAGATCTAGCTGAAATGTTTTCCTGATAGCTAAGGAAACCTAGAAAGAAAAACACTGATTCACAGAACGTTACACAAGGTTTTTTAAACTTCACAAACTTTACGTGCTTGCTTTAGCCGCCATTGCTTGTCTGTGATTTGGCTACAAGCAATCAGTCCTCTTTGCAGTGGTGGCTGGATTACTCCAGGGATGAACACAGGCTACCCACAGCATCCAAAAAATTTCCCCAGAGAAGAGGGTATCCAGGCTTCTAGTCCTAGCACCTGTAATGCAGCTGTGAAGCCATGCTTGATTTCTGGCAATCACTAGTGAAAAGCCTGGTCCAGACATACTCTATTACTTACTTTTCCTGAAGTATTTGTTCAAATGTAAGAAATTTAAGAATACTCTTACATGGAAACACCTTTGAATTTTGTCTTGGAACAGGTGTGAACTCTTTTCAAGTCTACATGGCGTACAAAGATCTCTACCAAATGTCCGACAGCCAGGTATTGCTCTGAATGCTTTTCTTTGCTGTGATCTGTCCTCTCTTTTCTCATCTCCCAACACTTGAGGAGTTGTTGAGGTTGAATCCCAGAGAAACATTCTCACTGGCCTGACTGGCACTGGGAGAACTGTGCAGTGGTGGTTTGCTCTCTGGAGGGTCAGTGCTGAGCTGTGTAGAACGCCTGCATGTGTTTCTTCAAGTGTAAGACATTCACCTTCTCTACAGATCTTCTGGTGTCTCCCAGCACTGCAGCCACTCAGCTCTGCTCAGGATTTTGCTTATTTTATTTTTGAGGACTCTGGGTCAGAGAATGAAAAAAGGATGAAGCACTTGGGCAGTGGCAGTTCTGAGGTTTCAAGAGTTTCTTGGTTGCTGTGAGCAGCTAAATGGAGTTGCGCTTTGGGGGAGGTGGCCTTTTCTCATTAGGGCTGGAGATAACAATGAGCTTGTTTGTCCAGAGCTCATTACAGATTCCAGGCTCTTCAGCTTTCCCATTCATCCATATCAGGCCACTGTAAATGGACGATGGCATCTGTTAGTAATAATAATGTTTGTTTATTCAGTTGATAAAATGTTTCTTTCTTACTTATTCCCAGAGCTACAGCTCTTAGCCTCTTAAGTAACTGTTGTTACACCTCCAATACATGTGGTTTTAATTGGAATTTTAGACATAATAATTTATAAATATTCTCTGAGAGGCAGTGCCTGTTAAATTCAACTCCCTTGGAATTGCCAAGAGGAATACATCAAAATGTTTAATGTGGGGCTGGACTGTTACCTTGTTTAAATGTCCATGTTGCAAGCTGTGTATTGCAGCCCATTCAATGCGGCCTGAAGTGCCCTAGTGCAAAAGTAGACATTGAAGAACCTTTGTCTTCCATATTTAATCTGTGTTTGAAAACTGGGCTCCCATGTTACTGAAGTCTGGTTTAGAAAAGCTGAATACCTTTTGGAAAAGAAACTGTATTTCAGTAGATATGTGCTCAGAAATTACCAGTAAAAGCAAAAGGATCAGCTACTGCTCTTCTTTATGGATGGATGTTGAATCTTAGAAAGCAATTAAAAAACCAAGAATACTCTAGAGAAAACATTGCAACTTTTAATGTCAGAATTAAAAATGTTGCTGAAAGCTCTACAATGGTGGCTCTAAGAAGATTGTGGAAAATGCCTGCACTTCTGAAAAGAGATGTTCTAGCCATACTAAAGTGTCTGTAGCACATGTAGTACAATAATTCTATTTTACACTTGATAAAACTACAGAAAAGAGGGTTATTAAATATAGCTCTGTGTGGGGAGGTGGCTCTGCAGTGCAGGAGCTGGGGCAGACTCTGTGTCCCAGGGAAATCCAGCCCTGCCTGGGGCTGTTGGCCCTGTCTTGGTGCAGCTGGTGTGTACAGGGGCAGGTAAGTCAACACCAGTCAGTGAAGCTCAGGTTCTGTGTAGAAAAGAGATCTTTTGCTATTCACCAATATAATTACCAGCATAGAAGGTACAAAACTGAGCAGAAGAGAGAGGTCTGAGTGTTAAGTAATGTGTTTTCCCTATTTATAAGTGTTTTCTTCTTTGTACTACCTGCAGCTTTATGAAGCCTTTACCTTTCTAAAGAGCCTTGGGGCTGTTATCCTGGTCCATGCTGAAAATGGAGACTTGATAGCTCAGGTGAGTGAGTGTTCTGTCGTTTTTGCTTCACTTTGTGAGATGATAGATACAAGAGAGTAGTTCAATAGGCCAGTCAGAGAATGGATAGGAGGAAGGGAACTCCCTGGAAAGAGCCTTAATTGAACCTGATGCCCTGCACACTGCTGGTATAAAGCCTGGGATGAGAGAATGGAGATCCTTTTGCATTAACTGGCAGAGCATCCTTAAGATAGGGCAAGGATCCAGGCAGCTCCTTTCTTTGGCAGCAAATGTGGACTAGATAAGGGGGGCAGAAGGAAGCAAGAAGATTTCTTCTGAATGCAGCAGATACAAGTGAAGGGGAACAATGTAAAGCCTTGCTCAGAGATTTTGGATACAAAAAGAGGATCTGAAAGCTTCATACTAAAGTCTTTTGCTGCAGCTATCAGCTTAAGTAACACAGTGAGTTTGGAGTGGATATTAAAGCTCACAGACCTATTTCTTTTTGAGAAAATTCTTATAAATCCCTGAAGTTTGAGAATAAGAACTGCTGTGATCTTGTTGACATTTCAAAAATGTGTGTTTAAGTATAATCCATGCTCTTAGAAGGTGCATCCCAGAACTAGGAAGCTGGGCTGAAGTTCAGAATGTTCTGTTAAAGCACCCTGGATCTCCAGTGCAGTCCTTGCAGGTCAGGTGCCCTGGGAGCTGCTGTCCTCCCACTGGGCTGTACCATGGCTCTGATCAGCGCCACAGCTCATGGAAACATGGAAAGAGGCAACCCAAGGACAGCAGTTGATAGTAAACCCCCCACTGGTCTTTCAGAATCCCCCTCTAAAACAGAAGGGGCAGGTTTAGGTGGGTGTTGTTTTGATGCTACATTTGTGACAGATGAATCTTTGAAGGTTGTTGCAGAGATATCTCATTCCCCTGATCCCTTGTACGTGCATCGAGCCTCTCTTAGGTCAGTGGGGTTCTGAGTGAGCCATCTGATTTATCTGCTGAGCTGCTTATCTCCTGGCTTATCTGCTAAGGACTGGGCTGCAGAGATGGCAAGAAAATTACAGCAGCTAAAGCTGTCTTTGAGATCTGGACAAGGCAACCCACCTTGTCTCACGTCTAAGGGAGAACCTCAAAGGAAAGTTTGAGTTGTTGGGCAGTGTGTAGGAACTTTTGTCTTGGGTGTATTTTGTTTTTCCCTCTGTGGGAAAAGCACATCTCCATCTGCCTGGTTAGAATTTACCCCCTTTGAGATCTGCCTTTCACTTTTAACTTTGAGTTTGACCAAAATAACCGTTGAGGTCAAAAGTTACTAGTAAAGAGTCAGCAGGCACAGTTGTGTCCTTCCCCAACTGAAACTAGATGGCAACCCTCATTTGAATCCAAGAGAGGAAAAAAGCTGATTTCTCATGAACTTTAGCATGAATAAAAACTACTAAATACATAATTTATAGTGTTAATACAACATAAAATATCCAGTAGAATTAAAATGACTAATAATGAGCATGATTAAGTCAATATTACTGTAGGAAAGGCAAAACAAATCAAATGGCATCTATGGTGTTTTGATACATTGCCCATTAAAATGAAGGCACACTCATGGAATTGCATTTTTGATATGAATCTATTTCAGTTACATTTTTCTCTGATCAGCCTTAATATACAGCCATCAAATATGAACAAACAGGACAGAAAAATTACTAGGAAAAGAGGAAGTAGTAAATAAATGTAAATTATGTTATACATCTGCATGTTTGTTCACCATTGCCATGTTTCATAAAATCAATCTTCCTCGATTTAGAAGAATTATTTGGATGGTGAAAAGAAAGCTGCCTGCACATAAGTTTTTTAGGACTGTCCTGTGTGAAAATATAAATTTGATCTTGTAAAAAAAAAATTCTAGTTTATTAGCACTATCAAGTCCTCTTACAGGGGTAATTTATCATATGATTGGATTTTGTCCTACTTTGTGTATCTATTCTGTACCAATGTGGTATTTTTTTACATGACTGTAACTTCATTTTATTGCTGTATTTTAATTATCTGATGTCTTGAACTGGTACTGTTCAGAGCTGATGCATTCATGATCCAGAACAGCTGTTTTTAAGAATACCCATGAAGACTTGTGTTTTTCTAACCAAAATGTTCTTACACAGATTAATGCATTTTTGTTAATGCCTCTTCAGCCTTGATTGATTGCAGTGAAAGCTAAAGTATATATGAATGTTAACTTTTTCAGTTTTGCCAATGGTAATATGTGGGCTTTTCACCCTCAGGGATCTGGGATCAGATATTTATTAGTTGACACATTCAAATATGTTCAGTAACTTCCTCCTGGTCTCTAGGGGACGTTTGTCTGTGTCACAGAGCCATTACATGGTTGAGCTGGGCTCATTAGAGCCCTGTGGGCAGGCCAGGCCAGGGCCAGAGGTACAGCAGCAGCTCTGGTCCCACTTCTGCACCTCTCTCAGGCCTGGACCAACCTCAGATGAAAAGGAGTTGACCACCAGTTTCTGCAGAAAGGGAAATTTATTCCAATAACACTCTTGGCCTTAAATTAAGTGAAGCTTTTTTTGTCTATTAAAAAAAAAAATTATCTCACTGCTATGAAGCTGGATAGTGCAGATTTTTTTTCTGACAAACCCCCATTGGACCTGAGATGGGCTCTTTGATGAGGACATGGTGCCCTTGCAACTGGAGGTTTTGTTTTATAAAAGCATAATTTTAGTGATCCACTCTGTAGGAAGAAAGCATTACAGAAAACTGAAAGTGTCAGCAATGCTGAAAGTTTTAGAAAGTGCTTTGTGGATTGCAACCAGAGAGCAACTTGAGCAAGTAAACAGGGAATGGCAGGCTGGAAGTACCCACAATTACCATTTAGTGTACTGGTTGAAGCCCATTCCATGGGCTGGTGTCATGGTGTCAAGTAGGACTTTTTGGAGGGCAGAGAAGGTTTCTGATGGTGCAGCACAATGGCTTGGGGCACAAATATGCACAATCACACAACAGAGACCACTGCTGGCTGTGCTGGTGTGGTATGGGACCAGTTTAGAGCCAGTTTTCAGTGTTCAGTGGGCTTTGCAGCTGCATTTACACTGACACTGAAAGGGGCAGCCAGACCATGAGAGGATGTTGGGTGCACAGGGCTCACCCTGGAGCTGGGTCATCATTTATCTCCTATATTGCAGGAACAAAAGCGTATTCTGGAGATGGGAATCACTGGACCTGAGGGACATGCCCTGAGCAGGCCAGAAGAGGTAAGAGACTTTGCTCATTTTGTCATTTGTAGAAGTATTTTGTCAAGCACTACTGTCAGATCTTGGCTTCTGTATTTGCTTATGATGGATGAGTGCATCAGAGAAGGCACATCTGCTTCTCCCACTGCCTTTTCCAGTTTTGTTCAAAGTCTGAAAAGTCCAGGCCCTTGCAACTTATTTGCCTGAAAAGCCCTTTTGAAGTTGCAACAGGTACATTCCCTTAGTCCAGGGATAAGTGTGTCCTTGTACTCAGGAGTCTCAGCTCCTGCTGCCCCAGGCACAGGTATCCATGTATTTTTTAAGTGTGACCTTTGTGTTTTGATTTGTGATAGCAGAAAAATGGGCTTATCAGGCTAAAAATCAGCAGTGGAGCTTGAGGGTTAGTCCTCAGAGTAACTGCATTTATTAAAATACTTTGGCTGAAAACCTCCTATAAGATGCATGTGCACATCTATACCATGCATATGCATACACCCACATATAGATCTACTTTCATGCTGGCAGCTATATTGGTGTCAGAAATGCAGGCTGTAGAGATGCAAATACATGAGAATGGAAAAATGATGTGAGGCAGCTTGCTTTATTCTACTCCCTTATAATAAAATCTGGGCTCTGGTGTGGATCATCTCAGGCATCTGGAAAGGGTTTATTTAATGCCAAGGAAAATGTGGAGACATGAGAATGTCCCCTGAAGTGCACAGCCCAGCCTGTTAATGAGATGTGGAGGGGGGCAGTGGCAAGTGACAGCTTTCCTAGAAGACTAAANCATGTTTCATAAAATCAATCTTCCTCGATTTAGAAGAATTATTTGGATGGTGAAAAGAAAGCTGCCTGCACATAAGTTTTTTAGGACTGTCCTGTGTGAAAATATAAATTTGATCTTGTAAAAAAAAAATTCTAGTTTATTAGCACTATCAAGTCCTCTTACAGGGGTAATTTATCATATGATTGGATTTTGTCCTACTTTGTGTATCTATTCTGTACCAACGTGATATTTTTTTACATGACTGTAACTTCATTTTATTGCTGTATTTTAATTATCTGAATGTCTTGAACTGGTACTGTTCAGAGCTGATGCGTTCATGATCCAGAACAGCTGTTTTTAAGAATACCCATGAAGACTTGTGTTTTTCTAACCAAAATGTTCTTACACAGATTAATGCATTTTTGTTAATGCCTCTTCAGCCTTGATTGATTGCAGTGAAAGCTAAAGTATATATGAATGTTAACTTTTTCAGTTTTGCCAATGGTAATATGTGGGCTTTTCACCCTCAGGGATCTGGGATCAGATATTTATTAGTTGACACATTCAAATATGTTCAGTAACTTCCTCCTGGTCTCTAGGGGACGTTTGTCTGTGTCACAGAGCCATTACATGGTTGAGCTGGGCTCATTAGAGCCCTGTGGGCAGGCCAGGCCAGGGCCAGAGGTACAGCAGCAGCTCTGGTCCCACTTCTGCACCTCTCTCAGGCCTGGACCAACCTCAGATGAAAAGGAGTTGACCACCAGTTTCTGCAGAAAGGGAAATTTATTCCAATAACACTCTTGGCCTTAAATTAAGTGAAGCTTTTTTTGTCTATTTAAAAAAAAAAAATTATCTCACTGCTATGAAGCTGGATAGTGCAGATTTTTTTTCTGACAAACCCCCATTGGACCTGAGATGGGCTCTTTGATGAGGACATGGTGCCCTTGCAACTGGAGGTTTTGTTTTATAAAAGCATAATTTTAGCCAGACACTCTGTAGGAAGAAAGCATTACAGAAAACTGAAAGTGTCAGCAATGCTGAAAGTTTTAGAAAGTGCTTTGTGGATTGCAACCAGAAAGCAACTTGAGCAAGTAAACAGGGAATGGCAGGCTGGAGGTACCCACAATTACCATTTACTGTACTGGTTGAAGCCCATTCCATGGGCTGGTGTCATGGTGTCAAGTAGGACTTTTTGGAGGGAAGAGAAGGTTTCTGATGGTGCAGCACAATGGCTTGGGGCACAAATATGCACAATCACACAACAGAGACCACTGCTGGCTGTGCTGGTGTGGTATGGGACCAGTTTAGAGCCAGTTTTCAGTGTTCAGTGGGCTTTGCAGCTGCATTTACACTGACACTGAAAGGGGCAGCCAGAGGATGTTGGGTGCACAGGGCTCACCCTGGAGCTGGGTCATCATTTATCTCCTATATTGCAGGAACAAAAGCGTATTCTGGAGATGGGAATCACTGGACCTGAGGGACATGCCCTGAGCAGGCCAGAAGAGGTAAGAGACTTTGCTCATTTTGTCATTTGTAGAAGTATTTTGTCAAGCACTACTGTCAGATCTTGGCTTCTGTATTTGCTTATGATGGATGAGTGCATCAGAGAAGGCACATCTGCTTCTCCCACTGCCTTTTCCAGTTTTGTTCAAAGTCTGAAAAGTCCAGGCCCTTGCAACTTATTTGCCTGAAAAGCCCTTTTGAAGTTGCAACAGGTACATTCCCTTAGTCCAGGGATAAGTGTGTCCTTGTACTCAGGAGTCTCAGCTCCTGCTGCCCCAGGCACAGGTATCCATGTATTTTTTAAGTGTGACCTTTGTGTTTTGATTTGTGATAGCAGAAAAATGGGCTTATCAGGCTAAAAATCAGCAGTGGAGCTTGAGGGTTAGTCCTCAGAGTAACTGCATTTATTAAAATACTTTGGCTGAAAACCTCCTATAAGATGCATGTGCACATCTATACCATGCATATGCATACACCCACATATAGATCTACTTTCATACTGGCAGCTATATTGGTGTCAGAAATGCAGGCTGTAGAGATGCAAATACATGAGAATGGAAAAATGATGTGAGGCAGCTTGCTTTATTCTACTCCCTTATAATAAAATCTGGGCTCTGGTGTGGATCATCTCAGGCATCTGGAAAGGGTTTATTTAATGCCAAGGAAAATGTGGAGACATGAGAATGTCCCCTGAAGTGCACAGCCCAGCCTGTTAATGAGATGTGGAGGGGGGCAATGGCAAGTGACAGCTTTCCTAGAAGACTAAAGAGACGAGGTCCTGGGGATTTGAGGCTGAACTTGAAGAGATTGTTGTGGTTTGCTGATCTTTATTTAACTTCTCCCCAAGGCAATAGGAATCAGCTTAATTGGTCACATTCTTCTGTTGAACTGTTTATGTACTTTTTCATTTTGCTGTTCAACTTCTACTAAAATTATTCTAAAAGAATTGTTTCCTTTTAATGAGAACAAGGGCCTAAGGAAAATTTGCATTTGCAGTTTCCAGAAAAGAATTTTAGTGCTGCCATGCAGAGGCTGTGTCTCTGTCCCTGCTCTCTAAAAGTGCATTTGGAGTTTCCAGATAAAATGTTTTGATACAATTCCTAGGACAAACTGAAGCAGTCTGATTTAAGGAAAAATATTTTAGAAAACTGTAAAGGATTAAGCCATGTAGTTTTGGAAGGTCTAAGTTGCTCAACTTTTCTAGCAAAACACTTGCACATAAATTTCTGTACTACTGAGTCACTATCTTCAGTTACAACAGGATTTTTGATATTGAAATGCCAATACTGTGAGTCCATCTGGGAAGGATCTGGTATAAAACTGATGGCTGGGGAAAGGAGTCTCCAGAGCTGCTGGGGAACACTGCTCCACCATCTGAAGATGCTTGCTTTGTGTGCCTACGTCCCAGATGGCTCCCTGGGAGGAGATTGCCTTTACGCTTGCTGACAGAGGGGACTTACTGGGCACTGCTTCAAAGGCTTCTGTGGATTAGGGGCTAAATTCAGCCCATGGTGCTGAAGTTGCTGTTTGAGAATTCTTTACATTCGCTGTCACCATTATGGAAAGATTAGGGTAAGCTGCTAGGGGGAGCTCAGAGGTTGTCTCTGAGCAGGGGCAAAGTTTTCTTGCTTTGCTCTCAGCTGCAGGGTAGGAGTCTGAAACAGGAAGGTGGGAGGAAGGTAAGGAGGAGCTGCATCAGCTGCTTGGACATGACCTTTCCTGGGGTGCAGGGAGCCAGAGGGCTATGTTTTTGCTGGGGCTGCTGCGATCTGCTAGTGAGTATGGCCTGGCTGTGGTTGCTGCTAGTGCCAAGTGTTTGAGGTTGGTTAGCTCCATGTTTCCCAGCACTGTGTCTCTCTCTATGGAAAAAGCAGAATCACCCCCTGAAGAGTTGTTGCAGAACAGTTAAAAATATGGCACAGTCCTCCAGTTTATTTTTTCTTTGGACTGCATTTGCAGTTAACTCTTCCCTCCTTGTTTTGCTCAGCTTGAAGCAGAAGCAGTTTTCCGTGCCATCACAATTGCCAGTCGAATAAATTGCCCAGTGTACATCACCAAGGTGATGAGTAAGAGTGCAGCTGATATCATTGCACTGGCCAGGAAGAGAGGTAAGTGACTTCCTCTGCTCCCCTAAACTCATTTTTTTTTGTTAGATAGAAGCTCAGTGAAAAAACCTGTACATCTTGATCCAAATGACATGCTACAAGGAGAGGTTACCAAAGAACAGTAGCACCATTGCAGTATTTATACATAAGTATTTATGGCTGGGAAGGATGAGGAGAAGTCCTTTTATGTTTTTGAGAAGCTCTCCCCACAAACTGTCCTCTTGAAGACTTAATTGTAACTTCTCTATCCTGTTTCCCCTCTGTTCTGGGAGGGAGATCCTTTATTCCTAATGGCACATCCTCCATGCCAGTATTTCAGGTTGTCACCATCTGAGATGTGATTTGGGCAGTGGCTCTGCTGTTAGAGATGCTTGCAGCTCTCCTGGCCTTGCTGCTGGAAGCTGGCCCCCTCTGATGTACACAGCAGGTCAGCCCTGCTAGCTGGGGCTGGGGTGGGACCCAGGTTACAAAGTGCCCAAAAGGGCCTTGTGAGCCTGAAGGCAGCTGCTTCCAGATCTGTGTTTGCAAAGCAGGACTGTTCTGCTTCTTGGGACTACAAAGCTCATGAGCAATATGGAGAAGCCAAAGAGCAAATTATTGTCTTGATGTTTGTATTCCTGGAAACTTGGAGTGTGGTGCTGGGGACCATATGCTGCTGTCTGCTGGTGCTGTGCCCAACCTGGGAGTAGTAAAAAGGCATCTGCCTGCTGAAGTGATCCACCATCCAGTGCACTCCAAATTGGGGCAACAGAGAGAACGTGGCTGTGATTAAAACAGTACAAATTAAAAGTGGGTCTGAACTGTCTCCTTCTGGATTAGAAAGAAAGATTTGTAAATAGGCTGATCAAAAGCATGTAGAGCTCAGAGAGACTCCTGATTAATTTTTTATCATACAGACAAAGCCAGGGCTGTTGAATATCTTGGGAGCTGTGCTAGCCATGTAGCAATGTGTGAATTATACATGGCTGCATGCAGCAAGCAGCATCATGTGCTGAAGAGAGAGTGGGCTGTAATCAGTTCCTGTGTATCCTTGCTTTCTCCAAGGTCCCCTTGTTTTTGGAGAGCCGATCACTGCCAGCTTGGGGACAGATGGGACACATTACTGGAGCAAAAACTGGGCCAAGGCTGCAGCTTTTGTGACCTCACCACCTCTGAGCCCTGACCCTACCACTCCAGACCACTTAAACTCACTCTTAGCATGGTAAGGCTTCCTTTTTTTTTTACAGGATGATAGTGAAGCAAGTGCAAAAGCAATATGACATGAAGCATCTAGGGATCAGCCTGGTTTCCTCTAGCCCAGTCTCATACATGAAAAAGAAGAGTAGGAACATGGAAAACCAGAGATAATTATATCCTTATGCTTAAGTTGTCAGTGAAGGGAGCAGTCGTGGACACTCCAGTTGCTAGTTGGCTTGATAGAGAGGTAATTGCTGGCTATTCAGGAATTAATTCTTTTTCTTTCTGCTTTTCATGTGATTCCTAGTTGTACAATTAGATTGTCAGGACTTCAAACTGGCCTTCTCCCTTGTTTTCACTTTACTTTAGCTGAATTGTTGATATGTGTGCATCCTCACTGTCCAGCATAAGCAAAAGCCTGGTGGATACATTCCCATCTTTGAGAACAGACTCAATTTTAAGCCCCAGTCATATTTGACAAGCACAGATCCTGAAATCAGGTCCTATCCTGGATGCAGAGATACCTAGAACCAAGGAAAATTTCTTGGGGCAATTTTTGTCAAACTGGTGCAGGGCACTCAGCTGTAAGTTCTGAAAATTGGCTTGTCCTAAACTAACTTGTGTTTGTAGTACTGTTCTGTGGGTTTATCTCCTGCATATTGAAAAATTCGGACTTGGTAGTTTGCCTTCATCTGGGAGGGACCAAAATCATAGAAGTTTCCTTGTGTCCAGCTTCTTATTTTAGCTTGCCTTGTGTCTTTATGGGCTCTGGGTCCCCCAGCTGGAAGAAGGTAAAGATCAGTGGTACATGCGGAGCAGGGGTGTCAGGAGAAAGAGGCCAGAGTGGGTTACAAAGGAGACTGTGAGAGACTTGGGTGGAGACAGCTGGAGACTAAAGGCCATCTCTTGACAAGACAGGGATGTGAGCTGACTGCCTTCAGGTTGGCAGGGAGAGTTTAATCACTTGGTAGGCAAAAGGAACATCGGCAGCAGAGCAAGAAGTGTCTTTCTTATATAGAGAAGAAGATATCAGCAATGCCTTGCCAGAAGCCCAGACTGTAAAGCCATCTCTGAAAGTATTCCTGCCTTTAGCCAACTGTGGATCTTCTTTAGCTTAAGCAAAAGCCCATCTGCTCTGAAATGATACAGAAATTCACATCTGAAGCCCCCACCAGGACAGATTGCTAGGGCTGGAGTGAGGAACTCAACTTACCATTATTTACCTTCTTTACCTTCATGTGGTGGCACCCACCTCACCTCCTGCCTCACCTGTCTGGGGTTTCCAAAGCCCTAGACAGAGCAGTGGAATTTGAACCTTGAAAGGGACCATCTTTAGAGCAGCTGCCTGGGAGGTGGGTGGGCACACACATGTGACAGGAGGATGCCATCAGTCAGTGCCACATCTCCCCTGGCACGCGCTGGGTCAGGCTGTGCAGCCCACCAGAGCCCACCCAGGCTTTAACTCAACTGCTCTAAAGATGCTGCAGTTGAGCTCTGAGTTACATGTGGCTCTGGTAAGAATACACAGTGGTTCTCTTCTGACAGTCTGATGGCAGAAAGGTTTTTCATACCTGAGCTTTTCGTTCCAAATAAGGACTCAGAAAAAGAAATTAATTTCTTGGTCTAATTCATCGCTATCAGCATTGTAAAGGGTGAAGCTCACTGTATGAGGGTAAGGTGCTTAGACAGCACATTTAAATTTGTATCAAAATGTTTGACTCCTTACTCTCTTAGAGTGGCTATATATGCTTTCTAGAAGAGAGTCCCAAAATAATAGTATGTGGGTCAAAGCAAATTAGCTAAAATAGCAAGAGCATTTATAGAATTGGAATACAAATAATGACTTTTTAAAACTAACATCAGAAAGACAAACTGAAGACTTACAGAAGTTTTCATTATTCTCCAAGCATGCAAAAATGGCTTTTTTTTTTTTCCTAGTGGCTTAAAGTCCTAGATCTTAAATGACAGCAGCTTAGCCTGCTTTGAGATTTAATACTTCAAATCTATACTGTGAAACTAAAAAGAACTGTATATTTTATCAGTTTGCTCTGCATTCATGGAGAATTTTATGCAAGGATCACAGTAAAGACAGTATTTCACATTTCTATTGCACTGTTGATTTGGATACAATATTTTACATTCATTAAAAAATCCCTACAACATCCTTCCTTTGCAAGCATGCAGCATTCTGCTTGTGCTCTTTTCCACACAGTGCTGATTTTCCACTGAAAAGCTGAATGTGTAAAACCCCATCATGTCTCATGGGATTTGCAGATTGAATTTGCCTCATGAGATTATGTTGTTGTGTCATCTGTGGGCCATGCCCTTGAGTTAGCTTTGATCTTGCATGGTGTGCTGCTGCATTACTGCAGCTGTGATGTGCCACCTCTTGTGAATCAGAGATTTGAGATCTTGGTGCTGCACAGAAGTTAAAACTTGCCATGAAAACCTTGTTTAAGGAGAAGAATAACATGACAAGGCATTCATCTGGCATGTATTTCATGATGATCCCTTCCTGTCTCTCAGTTTTCCAGTTGATGTGATGCTTCTCCCTCATTTGACTGTAGAGTGTGTCCAGGCAGTTGGGGTGCCCATGGGTTACCCAGGGATGGGAAGCTCTCAAGTAACACACTTCAGAAGTCTTCTGTTGATTTTCCTGGGGAGTGCAGTTCATATCAATAAGCCATTAAATGCCAGAGGAGAGGGAATACGGAGTTCAGAAAGCAATCTCTTCTTATCTTTCAGGTGTAGGAATTTGTAGTGTGGTGTTAGAAGCACAGCATGACCCCAGGGAAGTGAGCAGTGATACAGGGCTTGGCTGTGACAGTCAGGTTTCCATGGTTGTACGGAAAGGAGAGATGCCACAGGAAGCTGTGCTTATTAGAAGAGCATCAAAAAGGAAGAAATGGCATTGCAGCCTTCTGACTTTATTGTTGTGCTAAAATAAATGAACGTTTAACTGATGAAATTGGCTTAATCCTATGGAGTAACACCAGGCAGTCATTAATAATCAGGAGCAGCTCAAGCATAGCAGCCTTTTCTGTACTGAATTCATGGGTTTGGCTTCTGCTGAAAACTGGATGGGTGGCTTGTGAGCGTGGTGAAGAACCAGAAAAAAGACCAAGGACTCCTCTCTCAGCAGTCATTAGGGCTGGCAGCCTAGAAAAGGACATTAGAATTACTCATGTGTGACACTTTTTCTTCTGTACGTGGCTATTTGTTAGCTTGTTGGATCTCGATTTCTGGAACAGAATAATTCAGTAGTTTCAGAGCTGGAATTTACATTATCAGTTAAAGAAAAGGATGATAGACTCTTGGGGACTTATGGAGTGATGGAAGAGAAATCATAGTGAGTTCTAATGTACTTGCCTCCTGTAAGCTTAATCAAGAGCTAAAAATATCACATTTCCTGTGGATATTGGAGAACCTTCTTTTTTGTCTTTCTATTTTTGCAAGATTCTGCATATTGATTATGTTCTTCCTCCTTATTTCTGGGAGCAGCTGTGATCCAGTTCTGCTCTCTGCCAAAAAAAATTTCTCTAGGCTGAAAAGCCCAACCTCTTAAATAAAAGCATTATTAATGGTAGCTCTTTTGACATTTTTCTCTATGCCTTTTTCTGTGTAAGACCCTTAAGTTAGATAAATCCAGAGCATATATTTGATTTGCACTATGCCTTTTGCTGTTTAATTAGAAAACTACCTGATAAAAAACTTTACTTTCTTGGTTCTGCTTTGGAAGGTCAGATGACAAATATTCATCTAAGTTTTGCAAGAAAAATACACGTGCAAGAGAGAAATGCAGGGGAACATGTTTGAAGCTCATGACTTTGCTCTGTGAAATTTGCTATTATTTTTTAATGTGATTGTGAATTAATTTATCTTGAGAGTGGCAGACATTTCATACAAGCTTCTGATCGTTTCCTTAATCCTGGAGTAATCCTGTGTCCTGGTTATTGGGCTCTTGCCTGATCTCTGTTGATAGGCAGCCTGGAACCAGAGGGGGCTGTAATCCAGGGGTTCAGGGTGCTCCTGGGGGACACTGGAGCTGTCCAGTGCCATTGCTGCTCTCAGTGATCTGCAGCCAGCGTGGAAAGGCTGCTGGCATGATTTACAGCCCGTGCCTAGGGTATCTTGAAAGGCTCCAAAGGTCCATTCACTGCCTGTCTGAGACCAAGGTCACCTTGGTGATGCCTGGTCTAAACCTTCTGTGTGTTAACTCCACAGTGGGGACCTGCAGGTGACGGGAAGTGGACATTGCCCCTATAGCACTGCCCAGAAAGCCATTGGAAAGGACAACTTCACTATGATTCCCGAAGGGGTCAATGGAATTGAGGAAAGGATGACTGTTGTCTGGGACAAGGCTGTAGTAAGTAATTACTTGCTTTTATAGACTAAAAGGAAATTGAGTGTTGGCTGAATAATGAAAGCCAAGGGACTCTTGGCCATTGCTTAAGTCACTTTCTGATATATTTATGAGAATTCCCTGAGAGAATGCTACTGTGAGGTGAATTGCTTATTTCAAAAAGCCTCTTCCAGTTTTTTTTAACTGAGGGCTGTGTTTCACGTCTGACACTGCAATAGTATTGTGTTTTATTAGACCTGAGGCTTCCCAGGCTCCATTGCTCTATTTTCTGTTAGTGCCAGAGTGGATGCTTCTGAGAGATGTGGTATCTGGAACAATTTAATGGTTTTGAAGTGGACCTCATATAAACGTGATGAATGGATTGTTTGAATTTGGGAAGTGTCTCATCGTTTTTGAAAAATTACAAATGGATGGCAGCTGAGCCTGAGGCTAAATGATGAAATGCTTTGAAGGAGAGCATTGCACGTAATTCATACTGGCACACTTTGCAGCAGAGTGCCAGAATAAGTCAGGAATTTTTTGATGGTTCCATGGATTCTAATGTATAATGATATTCTCCCTCTACTGTCTGTCTCCGTGTGCACACCCTGCACACTCACACACACTCACTGCATTGTGCTTGAGTGCACATTGCAGACTGGGAACTGGCAATATTTACAGTGCTCTGATGAGCACTTCTCCCAGACTGTATTTCATAACCAGTTTTTTCAGGGACAGCTATTGAGATTCCAAGCACAGAAGCAGCTTCAGATACCTGCCATGTAGGAGCAAAGCAGGGAAGCAAGCAAAGCACAGCCAGCTGCTGATATTTCTCTTTTGTTACTCACTCAATGGAAAGGAACTGCAGGAATGGCAGCAATGTGGAATTTACAAGTGGGCACATTCAGTCCTGCACCACTGAGTAGCTTTTACTTTACACATCTTATATTTTACCAGGCAGGAAATAAGTGTTTATTTACTATTAAAAGGCTTGGCACTGTTGTTCTTCCTTAGAACATTGTTCCTGCTCATTGCCAGGGAAGACCCCAAAATACTCTACTGAGAAATCAAAATTCTGTTCTGTACAGTTGCAATTCCCATCACTGACAGTATGCCAAGTTCTGTTGGTGATGACATTTCTCCAGGCAAGGACTTCATAATTGGCTGTATTACTTAGATGTATAGATCTGACAATAATGATAATAGAATGGACTTAATTTGCAAGAAGTGTTCCCAAAAGCATTGGAATCTTGATCTTTTGTTACATTTCATAACACTCATATAAGTTTCTCTGATATAAAATTGCTTCAATATTTAAATAGAAATTACTAGGACTAGCAATAAAATACTTAGGCCTCAGTGTGTAGAGAAAGGGATCCCAGGCAGCTGAGCACCTTGGTGGTATCATGTGCACTAAGGTTTCACTGGCTGTCACACTGAAATGGGTGTTTATTTGAAAATAAATATTTGAAACTTACAAGTAAAGAGCTGTATAGAAAGTCCTGTGTGATACCATCTCTGTTTCATGCAACATCACCATATCTATAAAGGGATGCCTTCCAGTATCTCCCTGACCCTTCAGTACTCTGAATAGTAAATCCTCATTTCATAAGCATGTTTTGCTCAAATCACATTGTTTTTTAGGCCACAGGCAAGATGGACGAGAGCCAGTTTGTAGCTGTCACCAGCACCAATGCTGCCAAAATCTTTAATCTGTATCCAAGGAAAGGCCGGATTGCTGTAGGATCCGATGCTGATGTTGTTATTTGGGACCCTGACAAGGTGAAGACTATAACAGCCAAAAGCCATAAATCGGTAAGGAAGAAATGAAAACCAGGCAGAAAAAAGAAATGTCACTGTTGTTTTTCAGCTGTTGACCTAAATCATGTGAACACCAATAGCACAGGATACAGAGGAGTGGGGTAGCTGCCTACTCCTCTTCTGAAATGGGCAAATGTTTCAGGACAAGAAGTCCTGTGTTGGAAGCATTGTGATCAGGAAGGATTTAGTTTCTCTCTGCATATACTCTTGCACTATTTATTTTTTGCATGCTTGTGGCAGACCTATAAACAGGTGTGAATCAGCAGGTCTGCAGATCAGGTTAATAAAGCTGTGAGGATAAATTTAAAAAGAGCTTTCTTTTTTTTTCTTACCTAAAAAGCATTTTAATTTAGGAATTATAAATTGCACAATTAAATTAACAGTATTTTAAACTATGACAGATGATTAAATGTTTTGATAATACAGCTCTAATCAGCTTCATGGATGGAATTTTCTGTTTAATTCCAGAGCTTTGCCACATATTTCTTTGCCCTCAGTGCAGAGTAGCAGTGACTGATAATTGCCTTCATTTTGGCTCTGATAGGTTTTATCTTATGTGTTGTCTTTCCCAAAGTTGTTATCTTACTGTTTAGTGCTTTGGGCCTTTGTATTGGGGAATTATTCCAAAAGTTTTACTGAATATCCAGTATTGCATTTTTATATTAGACAGACTAAAACATTTATAAACCTTTAAAAAGTAAATTTGGGTGATTCAGTTTCTATTTCTCTGTCTTGGGATCTCTCTGTATTTTCAAGAAAGTAATACCCACCTGCCCTATAATTCCCATTTAGATTCAGACCTTCCTGGGCTTTTCTGGGCTCTTTCAGACAGAAAAATGTGTGCTGTCCTCTTTGAAATTTGCTTACACAGTCACAGCAGATGCACAGTGGGACTGCATCCTCTGGGTATCCAGCAGCTGAGTCACAATTTTCCTTCATATTAGGGCTATAATTCTTCTAAATGCTCTGGTTAAATATAGGAAATTTTCAAAAATTAGTGAAATCCTTGATGGAAAATGAAAAACTGGAAGGAAATGTCTCATCTAGGAAAGTCTGATCAGAAAGATCCGTTTAAATAGTTCCATATCAAAAGGCATTGCTTTTCCTTCAAAAAAAACCCAATTTTTTACACTTCTTAGTGGCAGTTGTCTACAGCTATGACCACAATTGTACATATTTTAAGTTACTAATGGAAAGAGATCTTGCAGTGAATATGTTGGTTGATCCTCAGGCCATTGAGTACAACATCTTTGAAGGAATGGAGTGCCATGGTGCCCCACTGGTGGTCATAAGCCAAGGGAAGATTGTGTTTGAAGATGGAAATCTGCATGTAAATAAGGGAATGGGCCGCTTCATCCCTCGCAAACCTTTCCCTGAATATCTTTACCAGCGCATCAAAATCAGGAATAAGGTAATGTCAGATCCTGTTTACTCTTCTTTGTAGCCAAACCCTCTTGGAAGAGCAGTAGCATCTGTTTTTAATATTGTTGTGCTATATGGACTGTAAATGACTTGCTCAAAAAATGACCACAAAACTGGTTGTAATTGTGAACTCATCTAACTTAGTATTAACACTGTGAGCTTCAGCAGGTAAAACATGAAACTGCCAGTTGGCATAATTGCCTTATGTCCAGCAATACCTTATGTCAAGGCTTCTGAAGAGAGATGGAATAGTGATAGAATTTACTTTCAGTTAAAATCCAGGAAAAGAGAAAGCTTCTTGTGAGGGAGGATTAGTCAGAATAAAAACAGAATTTTAAATTGCATACTGAACTGCTGCACTGCAGTGAAGAAAAGCATGTCAGCCAGAGATTCTCATTATATTGGGCATTTCTGAACTGTTGTTAGATTGTTAGTGCATTTGCTGGGCTGTGTATTAGCAGCATTAATGACTCAGAAAACTTCTATCTTTTTTTTTTTAATAAAAAGCTTGGGAAATGCCCAAGATTAAGACTAGGTCACCTCTGGTTTTGAATTGTATCAGTGCTTATCTGTTGAAAACCAATTGGCTGGATGCTAGTTTGGAGCTGTTTGGAAATTGCTTCTTGTCACTGAGCAGGAAAGTCACTGTGTGAGCAGAGGTAATGAGAAAAATTGACTAAACCTTGTATTTTCTTCAGCCAAGCATATACCATAGGCTGTGATACTGGCTGCTGAAATTTGGCCTACAAGCAGGTTGATGTTAGCTTTTTATCTTTCATCATTTATTATACAAATTCTATCAAGCTGCAGAAGAAAGGCCTGCACTTTTTAGAAGAAAAGGCATTTGTAAGAAGCAAATGCACCTGCAAAAATTTTGCAAAATACCAATCTGTGTTGCATTTTTTTTACATTATCCATGTAGATGATACAGGCCTTCTCTTCACACTCACTGCTTAAGGCTTCAGTTCCTGAGAGTGCAACCTAAATTAGTGACAAAATCATCAAAATAGTGAAAACAGCACTTTAGAAACAGGTATCACAGATTAGTGTCTTGTGGCAGGAGTTTGAACAAAATTACCTGGAGTAAGTAACCTGTGTCTTGCAAGAGGACCTAGATTTTGGGAGACCTTTGATCCTTGGGCAGGGTCTACAGACAGACTGATATTTTTGCTCTTGCAGCTCCCTCTGCTGCCTGCCGAGAGGGAGAGCAGATTCATGCCCACATTTCTTTTCCCACTATCAAATTTTACCCACTGGAAATATTTAGAAAAACCCATTGATGATTTTATCAGCTGCTGTATGAACATGTCAGTGCACGACAGAGGAATATAGAAAAACTTGTCAAGCAAGGGACTGCAAAAGTGAACTGGCACAGGTTGGCAGTATAAACCCATCCCTGGAGCAGGGATAGCGGTGTAAATTTGTGCCTTTATGGATCCCTGGAAGATGGATTCATTGCTGTGATTGGCAGCTGCTCTCTCCTGGGCATTAGTTTTGGCTCAGCCTGCAAGACAGTGGCTCTTTTGAGCCTGATGTCCCTGTCATCAAAAGCAGGGAAAATGCACTGATTGCTTTGAGAGCTGGATCAAAACCCTGTGAATACTGTCTTTCTACACAGTATTTTAATTTCACTTTTAACCTGTTGGGGAAATTTCTCTGAAACCATAATCTTATAATACACAGGTTTCTGATGTTTTTGAAGAGCTTTGCATTCTGCAATTCAGTGGCTTCAGGCTCTTTCTGAAAACTTGAACTGTTCTTATTAAAACATTATTTCCTAGATTCCTAGGATTTTAAGGGCCAGTCAAGTTGTTTTGATTGTCTTTTCTAATATTCTTTGTAAGAACCATACAGGGAAAAAATCTAGAGACCTCAGACTGAAATCAGAGCTCAAATGACAGATACTTTATTGACAAATATTGTAAGATAGAACCCCTGCCACAGCCCAGTGTATAATTGCTTTTCTAGTTGATGACAGGAAGTAGAAACTTTTGAAATTTAATTTAAAAATTGCCACTCCTTTTCAATGAGTTCTAATAAAGTGAATGAGATCTATGAAGGGGAGAGGCAGAGGAAATACAGATAGGAGAGAAATTGCTGCTGTTGGTATAGAGGGTATCAGCTGTGCTACAATCTAAGTGTGACTGGGCAGCTGAATGGAGAGAAAAGAGGTGACTTTGACTGATCTTTTGTAAAATAAACAGGTCACACCTGTTCTTTTGAATCCCACTTCTCCCCTTTGTGAAGGAAGCCTGATAAGAAGCTTTCTTGTCGTTTATATATATATATATATAAATAGGAGGGAGAAAGCTTTATAATTTTCTTTATATATAAAGCAAACTGCACTTTGCTTTATATATAAAGTATAGATGTGTTGTTAATTCAGCCAGTGCAGAGCATACTCTCTGCTCTCTTCCTTCAGAGTCATTAGGCAGCATTACCTGAGCATTCAGTGTCTGGAGTTTTACACCCCTCTTGTTTTAGGTGGGAGGACTGCAAGGAGTCTCCAGAGGAATGTATGATGGACCTGTGTATGAAATCCCAGCTACGCCAAAATATGCAACTCCTGCACCCTCAACTAAATCCTCCCCTGCCAAAAACCAGCCCCCACCAATCAGAAACCTCCATCAATCCAATTTCAGCTTATCAGGTAAGTCAGCCTGACTAAGGAGAAACCTTTTAAAGCCATGAGTATGGATTACTGGTGATGAAATTCAATTATAATTACTTCTTTAGTCAAATATAAAAGGATTCTATATAGTCGTATACATGCATGTACTTACATATATATAGGTATATACATGTTTTTACACATTCATTGCCTAGCTATATTTTACATATTGCCAAATATTCAAAATGTTTTCAATCTGAAATTTTCTCTGTGTCAACCTTTCACTATTATTTACCTGGCCCATTGCAATTAGCTGAGTTCTCTGGTTGATGTGACTGAAGCCCTTTGGTGGTGGGCACAGCTGATGGGACTTGGGTCTGGTGCCACCCATGAGTCCCAGGCACCTCCCAGGCTGCATCACCAGCAACTGCTTGACATGGAAACCTCAATGTCCTTGCCCACGGTCATAAACCATGTGCAGAAGTTGTTCATAAGCAGATTGGAGAATTTCTTATCCTCTGCTCTTGGTGCCCAAAACATTTTCCATGGTACATAGGAAACAGACTGGAAAATTATCCTTTGAGGTTGCTGGAAATAATTCTTGTCTTATGAAGACAATTACAAGTGTGTCAAATCCTTAATCTTCAAAAGTCTACAGCCCCACTGGTGAATAATGCATTCATATGATACTAGGAAAGTCATTGGATTTTCTCCCTTGTGGGAGCAGATGGTGGAGTTTTCCTACTTTACAGATCCTCTCTTTAGAAACTAAATGTTCTCTTTAGAAACTTAATATTTCTCCTTAGAAACTAAATGAAACTTGTATAAGAAAATCCTAGGAGAGCAAATATTTTAAAAACCCTTCTAATGAGGTGAAGTATATTTTTACACGTACACTTGGGGCCATGGTGAGCATATACAGATATATATGAAGCTATACAAAACAAAAAAAAAAATGCTTAGAAAGTTCACATCTTAGTAATAACCAATAATTAGAATTTTCATAAGCATCTGAAGCTGTGGTTTCACAGTGCACTGCTGGATCTGGGTACTACAAAGGCATATAATGGTACAAATTTGATCTGAATGATGCAAACACAAAATTAAGAAGAAGCAGAGACTGCAGTAACATTTTAAATGTCCCCACACATTTATTACGTTGCCTTTAGGAAACTGAGTGTGATCAGGCAATATTTATATATATGTCAGGAAGCTTGCTGTCCCCTGAAGGTTAACCTTTCAGCATTTTAAATGCAGTTTGAAATTTACATCAGCTCAGTGCTCATTTTCTCATGGGTTTGTGATTGCTAACATGAGATTTACTGGACTGTTGTCCCATGGACTCAGCAGGGACATATATTCTAAGTCAGTGAGGCAGGTTTGAAAAGTCCACTCCTCATGTATGTGTTTTGGGGTACGTTTTGTAGTTAGTAATTCTTTCTGTCAGGTCTGATCTCACAAAGGGAAAACAGTCTGTAGATTGTCATTGGCTCTTCAAGTCAGTAGTAAACAGTTCTCCATGTAGGGTGAGCATTAGTCTGATCCTAAACATTTAATCCTCACACTTCTCATTGAAGACAGAAATGTGCCTTGAGGGTCTGTTCAACACTTCAGTCAGCTCAAAACCAGCTGGTGGTGGTATGAGAGAAGCATAGCCAGGTAAAATCTCAGTACTGGTGGTTTAATCCCTTTCTTAGCCTTGTTTCCTCATTTTCTGTTGTTGCAGGAGCTCAGATTGATGATAATAACCCACGGCGTACCGGCCACCGCATCGTGGCACCTCCCGGTGGGCGCTCTAATATTACCAGTCTTGGCTGAAAAATGATGATGGACAGAAACACAAGGATGAAGGATCATGGGAATAATGTCCATTCCCTTCAATATCTGTGTTATCGAGCCCACAGTTTTATTTGGTACTAATGGAAATAAAAACCGAAATGTCTTTCTTTTTTTTTTTTTTTTTTCTTTTTTTTTTTTTCTTTTTTTTTCTTTTTTTTGTATAGAAAGAGGTGATAATAGTGTGGTGTGTTTGCTTGGAACTACTTGCCTCACAATTGTGCTTTCATGCCATAGTCACCTTAAAGCATGGTGCTTCCATTGCCCCTTTAGTGACTACAGGTTTTAGCTTTGTCTCGTAACTGAATGATGGTTCCTTTGCACCCTTTCGCTGTATTAGAGTAGTTAATGCATGTTACTGAGTTATTTATGCAAGTTGCATTCTGTGAGTGAGTCCCTTTAGAACACATTGCCAACAATTGACTAGACACAATGCCAAGATTAATGTCTGTATTTGAGAAACACCACCAAAAACACTAATGAAGGAAGAAAATGGCCATCTGGAAAATAAGCAGTAGAGTAGTATAGGCAGCTTCTGTTTAATCTTTAATTTATTATAAACCCAAGAAGCACTTCTCTCAAGACACAGAAACTCATCGGGACACGTAACGACAAATGGTCTCTGTAGCACCTGTCTGTTCCCACTCGGTACATTCCAAGTCTGTGTCCTTCTTGTTTCCATTTTAGACAGAGCCATAATTTTTACATACCAATGCCATTGCCACCCCTGCAGGGATTTCTCCACCTGGGCAGTAGTGCTCTCCTTCTGCATGAGATTTTTGGTACTTACAGATAATCCAAGTTGCTGTCGGATTTTTAAAGTTTTTTGTACAAATTTTTTCCTTTGTAATCACATGCATTTTTACTTACTCTACCGTATCAAGATCTACTAGTCGTGGTTCAATTTCTGAATTCAAAGCTTGTGAAATAAAGGAAATTAATTGATGGGTAAGCGTTTTCCTCTGCTTTCCAGTGCTGTGACTCAATGACTGAAAATTTGGAATAGAGGAACTCAAGAGAAATTGCCTTTCAGGTTGACATCATGCAGTAGAAGGAACCTCAGATCACAAATGTTGATAAGTGTATAGATCTGTATATGCATACTATAGCATGATATAGTATGTCTTATTAAACAGTGCTCACAGTAAAAATGTACTTACTAAAAATTGTACTTACTACTGACTAAAATGTACTTACTAATGGTTGGATTCAATCTTAGAGTTCTTTGCCAACCTTAACAAGTTTGTGATTCTTTCACATTGCAGCTGCCTCAGTTTTGCCCAAATGAGAAACGAATTAACTTTCTCCCAAAGACCTTCAGATCGATGCCTCATTTGCCTAAAAAGGGGTAATTCATTGCCATCATCTTCATCTGTAGAACAGAACCAGTACCCAGTGCTGCAGTTTGACCCAGGCTATATTTGACTTCATTGTGATTTTCTGTGCTGAGCTGTGTCCAGGCATGGCAGGAAAAGAACATGCTGCAGGTAAGGGAGGGGAACTGGACTTGAATCCTCTGAGAGTGAAGGAAGTATTTCTCCTTGTCTTCGTGACTCTCACAAACTGTGTAAAGAAACCTTCTTTCCTGACACATTTTTGCTTGTCTGATGATGTTGCAGATGCTGTGGGAGGTGTGAGCAGTGGAAGCAGGGTGCTATGAGAGCAGGTCAGCACACACCTCCCCTTGTGCTGCTTTCCCCTTATCCACACTACAAAGCTGCAGCAGGAAAGTCTTGCAGCAGTGGGGCTCCACTGGAGTGGTTTTATCATCTGCACTGCTTGACCACTGAGCACCCATCCTTCCCACCCATGCAGCAGAAACTTGTGTTGGCACAGCTTGTGTGGTGCATGTGAGGCACAACAGTTTTGGGAAGCAGCCTGTCTGAAGCCTGTCATTCTGAAACGAGTATATTGTCACCTCCAGCTTGCCTGGGAAAGGAACTGCTACCCTGGAAAAATCCATTTTGGTCAGCTTGGTGTGAAACCTGGTAGCAGAGCTGGTCTGAAGAGCCAGCTCTTCCTTTGGCTTTGAGCCAGTGCAGAAACACTGCAATTCAATCTCCAGTGAACTGAACTGGTTGCTCCCAAAAAAGGAAAATAAAGCTTTTTGTGAATAATCCCTTCTGCTAAGAATTCAAATTCATGTTTTCTATTGGAGAGTGCTCTCATCCTCAGGTTTCCTTGCTCACTTGGCAGTTCAGGTATTTTATAGGAAGTGAAATAAAAGTAGCGAGAAGCCTGAGGACAGTGTGCCCTGGAATAACCTACAGCCTAGTGGGTAAGGCAATCCTGAAATGCCAAGTCTCTATCTGCCTTGTCCTATTCCAACCCATTTGCTATGAGTGTTGACAGCCAGCAACAGTTGCAGTGATGTAACCTTGACAGTAGAAATGCAGCTGGTTTGTGAAGCTATGTGGCAAATCTGACAGCGTGAAAGTTTTGGAGCTGCTGGTTACAATTTCCTTATTGCATTTCTTGCTTGTTTTTGTGCAAGTAGCAATGGTTGCTCACTTCCAAGTAAAACTTTCACTCAATGTATGAGGCTTGTCACACCTGAGGTAGCAGAAATGATTGTGTTGAGATTCCAGTTTTCCTACACATCTTAAACCAAAAACCCTTTGCCTCCAAGCTGGCCAAAGATTCACTGTTAACATGCATTTATTTTTTCACAGTGAAGTGTATGTAAATAAATATGTGTGGGTGTTTTGAGAGGCATTTCATGGTTCAGTGCTCCTGTGTGAACAAGACTGTGCCTGTCAGGTCAATGTGACTCTCCTGTGATGTTTCCAAGAAGCAGCAGCCTTAGCCCCTGCAGCTTGGCTGCTGCTGCCATGGCACTGCTGAGGGGCAGCCTGAAGGAATGGATCCTGAGCTGTGCCTCTCCAGGTAAGCTGAAGGATGGTGACTGTGATTCCATCAGAGATGGCATGTGCCATTGCTCATGGATGGCAAAACAAAGCAAGGTAAGGGGTGCTTCTCTTACCACCTGGAGTCTATTTCATAGCAATCCACCTGCCCCTACATCACCTGTCCTTAAACAATAAAACACTACCAGTAAAGAAAATGTGGATTAGCTGGTAATCCTGAGTGCATGCTGCAGAATAGGAAACTCCACTTGAGTTTGCTCTCTTGCAGGAACACCAAGCTGGGAGATGGGAACTTGGTGAGGAGCTGCTGTTATCTCAACAACAGCTGGAAGCAGTGCAGGGCTTTCAAGCTTTCTGAATAGTCAAACCTCTAAAAATCTGCAGCAGGCTATGACCTTTCAATACCTGATACAGCACTAATGATGTAAAACTGCTCTTCCCTCTTGCTATTTGCAATAGTCTGCTTAAAATGACTTCCTGTGACCAGCCTGGGAACTATCTTTGTTAATCAAGTGATGTGGAAGGAAAGGCTGGATAGCTTTTCATCATGGTTGCAATGAACTTTCCAGATAAATTTCAGTGATGGCAGTGAGGGCTGTTGGGAGAGGGGTGTATGGAAGATGGAATAATGCTACCCTCAATGTTTAAAAATAGGAAGGAAAAGGCATGACATTTTCCCCTAAATTTCTGCAGTGTTTTTGATATGTACCTATAAAACATGATCAAACTTCCATGTTATCCCTTCCAGGATACAGAGAGGGTGCTCTATAGATTTACACTATAAACTGTTTTGAGCTGTGACTGGTGCCTAAGTATCTCACTTTTCCCTATTCTAAGTCTATGACTCTGTAACAAAACATAAAAGTTCAACAAATAACTGCAAAGCAACTGCTCTGAGTTTCATTTGGCATTTTCTGCGCTGGTTTCTTGGTCCAGTTAAACCCTGTCTTGTTCAATATCTGCCTCACTGACAGACAGTGATGGCAAGTGTCACACTATGCCCATCTGCACACGACATTAAACAGGAATTCGGTGAATCCACGGGGAAATTCAAGGGGACTGAAGTCACTAACGGGGACAAGAGTGGCTGATGTTTTGACAGGAGATTGCTAATGGGACTGTGGGAAGAAAGAAAGGTCTGCAGGAACTCCATCGCAGGGAAATCAGGCAGTGGAAGATTGGGAGGTGCCTGCACCCGGAGCCGGGGGGACTCGCGGGGGTCGCAGCGAGCACGGGGACCCTCCCTGGCTCCTTCCCGGAGTCCCTGCCCGGCGAGGGGATGGAACACCGCGAGCTGCCCGGGAGAGGGCACTGCTGCCCTGCCTTTGGCACTATCCGCACTTTCTCCTCTCCTGAGGCACACACAAAGCCATTCCCAGCCGGGGTGGCCGGAGCACAGCTCGGGCAGACCCCACCCGGGGGCTCAGGGACCCTCCCGGGTGATTCTGCTGCACCCTGAGCGTGGCAGGAGCTGCTGCTGCTGCCCCGAGGGGTTTAGAGCATCACCATTCCCAAAACGGGAACAGCTCCCTGTGCCGTGTGTACAGAGAGCACTGCAGGGTGAAACCTGCTCAATCCAACGTGAATACGCTGCCTCTGCTACAGAAAAAAAAAAACAAAACAAAACAAAAAAAAAAACAACAAAACAAAACAAAAACAGAAAAAAAACCAAAAAAAACCCCATGAACAAGCAGCAATTAAAATCTCCAGACTGGGAAGGCAGAGATACCATAGAGCTGAAGTGCTGAAATACCAGAATCAAATGCTTGAAAGGATACAATTTAGAATTTCTTTTTACAACTGAGATGAGAATTAACCATTTAACATGTGTGTGAAACAGGCCTGGTGAACTCGTTTGCATGGCAGCACTTTTGTCTGAGGCAAACTGTGTAACTGATGCAGCACTTTACATTCTCCACCAAAGGACAACCTTTCCATTAGCAAAATATATGTTTATTTTTAAAAAGGCAGAATACTCCCACTTCATGAAAGCTGTAGGATTGCTTAAGTGGGGGAATTTATTACACAATACAGGTGCTCTGTACAGCCAGTAAGAATTAACTGCTTTGCATAACAAGAATTTCCCATAGGAAATGTAATGAGCATAACAAAGTATATTGGAAACAAAAGGGTGCACATTAAGGAAGAAGACTAGAAACTGAAGTATAAAAAGTGAAGGAGTAAAACAGTTTTCTCTTATTTTCTCTAAAAGCAACAATTTGAATTCTAAGACAAAGGCAGAGAAATGCATATATAAAAATCTTTGTACAAATTTCAAAAAGCATACATAAGACTGGAAGCAAAAATGTAACAAAAGATAGACCAAATGTCATCTTTTGATGTACCAGTACCACCTGAAGCCTGTTTACACATTCTCTACAATTTTATCTCCTTTTGTTAGGCCAAAGTAGCATTCACAAAAAAGACTCAATGTACCACATCTCGGGCTCAAAAGTAAACAGTGCCTCCCAATTGTGATGAAGGCTTACTGAGATGCACTGACCTGGGCCCAGTGTGCATCCGTTCTCCTGTGGGTGAACTTTCCTCAGGTTTACTCCAAATCTAAAACTGTCTCCCTACCATATCACCCAAGCATCTCAAAGAGCTTCTATTAAAGACTTCCTTGTTCCCCCTTACCAAAACCAAGAGGGAATGTTTTATTACCAGCTAAAGGAAGTTTGCATTGATCCTTGGTCTGCAGCTAAAAAAGATTTATGGGTTATTATTGATATTCTTCGTTGTTCCTCAGCAAAGCAGCTCAGTAAGTACCTACAGCTGCTGAGATTCCCCAGAAGAATGCCTTGGTACACTGTGTTCAGACAGCTCAGACAAAGGCTTTTACTACCTGCTGCCTTTCTTTTTTAACATCTTTGAGTTTTTCCTTGGTTCAATCTCCCCTCCATGTGAACTCTGTGGCATCTCTCTGAAAGAATAAATAAGAAAAAGAAATCAAAATTGCAGACATATTTTAAAATGCTATACTTCCCTCTTAAACTAAATTCATTTTGGTAATATAAAGGCACTTGCTATATAACTTCTGCAACTCACTGCCTTCAGCTGCCTCTGTTGAGGCTGCCAAAACAAAGTTGCAAATATATAAACGTTCCTTTGTTGGGTCCCTGTTCCCTACACACGTATCCCTTGTTGGCTGTGGGAAAGGAGTGTGTGAAAAGGGTTGATGCCATCAGGGAAAGGAGCCATCTCCTGAAGTCATTCCCAGGCTGAGGTCACTCAGAGGATAAATACTTTTCCCCAAAGGCCTGTGGCTCCTGAGAACCAACTGTTTGCTTTGCCTGTCAGCAGGATTTTCTCTGCTCAATATATCAAGCTGCAGTGACCAGCTGGCTGGTTTGATGTGCCTGTAGTAATCAGCTGGCACCTTTCAGCTTTGTAGCCATTTCTTCTCCTCTAGTTAGCACTCCAGCACAAGCCAACTGAAACATCTATCAAGAAAATCATTGTTAGAGCTGCTACCCTCATCAGCCAAAGACTGACGCTCGCCTTTGTTCCTGAAATAAAGGTGGAAGTTGAAAGCCTAAATACCACAGACCATATTTTGGTTGCTACATTTCAGCCTAGTTCCATTGAGTTCACTTGTCTCTGCTGATTTATGCTGTCTGTGATTCAGGTTTAAATAAAACTAAATAAAGGAAATTTGGGAATGGTATTTCTCATTTCTCTACCTTTAATCAAAGCAATTTATAAAATACATAGCAGAAGAGATGCGAAAATACAGATGGATTTCCTAACTTTAAAAAAGATTATGTGGTAAAAAGGTTAAGTACATGTGACAAGTAAATATTAAGGAAGCTCATCTAGTGCAGGAATTGTTTTGAGTTTGATTAGCATACTTCCTTAAGAAGTACATTTTGGAGTTTTTAAATTTAAAAACTTTTTTTTTTTTATAAACAGCTTTTCACATACCTTATTTTTAGTCTCTAATGTACCTGCATAAGCCGGAAGTTATTCCATGGGGCTCTTGAATATTTTCATGAGGATCATCTTTTTCTGATGGTTCGGGTGGCTGGAAGGTCTGTCTTTTGGAATTTGCTTTTTCACCTGAATTGCCAAATGCAGTGGATTAAAAAAAAAAAAAAAAGAATCACATATAGTAAAGCTTATTTGGTTTTGATTAACCTGAAGCAAAAAATTACACTAACAATTCATACGTACTTGTTAATATTCCAAGGAAATCACTCCACATTAGCCCAGCATACTGCTTTTTTACCACTGGTTAGCTCTCACACAGCAGACTGTGAACTGCCACACTTGCTGAACACTGAAGTGTGATGCAAGTAACTGAAAATGGCTTTTTATTACCACCAAACAGAAGAAAATCAAGTTCATATTTTGGAGTGATTTGAATCAGAACAATATGATGTTAAAAAATCATTGCTTTTTGGGCCCTGAACTAAGCTTTCACACATGTCCATATGTGGTCATGGTGCCTAACAAGGCAAACAATTCTGCACACCTGAGAAACAGCTGGGGAGAGAGACTTCAAAATTGTGCAGGAGAATGAGCTCCTTTTCCCTTTCAGGCATCCCTCTTGCCTTTCAGCATCTTTCAAATGCAATGCCATATGTTTCAGTCTGATTATGACAGAAAGATTGTACAGCTCAAAGGATAACACTTGTACACTGCATCTGAAATGTGGACTAGGAAACACGAATGCTATTCTAAAAATTTGTCCCTAAGTATCTCCTGAAGAATGAATTAGTATAATTTGTTACAACTACAGTAAATTCATAAAAATAGATCAAGCTTCCTGATTCAGTAGGATTGCACTTTTGATTACATGTGTGGGAGGCAATTCTTCCATTCTACCAGGAGGATGAGAGCTGGGTGATTCAACTCTGCTGTTCTCCCATGGATTTAGCAATTGAGGTGAACAGCATCATTTCTAAAGGACATGACAAAAACATGAAAAATGTTTTGGTTTCAGCAGGGCAAAGCCTTACCTCAGTGGACACAATGTAATCTATTGTTAAAAGCTGCTCTGGAGTGAGGAAAGCTGACACTTGTCTGTGGCTCTGCTGCTGGAGAACTGGGTGACCTTGAAAGGTTTCATTGCTTTTCTACATCTCAGTCAGAGAAATGGCACTGATGAAAAATCTGTCCTGAAACTCAAATGCTTTATACTCCAAAATCTGCACTGATTTGTGGCATTATGTGGGGTTTTTTTGAACACTTCAGGACAGTACAACCTGCTGCCTTGCTCCTTTTGGAAGGCTTCTTCTTCACAGCCAGTGGAACTCGGGTCAGCACAGCCAACTCACTCATAAAGTCCTGCTCTGCTTCCTGCATGCAAGGACAAAGCAGCAATCACTCAACACAACACAGCTCAATTCTGGGTTATATTATTACATGTGGCACCACAAAACAGGCACATCACTGCAGAAACACAGGAAACAATGTGGGAAACAATCAGGGAAGTGTTCCCACAAGACAGTGATGAATCTCAGCACTGATTCCAACTAGGGTAGCAAAGACACCCTTACAATCTGTCCCATGTTTTTCCATTGAATGCTTCAGATCCATGAACCATTTTAGCCTGATTTACCCTCAGCTGATTCTCCAACTCGGTTCCCAGGTGGTGCAATCCCAGCAGCTTCTGTTTCAGACACTCCAGACGAATTTGCTGCTGCAGTTCAAACTGTGCCAAAACCTTGTTTTGCTGTAGCACTACCCTGGTCAAGAGAAATGTAAATGTATAGATATTGTTAAGTGCAAGGAAGGAATGCAATCCTGTCAAAGTCTATTTCGAAAATTTTGTAGAAAGAAAGGCTCATGAACAGTACTGGCCTAGCCAGCTTCTGCTGGGACAGAAAATTTTCTGGTAGATTTTTAGATTTACTTATTTTAATATCCTGTCTTTGATATCCATAGGATACAAGGTCCTTTTGGAAGTAGGAATTCCAGGAGTTTGCAGTGTCCATGCCTGGAATTCAGCTCTAAAGCTGAAGCCTGCTTTCAAAACCATTGGATGTTTCCAGGATCAGTATTCCTGTCTGCTTGCCAAAGGGCCAAGCTGTTCAAAGGTGTGAGGATAAGGGATTAAGAATCAGGCATTTCATCCAGGGCTCTTCAGTACCAGCCTGAGCCATCAACATGGCAATTCAAAACTTGGCAACTGAAAGCATTAACAACTGTATTCTTCATTTGTTTTACTTAATGTAAACTTTGTCATTAATTTACAAAGGACTAGAACATAAAATAAATCATAACGGTAATAGGAAAATGGGTTTGATTACTGATGATTATGAGATCAGCTTAGATGCTACATAGTTACATTCTTCAATACCACACTTCTGCTTGTGTGAAGGCAAATTTCATTGTAATTTGTTTTAAGATACTGTAATAGATTACCAAAGGAAAGAATGAGACAACAGCTAGAAGTGAATTTGTCAGAATAAATGACAAATTTGATAATGAATAACTAAAAGATCTTTTATGAAACCCTTTATTACATAAATCCATTTATTTACTAAGTCAAACAGGGATGAAAATGTGGGCAATGATATATTTCAATTTAGAAGAAACAGAATGTATAAAGATTTACCCTCTTTACAATGTCAAGAATTGCAACTGTTATATTTTTCTGGATAATAAACCAAGAGTAAAGACATAAAATGATTACAAAAATGTATCGTGTACATAACAAGCCATAGAGCTTTTTATGACAACTAACTCTTTTTTAATTGCAGTCTGCACTTTAGGTTTTATTAAATAGTAGTTAATTAAATATGATTTTTATGTAACTAACATTTGAGGGATTCCATTCTAAATTTAGTGCAAGTAATCTTGATTTTCCAAGGCATTCACTGAAGCCTTCTTTTCATTTTGAGTATTTTTTGGGCTTCAAATATTTTCTCTTCATTATGGTATATGTTTTCTCCACAGCAAACTTACAAACACTTTTGATGTTCAAAGTATAAAGGATGGAACGTAATGAATTACATTCAGCATTGGTTCCCAACCTACATTTATGTTAAATTTCTTTTAAAATTTGGCATATGCTTTGGCATTGTATTTCATTCTCTCTTTTCAAACTGCCTAAGTATAGTTCTTCAATCTGTAACTAATGACCATCAAAAAGTTTATTTAATAAGAAAGTAATTCTCGGAGATCAAAGGATAGACATCATTTGGCAATAGGTATTTCTTTGCCATCAAAGACAAGTATAAAATGCAAACTCATGACATTTATTCAGCTAGACATTTATGTAGATCTGCAATCACTCACAAAGTTTAAATAGACAGCAGTGCTGCTGTCTGGTCTAACCTTTGGTGGACTGTGGATGACACATTTAGGAGGCCTTTGGTGTGTTTTTCTTTCAATGCCAGTTCATTCTCTTTATTCTTCAGTCTGATCCTTTCATTTCTTTCTGCTGAAATAATGTTTTTGAAAAATTTTCTTCTCAAAATTAGAAAGTCTAAGTTGTGACAACCTTCATCACAAATTAATCCTAATTCTAGGTAGTCTTTCCAAACTTACTGCTCCTTAGGGATATCAAGTACTTCTTACACACTCTGCCACTGTGATCTGCTGCAAAGAGAATACTTTGTGCATCATTTAGCTGAGATAAAATGTCACTGAATTCCTGTTTACCTACTTCTCCCACTAGGCTAACTGATTAACATGGAATTCAAAGCAGAAATTTTCTAAAAAGATTTTGATGCCTTAAGCAAGAACTGTAATACCTAAAAAAAAAAATACAATATAAATAAAACTCTCCACTCAGAGGTGACTTATTCCTGGGAATGCCCAGCTTCACAAGATGTCCCCTCACTGAGGGGAAACTATTCTGGTTACTTTTGCATATGCTCACACTCTGTGACCAGGCTCCTGACTCTTGCCCCTGAAGTCCTGCCTGGCAGCAAGGCTTGGGCACATCTGACAGACAGGACCTGGCACCAGTCTTTAAATTAAACAGGAGGGAGATGGACGGGTTTGTAACAGAGCAGGGTATGTAACCTTCATCTGGGGAGCATCCAACCTTTCCTGAACACTCAGAGAGGCTGACAGGCACCTTCCCTACCAACTGCACCATCAGGGAGCAGGTACTGCGTGTGCTC
>VZTB01018223.1:666889-710911 GCA_013397245.1 Thryothorus ludovicianus
GCTGGCTGTGTGAGGGGAGGTACTCTCCACCTTTGCTCCTGTGGCTGTGCCAGGCAGACTAAATTCAGATTTACTAGGCCAAGGGATGCCAGAAGAAGCAAAATCCTCCAGCCTTACATTAAGCACAGTCACTGGGAGACAGAACTGTCTTACAGTTGTCAAGAGCATACGAACCTTGTATGGATTTCAGATGTTGAAGCTTTTTTCCTTCATAGCCTTCTGTGATTTTTCCTAATTGCTGGTAGTAGTTTTGCACCAGTCTATTGATATTATTGCTGGTCCCATACACACTTTCAACAGCAGACTCTACCAGTCTCTCCTGTATCACATAGTACAAGTCATAATTCATTTTCCAAACCCAAAAGTGTTTTGATCTGTTCAAAAAGCCCCATACCTAATTTGGTACGTGCACAGAAAATTTTGAATTTAAAATGTGGCAGACTGAGATACCAAAAACCATGCAATATTTTAACATGAAAAATTGCAGCAAAAATCTTTGTAATTTGCCTCATCTCCATCTGGGAAGGGGTCATTCCCCTATCCATTCAATTTCTACAGCCCATTTTAACAGTCAAGCCAACTGCCAGCAAAGCAAGCTAATCTATGTGTAGCTCTGCTGTGAATTTCCATTACACAGAAAATCCATATATTTGCTTCAGAAAAAAATTATTCATCCATGACATATGTTTTAATTTTAATTTTAATTATTTACCTATGAATTAATATCAAGCTGTTAGTATACAAACACTATTAATTAGTCACAAACTCTTTAACAATAGATAACCATCTCAATTTCTTTCTTCTTTTTGTTATTCTCTGCCATCAAGAGTTGTGACAACTTTTTTCCTGTGTTTGACTTAATAAAACCTGTTTTGGCTGCTGTAGCAAATACTGTACTGCTACATAAGTCTTAGCTTGTAAATACTTTGCAAATTATGCTCAGATTTAACCTATGCCTTTTGACACTTCCAGGCACAGGTTAATGCATACATTAAATTGCCCTCCATCTGTGCAAGGTAGCCCTTGTTTTGTCTGGAAAACTGCTATTGACCATTTCCATACCTTGAAGTCCAGTCCATCATCTGAGCTCTTTTTTGCAGCTTCCCCTTGGGCGTACTGCAGCAGTGTCTGCCCAATCACCTGCTCCATGTGCTGCTGAAGAAACTGAAGAGCTTCTTGGATTTCCGTGACGAGCTGCTGGTGAAATTCTAAATTAGTTTCTTGTGTTTCTTCCTCAAGCTTCTCCTCCTCTTCATGAATGTGGGACTCCTGGTAATCAGAAAATAAGACAGCACTGCCATTTAAATATGTTAACAGTTATAGTCAGCTTCCCTTTGAAAGAAAGTCCTGCACCCACTCAGAATGTTACAGTTTTAGTAATTATAATAATATAATTTACAGAGGAAGGTTGTACAGTCATTAAACACATTTGTCTTTGCAACAGAACCATAGCTTCTGTCACGATATGTACAGTAAAAGTTGCATCCTGTCCTGTTAGTCACTTCTAAGTGATGTATTCACATGTATGTGAAATATCCTGATTCCAGTAAGGGACAATCGTGGATGCCTTGATAAACTGCACAGGAGCAAGGCAATACAGTTATACACCAGGAATATTTAAAACAGTTTGTGTGGGCTACCTGAGAAAAACTTGGTTTGTTGGTACCAATACCCTCGGGAGTACCAATGGCCCTTGGGACAGGTCATGAAGGTGTAATAACACTTCAAAGCCATTTGCACAACATCCTCTGGAGCTGAGTTCTAAAGCTTCTCCACATATTTCTTCATTTTGAACCTGCCATCTGGTAACATTGCTAGGTGCTCTCTTCTTTTATAAAAAACGTGAAAAACAGTTTTCTATTCCCATATTTGATGCCAGTTTCAAAACCTAAGATAAAATCTTCTTCCAGAAGACAGCTATTTTTTAGGCTAAAGAGTTCAAGTCCTTGGAGGTCTTTGGACATCCTTGCCTCCATTTTTGTGCATGAAAAGTGCACAATTTTCATCTAAGCTCTCTTTAGTGAACAGCAGTATCTGCTGTAGTAGCGTGCCATAGATGGCCTTCTATTCTGCTGCTGCTATATTTATATACTCAGTTAAGGCTAAATAACATTAAAATATTCTGGGAGATGTTATATTACCTATTTGGTGCCTTCTTGGAAATAAGAAATGCAAGTAGAAAAAGAACATTAATCTGTAGAAATATACTCATTAATGCTGGGTTGTTCTGACATGTTATATTTATAGTTAAGACACATGTTTTTGAGGTTTTTGAGTAAGTTGGAATGTCATTAAACTGTTTCTCATTTTTCTGAGAGACCCAGTGTCTTGTGATTATGCCCAAGCTAGGATTCATTAGTCATTTTACATTATATACAAAATCAGTGGATAGACATGACATTGTCCACCAGTACAGAGTTGGTCCAAGCAAAAAATAAGTTTGGGTAAAACAACACAGTATGTCTAAAAATCTGGTTGAGTGTCTGTAAATTAAACTCTTCCTGAACTCCTTATAGATTGGTTCTAGTTTTGGAGGTTGTTTGTAACATGTTTTTTCTCTCGTGACTTTTCCCAACTCCAAACCTATGCCCTACTTTTTCAGCAGCAAGAATCTTACATGTGTATTTTTAGGCATTTCTTTGTGAGATGAGTTTTAGCTGGACTTGGAAAGAAGATGTAATGGAGAGAGGAAAAAGGAACATTAATACCTGAGGACATTTCATTTTCACTAGGGAACCCAGTGATTGCATCAATTAACATCTCCATGTGAGCGAAGTGAGAGGGAGTAGTGGAAGGCAAGAAGAATGCAGTGATATACATTTATATTTATTATTTTATATTTTATTTCTTCTGAAGGTTAATGAATTTTTCTATTTTTCAAACTTAAAAGAAACTGCTGCAATTGATATTTTTCAAGTATGAAAATGGCAGGACACAGATTTTTCCTTATTCCTCTTCCATGTGGAGGTAGAGGGTTTGTATTACGCAAATCAAAATCAGAGGGGTACAGGATTTTACCTCTCAGCTAATTACACAGCAACAGCGTGGAGCATATAGCTGCAAAGTGTTTGATGGGTTCAAGCCATATGTGCAGCAGCAGTGGGTTGGGCAGAGCTATCACTAACACCTGCTGGGAGAGTTGTCTGAGGCTGAAATATGAAATTTAGCGTTGTTCTACGTAAATATCCAATGCAGGTAATTAAATAACCAACAACACTCAATAGATCAACACTAAAAACCAGTCACGAACAGATGTGAAGCTGACCTATGGGAACATCATGTCTAAAAATCCCTTAAACTTTCCTTTGTCTTCTTCACCTACAGTAGCCAGATAATTTGGGAGGATTGGGAATGGATGCTGATCTTCTTATGGAAGAGAGAAAAAAAGAATGAAAAAGTATAGAAGAACTTGCTAGGTGTGGTAGGAGTAAGAACTTCTCCTAATGCTCCAGTAAGAACTTCTCAAGTACAATCCCCAGCAAAATCAGTAGGAGCTTCTCTTACCCTGAAAGAGTAGCTTTGCAGAAGTCCTTTATACATGTTGGCATCCTTGTCTTCTTGCATTAGTATTTTCATATAAATAAATTGCTAAATGAGCTTGCTAGGATAACACATATCACAGATGGCTATACACTCAATAAAGTATAAGGGATTTTAAAACGTCTACCAAAACTACAACAGGCACACTCAGGTGATGTTTTCTAGAGGCTAACCTGGAACAGAGACTAGACAGAGCAAGAGGATAAAGTAGGTATTTATTAAAGGCCTCAATGGGTTCACCTGGGCTGCACAAAAGCCCAGCCAGACCACACCCAAGATGCCCCAAAATGGTCACAGAATGGACCCCTGATCAGGAGGTCCCACACTTTTATAAGTTCTGGTCCATCAGCATATTAGAGTCAATTGTCCAACCATAGCTTCAGGTTATGAAGCTACATCCTTCTGGTTTTTTTTGTCACTTCACTGTTGTTTTTGTTCTTGGGCCTGAAAGTTGTCCTTGGTGTTGAGCTAGAGAAGGAATTGTTTTGTCTATTTACTCTGTGAAGAGAATTCAGTAGCACTTAATATGAAACCTAAAACTAACCACTACAACAGGACAGAATCTAAAAATATAAAAGCTAAAACCTAAGGCATCATTTTCCCCCTTTAGAGGCTGAACAAGGCCTCTACCTTGTTGAGTCTCTATTCTAAATACAAGTACCTAACAATCTAAAATAAACATCTAACAAGAGATAAATATCTAATGGTAAATAAATATCTAACATCAGATAAACATCTAATAACGGTATGCCAGCAATGTGTATATTTTTAACAAAGAACATTTTCCTTTCTCCTTGGAGCTTGAACTTTTTTTTTTTTTTGTGGTTTAGGTCTGCCATGCCTATTTCTAATGCCAAATATGACAGCACATGAGACCCCTAGAGACAACCCACGTGGACACTGTACATACCACTGCCTTCTGTAACTGCCACTGGTCCTCATCCTGGCACAGGGAGGATCCCTTCTGCAGGGAATGCTGCTCTCTCAGCTCCTGAAGCGAGCTCCTCTTCCTGGACAGCCTCATGCGTGCCAGGGCTGCCATCCCAGCCCTCCGGAATGCCAGCCTTGTGAGCACTGAACACAGCAGGAGCTGGTGCTTCTGCACTATATAGCTAACAGACCTGCAGAAAGGACCATTGAAAACCCATCAGTGAGGCTGCTTGCTGGTTTGGCACACCTGTGTTCAGCAGAGTCACTGCTTAAAGGTGACAAGAGTTATTCTTCACTCTGTCTTTTTGTACAGAGCATGCCTTGGAAATCTGATCAGGTGTAAAGAATGGGTACTGCTGTGTTACACTTCTAGTTCTGTCACACTGAAGTTAAATTAAAACAAAAACAGAAAAAAAACCCTAAACAACCATCTATATGTTGCTGGAATGAACATTCTGTCTTGCAGAAAATGCAATTGCAGTGTGACATAGGAAGTGCAGAGAGAGGCTGGTGCAAGACTATAAACCACTCACAAACACAGCAGATACTCACAATTTGTCACACCAATGAAAAATCATGTAAGACTATTTTATCTAATTTCCAGGAGTTATGATATATCTATTCTTTTAAATTTGTTTTTGATACTCAGATAAAAAACTAGAGCAATTGCCTCTCTGTCTGAAGGTGCTAACAATCCCTCAATGCTGCTTTCCACAATGTAATGTACACAAGTTTTGTCTGGGCATGCAGCAGTGAAGTTTTACCCCACTGCTCACAGATGAAACTGTGCTTACCCATCACTGAGGCATCCCAGTCTGCTTACGACACCTTGGATTATCTTCTCTTGTTTCTCAGACAGGTGCTTCTGCATCACAGCAGACAGAGCATATTCCGTTATCCACAGCTAAAAGCAGGGAAAAGAATTACAAATATAAGATACCATGATTTCAGTCAGTCACTGCATTTTTTGCTAAAAAAATCACCCCTGACTTTCAAAAACAAACTCATGATAAATTAAAATTATTCTACTCAGGAATATTTTTTCAGTTATCAAAATCTTAAACAAAACTCACTGAAAAGAAAATCTTTGCATTGGTTTGGATCAGCCCTGAGCTGTATCTCCTACAGATTTTTTAGTTTCAGCAATGGAGGAACAAGAAAAAAATAACAACATGGCACAAAATACTGCATTGACTCTTATCAGCAGGTTGCATTAGGCTTTTTATTTGTTTTTATCTTTTCACTAGTTGAGAATGCAGTTTTTATTTTCACTGAACAAAAGAAAGATATAATCTTCCATCACACTTCTGTCACAGTAAACAGTGCTAATAGATGGAAATGGAGATTACATGATTAGGTAAGTATATGGGCAGCAAGTTTACAGCTCCTTCCTGGTGATATTTAGATTGAAGAATTTAATCTTTAAATGAATTTTGATGGATTTTCCCTTGAACTCTAAACTTCTGGAGATATGGAATTAAGATTTTGTTTAGTATGTTGCCAGTATTTAAGGAATAGTAAGTAATAAACTGAAGTACTTGAAAGGCTACAACTCTTACTGTAAGATGAAGAGTTTATTTTAGGCTACTGACAGCTGAATAAAAGCAGGTTACCTGCTGATGTATCCAGAGCCCTAAATTAAATATAATACCCAGGGTGTCTGACAGTTTCACTTTGTGTCATTCAGAACACAAGGGACTAAATTTTCAATTATGGCAGACAGGTAGGTTTCACCAGATCAGTATGTCCAGCAAAGGATTAGATGCTGTCCTGGCTGCAGGAGGAGGTGAAGCTTTACTGCAGTGTGGGCACATCCAAGTTTTTATTCTACACCATCCACATCAAAAGTGTGGGAGTGGTTTTGGGGTGAAAATGAGCACACCCCTCAGAAATGGTCAGCATCTTGCCTCTCCCCAGCAGGAAGGTGTCAACATCAGCCCCTGCAGATCCAGCCCCCACCAGCACCCCTTGCTCCCCTCCAGTTTTCTCCAGAACTCAGCTACAGGACTTGGTGCTGCAAGGACAGCGGCAACCACGCTCCTCAACAGCAGGACTGAACCCCCAGAGCCAGTGCAGAGCCTGCCACAGGGAAGGGCTGGTGGGACTGAACTCCAGCTGAGGGGAGCCCCACCAACAACAGCTGAGCTGAGCTGGGCTGAGCTAGGCTGAAAGGAGGAGGAAGAATGGTTGGAAAAGCAGCTGTGTCCTGCAGGACCAGCACAGCACGCGGGAGAAACCAGCACAGAGTCCTGTGCAGAACTGAGCCCAGCAGCCTCACTCAGGGGATTTATCTGTCACTGGCTTTCATTGTTTCAAGCTGGAGGGTGTGGGAAATGCTAGCCAAGGGAGTTCCCTTGCCACCCTGCCTTTGTTCCTGATGGCCACACGGGCAGTGAGTGGGAATGGTCTCCATATTACCTTTGGGGAACACAAGTGGACATGACATACAGGGAGCATCCCCCATCTCTTTGTTTCTTCCCAGTGGTGAACTCCTTTTTGCTGGGTAAAACACCTCCTCTTTTTGCATACCTTTGCTATTAATATTGCTGTTGTTATTGTGCATTTCTTACTCCATGTGCTTTCAGTAAATTGTTATCTCAACCCATAGTCAGCTTTTGCCACTCCCTTACTGGAACAGGCAGGGGAAGGGGAGTGGCTCATTTGCAGTTCAGTTTTCATCTGGTGCTAAAACCAGCACAAATGTATAATTGCATAATTGTTAGTGTTAGAAATTATAAGTGGTACTGGGTCTCTCTGCTGGATATGAGTCTTTTCATTGGGAAGCAATGATCTGTGCAGGAGAAAGGCTTTCTCTGTGAGCACAGAATGAACTCCTCTGGGAAGTGCAGAGAACATCAGAAACCTCATCATGTTTGGCTTCAAAATAAAAATGCATTTCTTTCATGGATAGTGCATTCTCTGTAAGAATACACAGTGACACATCTAACTGACCTCTCTCCACGTAGAAAACCTTACCAAAACACATGTTCCTGAGCAGGATGCCTGACAAGGATGGGCAGGCAGTCAACAACAAGTGACAGATGGGAAGAGTGCAGCTGAGCATGAGAAGCACAGCCCAGAAGACTGCATGGCACTGGAGACCCACTAGGCTGCTCTCAGCAAGAGCCTCAGATGTGGCTGTGTTGCCAGATCTCAACTGATCTGAGTCTAGGTGAGTCTGATAATCACAGAGCACAGCTGAGCACAGTGTGTTCTCTGATTGCCTGCTGCAAGCATCAAATTAAAGTCTATCAGGTCTCCAGGTATCATCATGACAGATGGCAAAGACTTGCTTGAAGTAATAATTGTTATCAGTGTTTCCCTTTAGCAGCTCTGTGGATACAGCTCCTAGTGTTTCACACCTCTCTGCACATGTCTTGAAGATCCATCACATTGTGTAGTTTAATGTCTCTTTCAGCAGTTAAAAGAAAGTCTGGAAATTACTTTTTACTTTCCAGAAGTGATTTTATTTCCAATGAGAGGTCGGCTGTGGTTCAGATGTGGATTTCCATCATTTTTGGAGATGTGATTATTTACTGAGAAGTTGCTCTTGTAGGGCAAGTCAAACAGCATGAGGGTATATATCACCAAGAGACAGAACACAGGAGATGATAAATTAATTACAATTGGAATGGTAAATGATATATTGCAGCCAAGAACCCAAAATATAGCAACTTACTTGCTATCAGTATATCCTTTCCAAAAGTATATCCTATCACTGTCTAACAGTGACAGTTGTTCTTTACTCCTGCTTATGAAGAAACAGCCAAGTTCTGTAGTAGTGAAGAGCTCCTTCTAAAGAGTGAGTCACCTTTTCCATTAAGAGTGCATTTGAGGAAATCTGTATGCAGAATTTATAAAATGTCTCTGCACCTCCCTGAGACGAATGGGAAACTGAGAATACTGCAGAAATTCCTCCAACACAGTTATTAAAACAGTAAAAGCACCTCAGTTGTGTAAGTAATAAGAGAACAAGAGGAAAGGAGGGGGAATTATTACGTATTTATGATGACAGGATAAATAAGGAAGATTGAGAATTAGACCAAATACTAAACCAGTGTTTTGTCTCAAAAAGGCCATTAGGAAGATGATCAAGATGGAAAGGACCAGCTGGAACAAGCAAGGTATTGTTAAATTGGAAACAACACCTAGGCAGCCACTGGAATGGGCTAGCAGAGCTTAGTATTTTCCACTTCCAAAATACACAAAGACTTCACACAGAGAGACAGAAATGTGACAGCAAAGATTCTCTGGGAATGTTGAGGCTGTTGGCATGTGGCTGAAAACCAGAAAAACAGAGACAACCACCTCTTCAGGCCACATGGCAAGGCCAGGCTTTGTGCTTGCACCAATAGTCCAATGCTGGGTCAAGTCACCAGGCACGTCCCCAAGCTTTCCTGTTCCTGGGAACAGCCTTACTTTACTAAAAGATAGGTTGCATGGAGGGGACAAACTCATGCTGCTGCACAGACTTAGGTGGAACAGAGCTCAGGCTCTCTGATTCCTGCATTCAACCAGTAAAACCAGTGACAAAAGTGTGGTACATGGGGGAGTAAAGCTCTAAAGAATGTCTGGCTTCTTGAAGTGTTATTCCAATTGCTATGAAACAATAAACCAGAGAAAGTGATAAAATGCACACCATGTCAAAACTGGTAAGCAGGTGCCAGTTCATCTTTCTGGGTGTCAAGCAATGATGTGGAAATGGATGGAAATCTCATCCCATTTCTATTCTGTAGGCTTCCAAATATTTTGCTTCTTGGTCACAAGTCCATTACAAGATCTTCTGAAGCAATGCTTTAGTTAAGTATTACTCTCTGGCAATAAAGGTGAGTAATATGCCTCTACCTTTCTGTTTTGACATCTTTAGCACAGATTATTAAGGGAATGAAAGGAAAGTGATTTCTCTGTCTTGGCCTGTAGATGGGGTACAATGCACACTGACTGCCAAGTGAGTCTCAGCCTGGTGCAGGAGGCTGCTCCCTGAAACTGCTCTTTGCAGAAATCATGAGAAGGGACAATGTGGGAAAATTATCAAAATTTATTTTCTTTAGTTGTTTATTCCCATTTGCCTCACTCATATTCTCAAGCCTACAAGGCAAAGTTATATATGAAACTGATTTTTTTCTTTTCGGTTTTAAAAGTGTTTCTTTTCACCCAAAGGACATCATATTCCAGACATGTATAAATGCTAGGAAAGATCATCTAAAAAAAATGGTGGTTCAAGTAAAAGGGAAAAAAAGTCTTTCAGATGTGTGTTGAAAAGCACACATAAATACCCTGGCAAAATGTCTTCTGGTGTTAAGACTTCCCAAGCCTGTAAAGCAGGTGACTGTGTAACTCTTAGCATAGCACATTTACCAAGAGGCAAATGAAAGACATCTCCCACTGCAAAATGCCTGACAATTTAAAAAGCCTGTCATTATGACTGTTGATTTATAGATCTTTTGTCAAATCCAGAACTCTAACATCTATGGGATCTCCCAAATGACATAATCACCTGGCACAAGTGTCCAATATCTCTTCTTCTTAAGGTGAAAATCAAATGTTCCTTTTTGTAGGATGCAGGTGTCAGCTTATTGCTTAAATGTTCATGCTGCTGTTTTATAGTAGGAAAGGGACAGGAAATGCACTTTGCATTTGAACACAATATAATGGGTTGTGATGTTTTTCAGACTCATGAAAATTTGCCAGCCTAGCTTTGGTGGAATAGCTATCTCCCTGCACGGTGTCCTTGGAGATAAAGCAGATTTTTTTCCAGTTCAAGTCCTTTACAAAAAGCCACAAGCATTACGTCAAAAAAGGTACTCAGGCTCCCACATAGAATATTGTCTTGAGGAATCATAGGATGAATGTCTCACCAAGAGAAACTCTTATCTCTTCTTGGAATTTATCCTGCAGAATCACTTGTCCTTAGGACATCTCTGTCTGCCACTTAGGAAATTTTTGCACTGAATAAATCCCAGCTGCAGTGCTGGTGAGTCAGAGACCAATGGGAGAGCTCTGTCATTGTTAATTCCTCTATACCTATACCTCAGTAATTACTGTTAATGATGTCAGCAAACCCTTTATTATTTTATATTTAATGTTTTCTTCAGCTAGGAAGTCATCTGCTTTATATTACGCATGCAAGGGTACACAAAGTGATGGAAAGTCAATTTTCTAAATTAAATAACCTATGCTGGGCATGACCAGAACACCTGAATTCACATACAATGAACCTGTAACACAGTGCTGCCCAAAGGCCTATTATCCGTCAGCTGAGTGCTGGAGATGAGCTAATCCTTTACATCCTTTGAGAAAAATTCCCAGGGTATGGTTTCTCCACTCAACAGTGTGCCAAATGACAGCAACAAAGGAATGTACAAACAGCTTTTTTGGACCAAAACGTCAGGCTTGAGATGTCCCCCCTCTGTGGTGAGTCTCATTAAATGCATCTGATGGCTGAGGTTCAATGGGATAGTGGAAGGGTCACAGGAGAGGTGTCCTAATGTGCACCCTGACATGACATTATTCTGAAGTTGCACACCAGAACCTCCTGCTTTCCTGTGTATTTTATGACAGTGAACACCACCATGCTGTTTCAGACTCTGTGTGCTATGAGACGTGCTCACAGTTCACCTACCAGACCAAGCTCAGACCATGCACATACAAGGACAGGCAATTTGTGCACCCTTGATGAATGTGGAAATGAACAGCAAAGTTTAAACTTTGACAAGTCAGGTATTCAATCTAATCCTTGATAAAAAGGGGAAAAATAATTAAAAAAAAAATTAAGGTCAGACATTAATCACCAAACGTATAGGTATGCCAAAATCAAACACTAAATGCCAGCCAACAATCCTGGAAAATACAAATGTAACTAAGCATGTGAGCAGACACACTAGCATCAGTGGATGGTCAGCACAGTTTAGTTTAGTTTGCTAGACAGCCCTGTGACACAAAAACAGAAAAATAGAATTGTTTTTCAAACAGGTCAGTTACAATAAAGGAAATATAAAAAGATCAGGGAGGTGCATGTTGCATAGCTCCAGATTAAGAAAACATAGAGGAAAAAAAGGAAATGTCTCAGAATTTTCAATGAAAAATTTCACTTTTGTATTTCCAAGGGTGTCCTAAACTCACTGGTTAGCAAACAACTACCAGACCACAGTTTCCTGAATCACAGTGTTTTACAGCAGAATCCTAAATATGAGTGGGTGAAAAAGTTGAACACCTTAATGCAGTTTGCAATAATTAGGGACTTGCTCAGCATCTCATTAACAATGTACTGAATTGCCTAGGCAATTTGGAGAATGAGGGCAAGGGAAAATATGATTCTGCCAGTGTTCAAGAAATCTGCCAACCTTTTATTTAAGAAGCTTCAATTACTCTATACATTGCAGCACACACAACATTTAGGAAAGGACACACCTTTGAATAGAAAAGGTCTTTCTTAGACCAAGCTGTGTTGGAAGCAGTGCTAACAGAGACATAGCAGTGCATGAATAAACTGAAGCATATTTGAGCTCCAGTCTGATGCTAAAGACCTGTCTCTGCACTTAATCTTGTTTTCTACTCTGGTGTCAATGTCCCCTGTGGTGGGCACACACAGAGCAGGAAAGCTGGATGTGTGTTTTTTCACCTTTGCAGAGTAGAGTAAGCTTATAAAAGTATGCATCATATGTTTCCAGTTATTATAGTACTAATATATAAAAAGTAGTAAGAAATATTTATCATTGCAACGCTTCCTTGCCTGTAAACTGTGTTTATATCTATCCTCTCCAAACAGACTGGGTGAAGGTTTTTCTGAACTGTTTTTGAACTGTAGATGCCAAGAGCTGAGGACATCAGAGAGCAGCCTTGCCAGAAAGTGTTTATGTGCTGACAAAGCTGTCAAACATTGTGGACAGATGTTCAGTAATTACTCTCTACTCCTCTATGCAAGCCTACATGCAGAGCATACATATTCACTCCATTCTGCAGGTAAAACTGCTGCTCCTCAGCCTAGAACTGTGTCTGGACCAGGCTATATATTTATACACTAAACATTCCCCACAGGTAAGTATCTTGAAAATTTTTTTCTGTATCCCATTTTTTAAGACATTGAGATCTCAAAACATAATATGGATCTTACTTCTTTTTCTTGCAATAGCTGTTCTTGGAAAAGCTTCCAGCGTCTCTGGCGGTGGTTCTCCCATTTCTCCAGCTGAGGCACCAAATTCTCCTGCCATTCCTCTTTCAGAAGCTCACATTCTCTTACAGAGAGGCCAGTCATCATAGGCAGGGTCTGAAGAAACAGCTCTGTCACCAACTCTGCTAAAGCATGGGAAACCTTGGAGTACAGCTCCTAACAGAGGGACAGAGAGGGACAAACAGGTGACAAAGTGAACGCCCAGCCCTTTGGAGCTGTTCCCTGTGTGTTCCATGATTGATGCCAGTCAGGGAACATGTGAATGCACTGGATGATGCCAGTCAGGGAACCATGTGAATACACTGGGCTGGTGACCAAATCCAAGAGTTAAAATCCAATGCCACTAAGGCTTGAGTTAAAAAGACCAGGTTTTGTAGATGGAACAATTTACGTGTTTTAGTTCAAGCTACACAAGGCATTTAAAATGCAACGGTGGCAAGAGCGTGTGAGCCCTAAGTGTTGCTCACATGCAGTAGAAAAGAGTATCTTGTTTTATTGGCTATGGTGATGTGTTATAAAAACACCTATTTTGAAAGTTCCTGTGGAAACAATCTAGAGTAGCACACTACCTCATAGGCACATTTTCTCAGGTGCTGATATGAAATGAATGAAGAAAGAAGGAAGAGTTAAAAGGGCTTTTAGCTAGACAAAAGTGACATTAGTCATGTCAGTAGTTTGTACTTCAAAATATGACACTCTTCAATGCCTGAAGAACAGAATGATTCAAATTCATCCTGATGTAGAACAGTTTCAAGCCTAGAAAAACAAACATCTTCAGGTGGTTTTAAAGGTGGTCCCATATGAACAGTTTATAATTGCTGAGGCTGTTTCACTCACAAGAAGTGTTGGGGTGATTTAGTCAGATGGCATCCAAACTAATAACTCTGTTCTAGTTTCATTGTCAAATACACAGTGGTGATAGCAGCTGTGTTGGCAAACTTGGTGCCATTTGAGATAATTCCTGGGAAGAAGGAGTGGGGACAGGTAGCTTTCCCAGCTGAAAAGGGAACAAAACCACACTGGAAAGTCACATGGACACTGCAGTATTCCTGCAGCATGATGAGCTATTTTTGTGTGAGCTCCACATTATCCTACCAGTCCAAAAATCTTTACTGCCTATCTGGGCTTGCTTCCATTGGAAACCAGTGTCAACCCTCTTGAAAACACATATATTTTTTTTCTTTTCTTTAAAATACTGTAATATTTTAAAACTATTTTAAGGATTCCTGTTAAAAGAACAAATCAGGTCTTCTAGGTGCTACTTTCTCTTAAATACAGATTTAATTACAATTTCTTAAATTATCAAAATCTAGAACCTCTCAATAGAAACACACGGATATTTATCAAGATGTCAAATATGCTTGTGTGCAGCTCAGACAGCAGAAGTTCTAGTGGAATTTTTTTTGGGGGGGTATACACTGCTATAATATACTATCGTGTAAGGCCCATTCCAACTGTTAGATATTGAATTATAAAATACAAAATACTAAATAATAATAATAATATTAATAATAAACTCCACAAAACCCAAAAGAGAATCTTAGACAATAACTCAGAAATAAAGACCAGAACTTAAGTTGAATTTGAAATATTGTTCTGTTGCCCCTATAATGATACATTTGGGGTTCATCTAATGTTTCCACAGCACCTTTATTTGTTCCATGTTCAAGTTTATGATTATCCTTTGAACTGATTGATTTCTGAAAAATATTTTAATATTTCTCATTTATTGTAAAATATACAAGCTGTGCACTGAGTACTAAATTATTATTTTCCTCCTATGATCCCTCTAGGATGCTAATCACCATATTAATTAGCTGCTTCACAAACAATAAATAGCTTAACAGCTCCCTGCAGTAACCTCTTCTTATGGATAAAATTGAGACACAACACTACAAAACATGTTCACTACACCTTTGAGATGAACTGTGTCAGCTCTTTCCACTCTTACCTTTTTAAAGGAGGTAGGATTTTCAGAATTCAGCTCCCACTGGCTTTCTTTAATCTCAAAGTATTCAGAATTCTTGTAAATTGGACTACAGCTTTTTGAAAATGAGTAATGGGCATAAGTATGAGAATTAGTAGTCAAAGATCCAACATAACATCTAACTTTTGATAATACTTTTCCCATTTCTATTAATTGCTCATAATCTAGACATGACAATATCCTTGGGGAAACATTTGCTACACAGGTGCATCCTGTGCTGAAGGATTATTGCTCCTACTCCTTAATTATTAGTTACAAGTCATTGTAACAAGAGACATGATTTATACCATCCTAATCATCTGTGTAGCTGTGGGCCAGGCTTAGCTTGGCAAAAGCAATGCCAAATGGTTTGGTTGAATTCTCTCTTCTGCTGTTATTTCAAAATCCAAGACTCCAAGTTCTCAGATTTAACATAAACTCAAAGATACTGCACTTCTAATCTACATATCCCATACAACATTTAAAGAATAATGGCCCTATCTCTGTAAAGCATCTCTCCTCTGAGCTTTACCAGCCTTTCAGAACATTTTAATTCACCTGCCTTTACTGGGTGTTCAGTGATATAAGAATTTCGATTGGGTCTGAAATAGTTCAGAAGGAATCTAGAGGAGTCTGTGGCATTTCTGCTGCAGTGGATCAAAAGATCTCAGGCAGGGTGTTAAGGAATTCTATTCTTGAACAATGGCAGCTAAATCTCTTTTGAACACATTTTGCTGTGGAACTGATAGCACTTCCTTGCAGGCTCACAGCTCTGTGTTGTTATTTGCTATGAAATATTTTGCACAGAAGAAAAATAGGTGTTTTGTTCCTTGTTGTCAATACCATTTTGTTCTGCCTGTACCCCCTGCACCTTAAAATTATACTGTATGCTCACCTTTGGCACTACCACAGTGGGGACAGCTACTGAAGAGAAATGTGATTGGGTCCTGTTCCCACAAAATTGCTTTTCTATATCAGCTCATTAATGTGATGATCACAGTGACATCTGAGCCCAGGCAGTCCTCACATGCCAGACCTAAGAGAACAGCATGCTGTACCCAGAGGCCACATCACAGGGACAACACAGTGGCCATGCTGCTTAATGCAGCACTCAAAAAAATGTGGAGGAACAGCCTTTTAAAATTTAGGAGGGGAAATATTAAGTCTACAATTAGGAAAGACTGCAGATGTGACTGAATTCTACCCAGGGACTCAAGCTAACAAAATAATTCAAAACTATCTGTACTGTAAGGAATGTACTTGATTTCAAATTGCAGTAAAGTCTGTCTGTGAGCAGGGATGGCACACTATGTATTATAAAAGTTATTTGCCATGGGAAAGAAAAGGAAGATCATTACTGCTTCCAGGATCTTGCTTTTGGACTAGAGCCTCTACAAATATTTTTTAGAAGCTTTCTGATATGCCATTTCTTGTTTTCAGAGTTTTGACTTAATGAAATTTATTCAAGTTGATTCCATTAATAGAATAGCTGATTGCAGGATTGAATGAACTTGTTTGTAGTACCTGGCAGTCAACCTCAAAGCTTTTCAAAAAATTCCCAGAGAAATACATCAAGCATAAAGAAATACCATGGGGTTTACATGGAAATAAAATGGGCTTAGTTAAAAATGCTGAGTGCATCTGAATTTTCAACAAGGCAGTAAATATATAATTTTGTCAAAAAACATGGGAAATACATAGCTAATCAGATTTCACTCAAAGAACAATATTAATTCTCTCCCTTAAACCTAAATGATTAAAAGGTTCCTACATATAGATGAATGAATAGTGAAATTGTGAAGCAGGAAAATGTATTTAGAAAGGCTGGTTGCAGTTTATTTTACATGCCAGCCACTGAAAAGTATATATTATCTCAAAGAGGCAACTGCACAGCTATTTGTTAACTTGTGATAGAATATTTTATTAAAGAAATTGAAGTATTTTATCAAAGCTGTAGAACATTGTTGCATGTGCCTCCAGAAGCTCAGTGGCTTGAACACTTGATTAGGAGGTAAGAGATTCATGTCCCAAGCCACACTGTATCTTAAAAAGGACAGAGATTCAGTACTCAGATCACACATCCCACAAACACATCCGAAATTCTGGGACACTGGACACACACACCACTGGCCACTAGAAGATACTTCACATACACTTGGAAGATGCACTCACTCAAAACAGGGAAAAGCTCATTGCATGTACTTCTCTCTTCCAAGTGAAGAATTTTGGAAAGTCAATTGGAAAATGAAAACCTCGCCTGTTTTTAAGCATTCTAACATCAATAAAGCACAGTGACATTGAAGTCATCCTTAGAACAAGTTAATAAAAAATCTCCACTGCTTGATTTGCACACATTAAAAATGGAGGTTTATTGAAATTTCAGTCTTGCCCCCTCACTGGTCTTTGATTTATTCAGGGGACAGTTCCAATCTACTCTTTTGGTACTCCTTTTTTAGAAATATGCCTTTGTGGATAAGGTTATGATTCATGAGATCTAACAGCCAATTGTGAATCTCTATAGTGGAAAAAATATATTTTCTTATGCAGTAAGGCAAGAATAAAACTTTAGAATTAAGGCTACCCATAACAGACATTTTGTATCAGCTTTGACTGAAGTGACCAAAACAAATCTAACAGTGCCCAAACAGAATTAGAATGTGTTCCCAAGGTATGAGTTCACAGATTTAATCTATTAGATGATGCTGTATTTTTGGGGTAAGTCAGAGGGCAAAAATTTCAAAAGTGAGCCTTTGAAGTGGAGGTATCTTGATAGGGATTTCCACCTGAGACAAACTGAGTGATTCCCCTTAAAAAGATACCAGCTCTTGGTACCCAAAAACGCAGTCCAGCATCCCTAACAATGTTAACAAAATTACATAAGGAAAGTAATGAAACAGTAAGTCTCTGAGAATCTGTACTTTTTATCTTGTCAAAAATATTTTTTCTCCCTTTTATTAACAAAGGAAAAAATCAAATACTTTTCCTAAAACTCACATTTATGTCTACCCATTCATAAAATGTTTACTGCCTTGCCCATTGATAACTCTTATGACTTAATAGCTTTCAGACTAAATTCTTGTGCATTTTGTTCCCATTTCAAGCCAAATGAAATAACATTCTGGTGAACTCTATCAGCAAAGGGGAATTATAAATGACATTAAATTGTGTTTCTATGGTTTTGAAATAAAGGCAGAGGAAAAAGACCTATCTTACCACATACTATGTAATTCCTAGCTGTTAATTGATTTCCTTTGTGCAATCTGCATGCCTGTCTTCTTAAGAATGAACTCTTATCCCCAAGCCTCTTCACTTCTCCCTTCCCTACTGAAATACATGGGTTGTTCACACACCACCACCATCAACAACAACAACAAAAAAAGAAGGAAAAGATTAAAAGTTGGTGACTATCTGATATGTTAAACTTGAGACAGACTTAAGACAGCCATTAGACTGTTTAAGAGAAACAGAACTGGATATACTGGGACAGGGAGTGGGGTGGATGGTGTGTTATTGCTGCCATGTAACAGAAAATTATGGTAAAAACAGCACAAAATCCCTTGTATACAGAATAACTCTGCAGATTCTGTTCATGAAAGTACTAGTCTGATCCCTTCAGTTAGCTTTGCAAAATTTTCCTTCAGTTATGATGTACTGTGATAATCAAAATAATTTGCCCCTATTCCTCAACACACATTTCAAAAATTAGTTATGGAGCCTGTGTCTAGACACAGACTGTTCACCTACAGCACACTATTCTAATCCACTAGTGTGGCTGAAAAGTCCTACTCTGTCCTCCAAATATAACTCATTCATTCACTTCAGGCATCAACAGATTCCATTGACCTTGGTTAAATCATTTTAATTGATTTATTCATGCATACACAAAACAAACCTACTCAATTATTCTATGCAAACACAGCCAGCTTCCAGATCATTGAATTTTTACATATTTATTCACCAATTTGGATAATTCTTTCATATACTGGGGCAGTACAAACGTCCCTAGTGCTAGAAGGTTATATAAATCTATCTTGATCTGTTTAAAAGGCGAAAAATTAAAAAATGTAAAAGGCATAGAAATTTGATAAAGGCTTAGAAGAACACTGTGAGAACAAGCTAAGGATCTTCCACAAGGGAGTGACACTTACAGATTAGTGACACCTTTTCTTCTGTCCCCAGAATACTCACTGGTTCCCTGTTCAGTCACATAGTGACCTCTTCCTTATATTTTAACTTTACCTTTTTCATTGAGATCATGTTTCAGCTTCTTCATTTGCAAGGTAAATGACTATCAGCTAAGCTTCAGGGAGTGACAGTCTTCTGGAAAGGCAACATTAAGCTTCGCAGTGTTTACAGAAGTGCCTAAACTAGCTGGTTCTACAAAGGACTACAGTCCAAACCCAGTGAGGATGTAGGTCCTGTAGCACAGAGCTGACTGCTGCCAGGGGATGTTGCAACCAAATTAGCTGAGATGGACAATAGCTTAGCCCAGGTAGCTTGGGTAGAAAGAGTAAACCTGAGACCATGGGAGGCAGGATACTAAAAGGATGCTAATGTGATAATTCCAAAATAGGCCATGTTTCTGGTTCTAGTTTTCTGCTAGTTTGCAGCATTTGACATATAAAGTCATGTCCCTGTCCTGGGTCCAAGATTGGACCCCTCCTCTCAGGTAACCCTATATATTGTTAAGGTAGCCACACCCCATTTTCTTTGGATGCTGCCTCTAGGACCACGTGGTCCCTGTGTTTGTTATTTTACCATGATTCAAGTTCTATTTTTGGGCACTGCATCATACCTGTCCCTATATGTATGTATTCTGCCACACTTTGTCCCAGCCAGACTGGAGTCACAGTGCTGAACTTTGCTCATGTGAGGCTTGCTGGTACCCAGCTTGTTCATGCCTCTTCAAGTCTACTTGAGCTGCAGTCACACAACTGCACTGTGGAGGATCTCAAATCCCTGTCATCTTCCCACTGCTACCTTTCCTTCCCCATTAGAAGCAGCAGCTTTTTCCTACGAAAAACCTGGAGCAACTAAATGAAGAGGCAAAGTCCTGCTGCCCAAGGAAAGACTCGAGCTTGTACACACTGCACTTCTGCTCTGGATGTGTGGAGGAGCAGAGAGAGAAGCAAAGGCATTGTGATTGTGAGATGAACCTCCTTCCTTTAACAGCAAGTCTCTTTTTGCTTTTATGCCCCTGCTTATGGAAAATGTGTAATCACTGCACTGTCCTCAGCTGTAGAAGTCAGAACAGCCCCATTTACCTTCAGTGGGGCTGTGCTCATTTGTATTATCTCCTCTTTCTAGCTTGCGAGGTATAAAGCAGCCTCCTCTCCTAAAACAGTTTCTAGGATCTGTATTTGGGGTTAAGGGGATAAAATGCAATTGTTCATTAATTAAATATCACAATAAAATGTTTTATTACAGAAAAGAAAAACCCACGTGGAAATTAAGATTTGTGGACCTTCATTTAAAGATGCCAGTTGGATCACAGTACTTGAAGTTTTCATGTCTGGCAGGAGGGCAGCTGTAATTTGGAATATAATGACCTAGAGCTGGGTGAACCAGCAGAATTCAAGTTTGTGCAATTCTCCTGGAAATCTAGCAATTCTAAGAAAACTTAATTGACCCAAATCAATTTTTCATTAGTGGAAAAGAAAACATAGCTTAGAACTGAAAGAAATAGGATTTTCAGTCCAGTGTTAAGAGTTACTAAAGCAGAGTACAAAATAAAGAAAATAAATATAATTTCACAAATGAGGTGGAACTCTGTAGGATTAAAAAAAAAAAAAAAAAAAAAATTGTTGAGTGTCCAGACCTCACATGAATTGAGGAAGGGGTTGGAGAAGTTAGTAACTATGGATGATGAATTGAGCACAGTAATAGCAGCAAACATGTTGACTTTTCTTATATTACACAGCTTTATACATTTAATCTGCTCTGTTTCACTGGTATATCCTTCCAAGCAAACCTTTCCTTTCTCCAAAACAGTAATTTTTCTCAAATTGTCTGTTGCTTGCACTATTATATAAAACCATGGCAAAATTATTTGTTCTAAATAAAATGGCTTTATTTTTTTATCAAATGAATTTCAAAAAGTGCATGTGGACTAATGCTAATTAAGATTGTACAGATATATTATCCTTATGTGTTAGGGACCACAAGTTTCTGCAACATCCTGATCTGGTCATAATTAATCATGACAAGGATCCTGCTGAGCTGAAAGTGATTAGTTCCAGCCTAATTAAAGGTCACTACTGACTGTGGTTTTGGGCTTCACGAAATAGATCAGGTAATCATATTTTTTCTGCATAGAGAGAAAATAATTAAAGATGATGCAAAAGCATGAAGCACCTAGAATTTTCCAAATCAATAACAAAAAGAAGCATAAAAATATTAGTTACACAAAGATGTGAACCTATTTTAGGGAACTAACAAGAGTCAAAAAAATTTATCTATGAGAAATTAATGAAAAGACTGTATTTGCAGATGCAGTGAAGTTCCCATATAATAATATCACCCAGACACAGTGCAGAAGACATAATTACACCACATAAATGAAATCTCTCTCCTGGTAGTAATGACAGACATAGCTCTCAACATTACTGCAACCTAGTCAGCCACCTGGGCAGCATGTTTTGGCAGACCATGCAGGCATTTTCTGACTAATATGAGGTTAGGAAACAGTGTTTTGGGAAGATAATGGAAAAGGCAAGTTAATATGGAAGACTGTCCTGCTTCCATCTTCTGCCTTGTCAGCCTAGCTTGCTGGAGCTGCAATTCTTGGAGCTGATCCTTCCTGCAATTCCCCAGTCTCCCCCAAGGCCTGACACTTTAGAGGGGCTAGACAATCTTCAAAATGAATTTAGCAAATGACATTTATCACTGGAAGTGGCACCTTGTAGAGATCAGCGACAGCCTCTGTGCTCTCACAGTCATCCTCCTCTTCCAGATCCCACTGTGCACGTCGGTGTTTCTCTATCAGCTCATGGTAAGCCTAAAAGAAACACAGTAGGCATATTTAAATAGCTAAAAAGATCTGAATAGTTTCTTGTGAGCCTTCCCTCTTCTTCCTCGATGCTCTTCCCATGTATCACTACAACAGTAATTGCTCACCTGGAACCATGACTCAGAGGGAAATGAAACTTGTCCTACCACCTTAATTTGAGCTTATCCAGTCTTGAGTATAAAATTCCTTAGCCTCAGTAATATGAGGTTGAATATCATGTACATACTACCACAAAACCTGTGAAATTACCTGATTTGAAACCTGCTTTCTAGTGTATGAATATCACTACATCATGGCCATTATTATTAGGTACAGAACAGCCATCTGACATCATCATGAGACACCTGAGCTACAGCTCTATCAAACTGCACAGGGCTTTTGCACTGGGGTTTGTCCCATGGTGGTTCCTTAGGAGGAACCTGTGATGTGGTCCTGACTTGGCCCTTGGTCACAGTTTTAAGAGGGATGCAATTTTTCTTCAAGTGAGGACTGTGACTGTAGATGTGTTGGCAGACTCATAGAAGATTATATTTCACAGACAAAGACTGCCTCAATTTACAGAATAATGAGTAGCACTATACATAAATATTCCATATTTTGATTTAATCTGCCATGTGCTCCCTTTCACTCCCAGGGTAAATATGGCTTTCTTCATTAGATATGTCAATGGAGCTCTTCTAAAGAGGACCAAAGTGTCCATAAACTCCTCATCATTCTTGTAGAGATAGACTTGAAAGTTCACATATCTCACGGAGTCATACTTTAAGAAAGAATTTGACAAATTAACAGTTACAACTTGTATGTCCACCATGGGTAGGCAGAATCAGACTGGATTACTGTAACTGATACTTTATGGTTTGTGTTCTTCATTGATCATTCCTGTATTGTCTGCCAGTTAAAAGACAAAATTAAAATGCTCCTTTTCCAATAGAAACACAGATGAAGGAGAAATGATGATACAGGAACTCTAACCTTTAATATATATATATTTATAACATTTAATATCTCATTCTGTTTTACAAAAAAATCAGACCTGCAGCAACGGAATCGTTGCCCCCCTACTTGTGGTCAGAACAATCTAATGTGAATAAAGTTTACTGCAAAATCCACCATCATAATTGGCAACCACTTAAAATTCAGCAGAAAGGTCAGTTATTGGCAAGGCTGCTACCATGGTGGTGTGAGTCCCTTGATGAGGTCAAGGAGGAAAGGCAGAGAAAAGTATTTTTGATGGATACAGCTCTGGGCTCATGGTGAGGCTTTGGAATCAATTCCTTTACTGTTGGATTGGCTGTGAAATTATGAAATAAACTTAAAATAGCTCCTCAGTGCCAAGGGGATTGTTCTCACAAAATAATTATTGGACTATTTAAGTCAAACCATGGGAGCTGCAGGTTCAGATTTTTCTTATTCTTCTAAGAGTTTTCTGCACTTAAGACCCCATCTGTTCTGGGACAAAAGACTCTCCCACTGTGCAGCTGAAAGGCTTACATTTCTGACTTCCACAATTTGTACACAGGCATTTCATAATCCTAAGACTCAGCTGTATTCTGTCCTGCAGCATGAAGTGCAAGTTGCCCCTCCCTGCTCAGCCTGTCAGAAAGCTGTCGAGCAGGCTTAGTTAAACTCCAGACTAATGATCTGCTCATAAGGTGGATAGAACAGAGCATCTCTTGCATAAAGCTGTGTGGCTCTACCTTTGTAGGAAAGGGGTCTTAATGCAAAATTTTTAAGCTTTGTTCAATGAATCTGGCATGTGTCCAAGAGTGTCCAATGATGAGTAAAATACATTCACAAGTGCATGCTGGCTACAAAAATATGTGACAGAATTATTCGTCTCAAGTTATGAAAAGATGTAAAAAGTGCTCTACTTGTTTTGAAGTGAGGTGTTGCCAGGCAGGTGTGCACACAGAAACAGTAACTGCATCATCCAATTCATGCAATATAATTAAAGAATATGGCCTCACAGTGCAAAATTGCAGCATTAAGATCAATAAATTTTGAGAGTTTGCTGAACTTGGAATCTGGGTCTTCTCATACAATAATTTCACCTAAGTTATTAGGTTTCATCAAAAGTTTAATGCTGCTAGATGTAACCACTTTCACCTTAAATTATTTCTTTTCAGGAAAATTGAGGATTGATTTTTTTTTTAATTCTTAATAACTTCAGTTTGCAGTTCTCAGTAATTACTCGAATTTTGCAGCTCTAAGCATTTCCATCTAAGAACTCTGATTTTGTATATTCATTTGGAACAACAATAACAAATCTCTATAGAACATAAGACCACAAAAACATTACACTGGCCATTGTATACCATACTAAATTATCAATTGCAAACCTTCTCTAAGGCATCCTGCCAGAGATTATAATTAGTTTTTCATTCACTTCTCTGAAATTTGGTCTTTTGAGCCTCAGTAACCCCACTCATAGAAAAGCAATGAGATAAGTGCAGACTGTTTTCTTCTGTAATGCAGGCCAGATACTTTCCTCCAGATATTTCCTGTCTTGAAGCAAACAAACAGTACCTAAGTAAAAGATGTTTTCTACAAAACATGCAATTCTACATTAACCCCATTGGCATTCTGTTCCAATGCAACAGCACCAACTTTGCAGGAAAAGCCATGGCAGAAGGAGTTCTGACCCTGTCCACCTGTGCTACTGCATGAGTCTCATAAGGACCCAAAATTCCCAATTTTATGGAACTGGGAGAAATCTGCAATACATTTGGCTTAAAAAAATGAATACAACACGGAAAATAAGCTTTTACTTGTTCACCTTGAGAAAATTATGAACATCTTCAGTAAGGAAAGTTTTGCTAAGGAGACTCTCTTGTTCAGCTTCCCGTCTGTGTTTGAACTCCTCCTTCCTCTTTGCACGGCACTCCAGCCGTTTGGAGATCAGGTCTTTACTTTGCTGCATGCATTCTGGAACACAAACCACAAACAATCAGGCACCACAGCTCCCCAGGGAGAAAGCAGCATCTGCTACTGTCACACAACATAAGCTCACGGAAATCCATTAGTGAGTGAAACAGACAAGTAATCACCATGCACATTTGAAATTCGCTTCTTACTCTGATGGCCTTTCCAGATGTGAACTTCTAGATTGTTAGATGGCACTTAAAGCTATCAGGTTTTTGGACTGCTACCATCCTGTGCCCTCCCTTCCACCGGTGCTGCTATTTATGCAAAGGCAGTGTGTTAGTTCAAGAAACAGATTCCCTCATGCAGCACCCCAAACCTCCCCCTCCTGCTTCAGGAAGGTCGGTAAGTGGCTCATTACCTAATTGAAGATATGCAAATACTGCTGCAAGGACAGGGGCAGTAACATATGGTGGAGAGGAAAGGTCTAAAGCAGTGCTAGTTCAGATTAGCTTGAACTGGCATGAAGCCAGACATACCAGACTTCTAAAGTGACTCATCCAAGAACCTGCAGTAAAAGTTGTCAAGATCCCTACAATTTTGTGCTGGTAATGTGAACTATTTGGGACTAAATTCTTCCCCTCTTCATTCCCTCTATAGCTCCAAGTGATTTATAAATTCATGAGTCTATTTGCATCCTGGGCTGCCGAGTGCAATTGGTGCTTTAAATGTTCTGCCACTTTCATGTCTCATTGCCTGTCCACCTAAGAAGAATTTTATTTGTTTCCCCTAATTGCCCTGCCCCAGAGCAGTACTTCACTCCTGACAAAAGCAGCTAAAGGGGAATGCAAAAGAACAGTTACTGTGGCTGCTGTTCTGCCATTATATCAAGATGCTTTAACTACAAGAAATTATTTTGTAGAGAAATAAAAGGAGCATAGTACTGCAGCATTAAGAATGTTATTTATTCTCTGTGCTCATTTATTGTGCTTATCCACAGGTGATGATGCACTGACACTTGAGTGCATCAAAAGTACAGAAAAGCCTATAATGAAAATATCATTCAAATAAATGTAGCAGTGTTTTACTTTTAAACACTATTGATTCTTTACTGCTTCCTTGATTTGTATCCTAGGAGCACAGCCTTGCTGGCTTTGTGCTCTGTTTATGAATTATAGGTACAGTTTAACTTTTGTATCTAGGAGCTCATAAGAAAGGTCAACATAAGACTCTGTTGAAATAAATGCTGCACTCCAGATCATTTTCTTTAAAGCACATTTCATTTCTATCTAAAACCAGGAGGTTGATAATGTACTTCTGCACAGGATGTACCAACTATAATATATAGCTATACAAACTATAAACACCTACTCTGCATAAAGGCTTTGACAGAGGTATGTGTGCTTTAGAACAAGTCAAAATTGAAAAAAAAAAGGAAAAATCACCCAGAGACACCCATTTTTGCTTAAAGAATGTTAGTGGCTGAACCTATGTGAAAACTATGAACTAGGCATAGACAGGTTTAGAAGCAAATGTCCATGGAAGAAACTATACCACAGTATAGATGTATTTGTGAATATCAGCAAACTGTTCACACAGCTAGATGTTCTGAAAGATGATCAAGTCTGCAGCATTTTCTGTGATGAAATAACTGTCTCAGTAGATGATAGGAGAGGGGTGGATATTGGCTACCTTGACTTCAGGTAGGTTTTTGATGCAGTCTTCTGACAGATCCTCACAGAGAAGAGGATGGATGAGCAGACAGTGAAATGGATTGAAAACTTTCTCAAAGTCCACCTGGAAGCCAGCACCTACTGATGTACCCCAGGGGTCAATACTAAGTGTAATCCTGCTCAGTAGCTTAATTAATCAGCTGGATGATGGGGCAGAGTGCAAATTTAGCAAGTCTGCAGAGGTCACAAAAAATGGGAGGAGTGGCTGATACACCACACATGCTTGTACTTCCATCCATAGAGCACTTGACAAGCGGGAGAAGTGGACTGATGCAAATCTCCTGAAGTTTAACAATGAGATGTGCAAAGTGCTGCACCTAGGGAGGAACAACCCCAGGCACAAGTACATGCTGGGGACTGCCCAGCTGGAAAGCAGCTAGGCCAGAAAGGACCTGGGGGTTCTGGTGGAAACCAGGTTGAACAAAAGCCAGCAGGCCTCCATTCAGCTCTGGGGAGGCCACATCTGGAATGCTGTGCCCAGTTCTGGGCTCCACAGCCAAGCACAAGAGAGATATGGAGATACTGAAGAGATTCAACAAAGGGCCCCAATGATGATGAATGGACTGGAGCATGTCTCAGATGAGAGAAGGCTGAGACAGCTGGGCTATTCAGCCAGGAGAAGAGAAGGCTCAGAGGGTATCTGAGCATGTACATAAACACCTGGAGAGTGGCACAAAGAAGACAGAGTCTTTTTTTCTGTTGTGACCAATGAAAGGACCAGAGGAAGCTGCCAGAAACTGAAACACAGGAGGTTCCTTTTACCATGAGGATGACTGAACACTGGAACAGGTGGCCCAGGTAGAGTCTCCATTCTTGCAGATAGAAGCTGTTTGAATTTGATTCTGGGCAACCAACAGTAGCTCAACCTGCTTGAGCAGAAAGGGTGGATCACACAACCTCCAGAAGTTCTTTCCACCTTCACCATTGTGTGATTCTGTGAATTTATGACTATGAGATAAGGCACAAATTATCACCACTAGGCCCAAAGTGAGTAAGCAGCACTACAGCAAGAACATACTGCAACTAGACTGCAGTCATTCTGACTATTCAGTACACTGAACTCTAAACCTAATACCATTTTGCTGTGGCAATTTTCTTTAAACGTGCCCAAAAGTAGCAGAAATGGTTCTGGAAATTGTGTTGAAATAGTTCCCATTATCTCCTTCTGGCTAAACGTTTACCATAATTTTCTGTGAGCACTGATGGGAGGCACTGAGCCTTGAAACTGCACCTATCAGAGAAGCTGGGGCTGTATTTCTCAACATTGGGCATTAGGTAACATACAAAATGACACAGGGAGAACCTTAAATCAGTGAGTCAGTCAACTTAGACTTTATTATAATTGTGTACTTTCATATAGGCAATATGAAGAGGTGTAAAAGGAAAAGACTTAATTTTAAAAGTATTTTAGTCTGACATAATAAAAGAGAGATTTATAGGAGGAACATAAGCTTTAACATTATCTTTTCAGAAGAGTGACAGCACAACTGCTTTGTATATAGCACAACTGCTTCTGGCTTTATATGCTAGCAGGAAATCCTAAAGACAGTGTCTTACATCACCAGCAATGCCAAGTATTGCATTACTAAAGAACAGTAGATGAAGAAATATCACAAATACTTGTAGCAAGAGTGATTCTTCTTCTATATTCCAATTACTGGAATTAGAATATGTGAATTGTAGAGTTGAAGTACCTAGTAACATCTGGAACAAGCCATAAAAGTCCCAAAGTTCAAGTTCCCATTTCAAACATACATCCTCTAGAATAAAACTGATCCTGGTCAATTCATTAGTACCTTTTAAAAGAGAGAGTTATAAACAGCTAAAGCTGTAATTTTTTTACTCTTGAAAACAATGAGAACTCACGTAAGTCATGAGTTCCAGTCTAAGTACTCACCATTACTGTAATGTGCCAGCTGTTCCCAGAAGGCCTTGTGCAGATCTGTTAGAAGTTCTTCCTTTTGTCGGACTGTAAGATTATTCTTTACAGTTAAGTGGTCCAGAATATTTGACACAGTATTTAATCTACCCTTACACTCTTCTGGAATAGAGGACTTCAGCAGATCGATCATTTTCACCATAAGTTCCCAGTTGAATAACCTTTCCTGAATGTCCTAAACATAACATAAAGTCCTGTTTAGAAACCAAGAATGTGACTTTGGTTGTGCTTTCCTGACATTGAACTATTGATTCCCAAAACATGAAGAAAACTACTAAAGTGTCTCAAAACTATGTGAATAACCCTCTTCTACTTAAATGCTTCTAGAAGTCTTGATCAGTGCAGGCTAGCAGTAGGTTTATTGCACATTCAGTTGCAAGAGCTAATCTAAAATTATTGGTGTTTTTAATTATTTGTAGCTGTCAAGGAGACATGAAGTCTGGAAAATAACAGCCTTGCAGAACAAATTTAAATACTCAAGAAGGAGATGTACAGAAGACAACACGGAAGTTCTGGACCTCTTCTCAAGATACTATATGGCACACCAGTACAGGTTTTCATTTTGAAATGAGGACACATATTTGATTCTGATATGCTGTGATGCCTTCAAAAACACATCAGACAGAGTTCAATACATATACTAAAAATTAGTATAATTGCCTATGGCCTAGCAGCTTCCATTGCACTATTAAAGAAGCAGCCCATAAGCACAGTAGGGAAAGATTTCCTAGGTGAAAGTGCAGTTGCTTTAAACAATGCTGCAAGGTTAATGCTGTGCCAAGCTAACAGCTGGACTGGAGCTCAAGGGTCTTTTCCAAACCAAATGATTCTATGATTCTCTGACTTACTGTAATTAATTGAGATGTACCTACAATGACCACTGCAATGAGATTTCAGCATCATCACAGTAGTAACTTCAGGCAGGAATATCTCCTGTATCCATATCCAGAAATCTTATCTGCAGCCTGCCCATCTGAAGGAACTCACTGTACAGCCGCCCAGTTTGGGTCAAGTGTTACAAGCTGCAAAGACTTTTTCATACCTGGCCAGCTCAGTCTTCTGAGCTGCTCCAATGCAAAATAATTACTGTATCTGCTTATACACCAAATTACTAATAAATGCAGTGATTCCAACTGTATGTTAATCTATACATTACATGTACCTCCTTCAGTACATCCTGTGCAAAAACCAATAAAGGGTCTGTTAGATTTAACACAGCATAAAGCACAGTGCTGGTGCATTTATGAACACAGTTTTCCCTCTTCAGACCATATCACTAAGAGCTCATTAAAATTTTCAATTCATATTAAAGCCACTGAACACACAGAATCACCCTCAAATTTAAATTGGGATTTTTCAGTCAAAGTGGAGTAAATATTTTGAAAGAAAAAGAAATTTCATAATGCCCACAGTAGCAATTCTTCATCAATTAGATCTAGTGCTCTCACTCCTGGTTAACCATCTTCATTAATAATACTTTTTCCTTATATGACTACCTAAATGATATTCTGAGAATTAGAACTCAAGTGCAGAGTTCACCCTCCTGTGAGTCTTCCTAAACTGCAATGGAAGTTGCACCTTGCAATAAAGCTCAAAGAGACAACTGGATTAAGCAGCCTACATCATTCCTGAGGCAGGACTGACAGACTCTGTGCTCTGACATAATTCTTTCTGTTCAGATTGACTAAATCTGTCTCAAGTTTTATTTCTTTTTTACTTTACCATTGCCTGCAAGTCTTGAGATTCACTTAACAAGCTTTCTACTGCAATCATCTTCTCAGTCAGATCCATCATTATCTTTGTTGCTTTGGCACTTGAGCATTTTGATTGGTCCAAAAAATCCTGCTGGGCTTTGTCAGTCTGCTTCCAGAAGGCTTCCATCTGTGGAATATGAATCAAAAAACAACCCATGTTCTCTCATTAATCATCTTGTATTTCATTACAGAAAGAGGCATATATATGAATCTACTGAAATAAAAGTCACAGACAGCTATCAGTATTAGTTATATTGAACAATTTGCAAAGTTAAAGAGATTATTATATATTTTATATATATAAAATATATATATATATAGATGGTGGCATACAACCAGTAGGTCAAACATGACCTTTTAAAATAACTGCAATAATTTTTTTTAACTAGCTAAGAATTTGTTAATTCTCTACATGTTTCATCTATAAGAGCCTATAATGTTTTTAGTATTGGTGGTAAAAACATGGAAGATAAACTGCATCCCTTTTAATCTGGGAAGTTTATTTAGCTGTAGGAGCAGGTATTCTAGTCAAACAAGATTTTTACAAAAAAAGAAAAACTGAGAATTATTACTGTTTTACACCATAAAAGCCTTTCACAACTAGATGCTACACAAGCACTTTACTGGCTGGAATTAAGTACTTTATGCAGTGTCAGCACAACGTATGTGCCAATTTCGATAGACTATTGTATGGACAATCCCTAGTTTTAGGTTCTGATTTCACAAACATGACTGTGCACAACTGTCAACATTCTGCTCCCTGTGGGATTGCTCATACACATAAAGGTAAAAATTTATCCATCAACAAGGTTTCTATTAAGTATCCATGAGCTTCGGAAAAAAAATGTGATTATGGCAAAAATCCCTTTATATTCTCGGGGGAAGATTGAATTAGTTCAAGGTACTGATCTATATAAATCTGCATAGAAGGAAGTTATTTTCAGTATGATGAAAAGCATCTGCAGGCACAAGAGTGACAGACCCACCGAAGGATGATTGCTGCTGGTGAATAAATGCCTCATGCTGCTCAGCAAGGTTGCCAGCAATTATATTTACATGACTAACTCTGGAAAACTCTAAACAATCCTTTTTCCACTGAGAAAAGTTAAAGTGTGAAAGAAACTTGACACAGATATTCCAGTGTTAACAAGGACTTCCACTACAAAGTGAAAGGCTCAGAGAATGAAAAGAAAGCTGAGAAAATTAAGCACCAGACATCAAAAAATGTTAACTCCTGTATGAAAAAGGCCCAAGGCTGAGGTGATGGGCTGTTTGGTCCAGGGCTGAAGTGCCACAGTCAATCAGCACAGGCAGCTCACAGAGCTGTCACTCTCTCATTTTCATCAGCAGTCGATTTGCCCAAAGTTCAAAACCAGGGCTGGGAAGAATATTACTCAGTTTACTGAAAAATAATACATAGAATATTCTTAACCTCCAGTTTTCTAGCCTGAAAGCTATATTGATGTAGTGAACCTACTTAAGAGAAAAAAAAAAATCTTTACTTTGAAAATCAAATGCCTTCTATCAAACTGTATTTTCACATTAAAAAATGTAAATATATTCTCACACATAAAGTTGCTAAAGGAAAAATGCTTTGCTATAAAGTAAGTGTACAAAACATACTACAACATTGCCCAGTAACTATATTCTTAGTACTTCTTTCAGCTGAAAAAAGAATTGTAGTCTCTTATTACTCTCTCACTCAGTTACGGGGATTGACAAAAGCAAGGTGCTAGGAAAACATTCCTAAAAGTCAGGCTAAACATAGGCTTGAAATAAATCTTATCATCAGACAAGTACCAGACATTTTTCAGCTGATAAAACAGTAGTGTTTTACAAAAAAACACAAAAAATGTTTTATCTATAAAAACATATTGACACCCAAAGGAAATTGGAAATAATTTGCTGGGGCAAAGTAAAAATATTTTCAGGATTTGTACATATATAAAACACTAACTGTGGACTACTCAACAAAACCATTGCACTAAAGAATTCCCCACCAGAAGAATAACATTAAAATAAAATTTTAGAAAAAATTAGAAAGTTACATTATCTATTACGTGCTCAGAATATTCCCTTTCCCTCCTTTCTAGGTCTTCTAGAGTCTGGAAATCTGAATTATGGGCTCCTGGCATTTCAGTATTCTGGAGTCTAGAGTCAAGTTGTTTCTGTAATTCTTCAAAATCCTGGGGGGAAAAAAATCAAGTGATTTGTTAAACAGATAAACAGAAGTAGCTTCTTAATTTGGGAGTGAATTTGAATGTCAGTTGTGGCTCATGGCTAAGGAAGCTGAACAGGAGTGTCCTGAAGTTCTGTCTCTTGGTAATTGCCTTCTGTAGCAAGCAAGGAAATCTCTGAACTAAACTTAATACAAATACACACATTTCCACTAGGATGTGAGTACAGTCAAGACCGTAGCCCATCTCTGCTGAATTTAAGTTTTAGTAAACACTATTTGAGGAGCTTTTATACTAATAACCCCTAAAATCTATCCACGAATATTTTTATTTTAATGCATGTGTCTCATCTTAAATGGCAGCTGTGAGTGTACATGCTGTGTTTAAAAGCTCAGGTAAGTATCCAGGTGATAATCAGATAGTGATTCCTGCAGAGAGCTGGATGAACACACATGGATGAACACACCTGTAATGCTCATAAGGGACAAATTATAGGCTGCATGATTACATGAGGTTTTACAGTTTTTCAGTCCTTTAGAAACTAGGGTGATTTTTTTTTCTAAAAGCTGATGTTGCTGACATATACTAGTCTGCTGCCATTGCTTAGTAAGTTGATAATGAAAAGGGTGATTGTTCCTTTGCTGCAACATGCCTTACATAGCAAGCACTGACTTCTAGTACCACCCACTTTTGGCTGTCAATGCATTAATTTGCTATCCTTATGCCTTAAAGAAATGTAAGTAGAGTTTGACAAGCTTCACTAACATTTTCATCAAAATCCCATGAATTTTTATGATGCAGAATTAAAAGAAGAAAATGCTGTCTGCAATAAAACACGTAACACTTTTGCTTATTGCCAACATTTCTTTTACATGGTGGTCATAACCAGCATACATTGTTCCTTGTATGATGTCTCACCTCTAAGACTGCCAGGTTTACAGGATCTTTCTCTCCATCATATAGGACAGAAACCTATATTGGCACTTAAACAATTGAACTTCTCTGGCAATTACTGCATCTAGTTATTCAGATTTAGTCCTTGTCTTGCAGCAGCTTAGGAGCATGATGACACCAATGCCATCAAACTTCACTGAGGATTACAGAATCACAAAATGACTAGGTTGGAAGGGATCTTCAAGATTGTCAAATCTAACCCATGCCCTAACACCTCAACTAAACCATGGCACCAAGTGCCACATCCAGACTTTTTTTAAACACATCCAGGGCTGGTGACTCCACCACCTCCCCAGGCAGACCATTCCACTTCATCACTCTTCCCATAAAATTTTTTTTTCCCAGTTAGGTTCTACCAGGAAACATGCCTATTCCACATTAGCTCTGTTTATAATTTGAAGTCATTACCGGAAGACAACCAGTAAAAGGATTTTACACAGCTAATCTTATTTTCCATGTAGTAAATACAATAAGCTTTAATACTAAACCTGCAGATTTAAGGCAGAAGAGTGCTTTAAGGCAAAATACATCCTGATATAAATTATAGGGTACAACTACAGAGACTCCTTCTAGTAATTCACAGACTGTGAGACAACACAAAGTATTCAACAACTCGAGCTCATGAGCTTACAGACTAATGCCTAGATGTGAAATTCCATCTACATGTAAGAAAAGCATAATCAGCTCTGGGATTAGGCTGCTGTCAGTACAAACATTCAAGACTTGGACTGGCAGGGCACTGGATAACCTTACATAAAACAAAGCTTCCTACAGAAGGCTGGACCAGCAATCTCAAGATGTTCTTCTCAATCCAGATTTTTCTGTGACTCTAAATTGGAAAGTAGAACCAATAGCTCTCCTATTTTCTACAGTTTTGTAAAGCTTTTTATTCCTTCTAATAATCTTAAAATCAGTACTGTGACTCTACCTGAAATGCACATTGACTGTCAATATATGTCTTCCAGTTCAGAAGTGGTGTATGGACTTTGATATAAGTACTTGAAAGAAAAAAGTATGATGAGGAAAATAAGTACATTTTCCCCTGATGAAAGCCTTGAGCTTCATACTGCTACTTTATTTCCTGCTATTTTATTTTCAGCAATGATACCTGGGACCATACAAAGTCCCTGATAATTAGAAATTATTAAATCTGAGTGAACAAGGTTCAAAATGTTCTGTTTGCTTAAATGGATTCCACTACAAAATATTTTAACAGATTACACAGATCACTTCATACAGCAACAAAGAGGAAAAGTATACAAGGTAATGGAGAAAATCAACTAACAAGGGGCATTCTTTGAATTTTCTTCAGAAACAGATTACAAATGACATTGCTGTTCAAAAGGAGTAGGTGAAATAGCCTGCTATGGTAGATTAACTCTTATTTCGTGTGGTCTTAAATATTAACTAACAAACCCATTTACATTTTCCTGATTTAAAAGGATCTTCTTCAACAAACCATCAGTAATCTTCTTTTTACGATGGAAGTCAGTGAGGTATATCTTGAAAACCTGAATAAACATCTGTTTAAAAGGAAGAAGACAAAACCCAGGTTAAGTGCCTGTTTGTCATTGTAAGGACATCTGTGTGATAACTTCTGCTGATTTAAATCAATCAGGGAGATTACAGCAAATCATAAGTGAAACAATAAATTATTAACAGATAAATCACCAGTGACTCTCCAGTACTTTCACTGTGAAAAATTATTTGGTTTTGGCTCCAGTGAGATACTAAGAGATGGTGTTACACATAATCTCATATATCATTGTAACCAGACAGACACATTTGAAATATTCTTGACTGGAGAAAATGCAGATCACTTGAAAATAGAAAGTCTATTTTTCTAAAGTTTAATGAAGCCCTAAACTGGAAGATATTAACTATTCAAAAGATACTAAAGACTCATTACTCTGACTTCAACAGTAGTCAGCCAAATGATACATCAAATATTTTTATACACAGCTCAAAAGAAACTATCTCAAGTTTTAGTCAGCTTCTCTTGCAAGAAAAATACTTATTTTCCATTTGTTTGCCTTTTTTCCTTTTTTTTTAAGACTGTAATACTAGTGTCTTCAAAAAGATGGTTTCGAATTATTTTAACACTTGAAAAACTTTTGTTTAACTTTTTCCCCTCTTGCCACAATTAGAGTTTCAGTGTAAGATTAATTCACTTCATTACTAACTGCTGCAGCATTTTCCATTTATTGTGGAAATAAAAATACGTGAAATTTAACAGCCGCCTGCCTGTTCCTCACAATCTTGAAAACAAGATGACACAGAACTTGCCTGCTTAAAACATATAAAAACATAAATAAATCCATATTTACATATAGAAACAGTTGTTGAAGCCAATATGCCAGGTGAGTAAAATCTGGAAAACATATTGTAATTAGAGCTCAATAGAAGAGAAAACCATATAGTAGTCATGTTTTGGATCTCAGTTGCAAATGTTTTGGACAGGAATTTGGCAAGTTTTAAACACACTACCAAGATACCACATACAGTAAAAAGAAAAAAAAAAGTTCAGGAGAAGAATGAAAGAAAAGGATATATTTCCTTAGACCTGGTGCTAAGAAAGACTGAAATCAGAGAAAGCAGAGTGGGAAAGGAAGAAATTATTCTCAGACTGATTTATTTTTTCCCTTTTTTAGCTACTAGCAAAAATACAAAGCTATTTAAATATTCAGTTAAAGGTTAAAGCCATTTGTGGTGACTTCTAGTGGGCCACAAAGTGTGTTAAATGCTCATTTTCTCTGTGTTTCTGTGATTACATCACTATGTTGCTACTTATCTTCCTTTAGAAATTGATGATTAACTTTGACAGAAGTGCAATCTTCTATAATCAAGCTAAACCTCCTTCTGGAATCTGATTGCAAGTTCCCTTTCTCACCTAACTAGATGTGGATAATCCATCAGCTGAGAAATTGCTTCCCAGGTTTACCTTCCTGTTTCCTCCTTTGGGTTGTGTAGAAATTTGTTCAGAAAATCTCACCCTTTGAAATATTCTCTGTGGATTTAGTAAATTATAACAGAAATTACCAACTTATTCAAACAGAGCCCAAGAAAAGAGGGGAGGAGAAAGCTACAGACTTTATGTCCAGATTCGTATTTACTGAGCTAAAACTCAGTAGCAGTAATGGTACTTGATCATAGCCAGTCACCACAAACAATCATTACAGAGTATCCCATTGCTTTAATTATACTCTTTTTTTTACTTTTCTTTTTTTTTTCCTTGTCAGTTTTGGATGCTGTGATGATATAGGCAGCCATCTATGGTTTAAATGGTACCTTAATCCCTCAGTCATACAAAACCACAACTATTGTACTTATCACAATGGCACTGATTCAACTGAACTGAATTTTCAATTTTATTTCAAAAGCTTAAAGTCTTTGGAGTTGCAACACACAACAAGCAAGTTTGTCCTTAAGAAAAACTCATCTATTATACTATTCATTATTTTTTTTTATGAGCCTCAAATACTGTATGTTAATCTCTGAAATAATGTTTAAAACCAAATTTTTGTATTTGCTATATTGGCATTTCACAGACCAGTATATTCCATTATATTTCCCTTCTTTAGGAAGATCATATATAAGCAGAGTAGGAGGGAAAAAAAAAGACAATAATGTGGAAATGCAACTCTGCTACTCTACATCCCACCTAGCCAGCTGTTCACATTATTTCCTAAGCAGATATTCAACTAAGATGTTCAAAACAATGAGCTATAAATGAGATATAAGTACCTACCACATGTTTTTCTTTTCTGAGTTCAGTATCAAGAAGCATGAGATCTTTTAAAGTAAGACTGCAAAGGCAGAGCTTAACATCAAAACTAAAACAAAGATTAAAAATGGATTAATAGCAATTTAAATGACAGTTACACAAAAGAACAACACAAGTTTTATTTAACCATTAGATTCTCCTAAAAACACTGCCCCAATACAGAAGTGCAGTCACTTTATTTCGACATTGCCTCCTTTTTCAGAAGAAATTTCTGTATGTAAAAGTAAACAAAATAAAGCAGTGCTTTTAATAAAGTTGTCCTTGCAGTTTCCTCTAGAAAAAGACAAGATGAACATAGGCATGAGTGGATACAACCAGGGAAAACATGGCTTTAAATTGAAACAGCCATAATAAGAGTGGATATTTTGTAAACATTCTTCATTGTCAGTCCCTTTCCCAGTTTCCTCCCCGCTCCGTGACACAAATGATGGTTTTCTTATTCTTGCTAATGACAGTGCAGACACACGTATTCATCTAGGGGCACCTTGCTGTGGTGCATCTGAAAGGAAATCAGAGCTAACAGTCTGTTTCAATTCTCTCCACCTGCTCATCAGCAGTGTCAGACAGGAACTGTTTTCCCAGAGTAAGACATGAGCAGTTCCCATTAAAACAGAGAGAACAGAGCACTGTGTTCTCAAGGCACCTGCAGTGTGAGATGGCATTGAACAGTGCAGGACTCTATCCCCAGCACACCTGAACTGAGCATACAAGATGTAACAAAGACATTTTATCCCAACAGTGATATACCTTTTATGAGACAGCCTTTGTCCAGCTGATTCCCAAAATTTCACAAAGAACAGGATGACTTAATGTATTAATCTCCCCCATAACTTTTTTTGGGTTTATAAGCAGATAACCCTGTCCTGATGTGGTGACTGTGTGCATTCACGCCCAGCCTTTCACCTTTAGTGACTGTCATAAAAACACAGGAAATAACCAAACAAGGGCAAGTTCACTGCTTACCTCTCACATGTCAGCACTTCAGGGAAGCTGGGCACCTTTAGGAAGGCCCGAGCCTGAAATCTGTCATCACTTGTCGTGGAATGTATTGTTGTGGAGGAACTACAGTCCTCTTTGTCCCCCTGGCTCAGGGACCCCAGGCTGCCTGACATAGATGTCTCCACCACTTGATTAGGCAGAACTGCCTGCTTTGGATTCTCATGCAAAGATGGATTGGATGAGCCATCTGCCAAAGGCTGTAAGTCAAAGGAAATTCATTATGTCAATTAATACCACACAATAAGGAGACAAACATCCCATCAATTTTCAGTGTTTACTTTTAAGGGAAAAGTTAAACCATATACACAGCAAAAGTGTTTCCATATGCATATACATGGCAGGCTTTTGCATTGCCCAGGAAAGCACTCTTCTGTAGTAGTCAGCTGCTTGGTGTATGCTTTCCCTCCTCCTTTTAGATCCTTGTGGTGTTTTTCTACTGGCTCCTTAGACAGATCCAACTTCCATTAATGTTCAGGAGCAGACAAGCCCTCTTAAATACAGTGGAGATTGACTGGACACCATGTAAAGCACTGCAGATTTCATGGGGAGCTGAAAGCAGCTGACACCTTACAAAATAAACCCTGAGTCAACAGACTACAAAAAAATGAAAGATCCCTGTTAAGCAGATAGGGATCTTCCATTACTTGACTCTGCAATTTACTCTGACACAGAATAATTGCCATTAATTTTTACAAGTACAATCTAAAACCTTACCCTAAATTTCTGGTTGATGGGATAGATCACTTTTGCCTTTAATGCAAATTCTGCGACGTTACTGTTCAGAGGAGACTCACTTTCCTGTATGGAAAAGAACACAAAACCATTTGGAAACAGCAGCAGATCTGGCTATTATTTGCTGTAAGTATCATGTGCTCCTTTTTGTTACACAACTTAAATGCTCCTATTGATAACTGTTTACTGACTGTCTCTCTGCTTTGGTGCAAGTCTTCTCATAAGGCTCATTTTGAGTAGGAAAATTAGAAAAGGGAAATCTTGTCATTACCACTACTACAAAATATTTTCAATTGTCCAGGAGAAAATAGGTAGTATCTGGTATTTGCAAGGTATTTTCATTTTGTCTTGTCACCCAGTTTAGCAACAACTAAAGACTTCACAAATGAGACTGATAATAAAAACTACTAAAGGATAATAAGCTCCACAGATATCATCATGGCTATAAATTCTGTCTCTCAATTTAAATGAAGAAACAATAAATTAAGCAAACCCAGTCATCATTTTGTCCCAGGAAGAAGTTTTATAATACAACCCTTACCCAAAATCTAGAGAAAACAACATTTTTCCAAAGAACTTTTAATAGATACTGAATTATTTTCAGGTAATTTTCTGTATCACATAATCTTTCTGCTACTGTCTTTTTCTAGACATTGGAACAATGGGATCATCATTTATTTTGAGAGGTTAGATATTGCTTCATGAAAGTTTGGCTATAAATAGCAAATAAAGTGTATATATCCAAGCACAAGGATTTCCTATTTTATCTCTTTTGATTTTTTTCATATGAAATGAAACACTCTGATTAGTCAAAACACAGGGGTTTTCATACAGCTTTTTCTAGGAAATATCAAAGCACTAATAGAGTCTAAAAAACAGAAATGGAAAGAGAAGAGCAAACTGTGTAATTCACCAGACTTCTACCACTGCACTTTTTCATCTCCATTTCATTTATTTTCGTTTTTGTGTTTACTGATTAAGTGTAGAACACTTGTCCATAGTGAGCAGTTCTGGCACTGCAGTATCTCACCAGGGACAGGAGTGGACAGAGCTACTGCTCTGCAGTGGCTGGAGGCAGAGCAGCCAGTGCAAAGCTGGAAAGCTGTATTGCAGTGCCAGAACTAATACATCCTGCTTCTCAGCAGGCATAAGTAACAGACAATTATTATTAATACAGTAATTATGGTATTATTGCAATGTGGAAAGTCTCACAATGGAAATATCTGCTCTTCTGAAGTGCTCTAACCTAATTTAAAGCATGTTCCATTTATGCTTCTTCATAAAATGTCAATTTGATGCTAGTAACAGCAAAAATCTCTGGAAATTGGAACAAATCAATAGGAAAAAAAATACATATAACTTCAGTGATTAGACAAATAGGTGGGAGAAAGTCACCTCAAATAACAAGGTTACTTCTTAATGTCTTATAAATGAGCCATGTCATGGAAATGGATATAGTTGTAAATGATCATCTTTAAAAGACTGTGATCCCATTCCAAAAACACTGGTAATATGCATAAAGATTCTCCCATAACACTTACACTTCAAAAAATAACCTAATCCAGGCTCATTTGTTATACTCTAACTCAAGCAAAATGATGAAGCATGTTTTGTCACCACTCCTGATCGAAAAGCTGAAATGAAGATTCATTACCTGTCAGGATTTAAACCAACAGTTTAAATGTTAACATTTTCTTGAAATCCTGAAATCAGTTCTTGTTACAAGATAAACACCAGACTGGCTGGTTTTGACTGACATTTTATGCATGTATTCAATTTATGTATAATAGGCTGAATGAGTCAGCTGAATTGCACATTTTTAAATGAGCAGTTTAAATCACAATCTTTAGCTTCAGAAAGAGCAGTCAAATCAGCTTTGGGCGAAAGTGATCTAATGACTACACAGTAGGACTGGTTCTCCAGTAATTTTGGGACTATAAAAAAAAAATTACTCAAGTTGCTTGATGTTTTCATTGAGGATAGGTTTTTAAGTTTATATTCCTACTTTTTTTTTTTACAAATTTTCTGTCTTTGAATCCAAGCTCACCACAGTGGTCTTTCAGTACTTATAAACTTTTTCTTATGTTAATAATGTTAATTTATCCCATCAGCTTTTTGAAACTAATGATGACATAAAGATGAAAGCAAAGAAGCCTCTGTCCAAAAGGAACTCAGGATCTTGATTAAAACATCCAAAGAGTGCCTCAAGAGAAACAGAATTCATAAGGGGAATAAGTGGTTGAAATGGTTGCATTCATAAGCAGCAATCAACTCCCACTCTCCATCTTACACTTTTTCTGAACACTTTGTAAAGTCTCCCTCCAAACCCACTAAAATTAAGACAATTTGGAGCAGGCCCTGGACATGCTCACTGCTACATGCAGCAAAAGGGATATCTGCCTACAAGAGCAGAGCTTTACCTCCAGCACCATTTCCTCTTTGGATGTATAGGGTTCTGCTTTACTTTTCATGAGTGTGTGCTCTTTTTCATCAGTGTTAAAGCTTTCCAGAAGTCTTTGAGAATCATCTCTCTGAAATTCCAAGAGAAAACATAAAATAAAACACTTGAGATCATGTAAATTAACTGGAAACAACTTCCACAGCAGTCTGGATATATTCACATCTCCATCATGAAAATTATTCCAGTATTAGTTGAAAATTTTGGAAAAATACAATCTGAAAATGAATGAAAATTTTACATGTTCATAAAGGAATAATTAAAGTTAATACATTTTTCAAATTTGTCATTCCAGAAGAAGAATTTTAATCTAGAAAGTTTTAAGAGGTTGTGAACATGTCAGGTCAATCCATCTGCTGACAATGTAGTCATACTACAGACTATGGAGTCAACCTCATGGTCTGAGCTCAAACATCTCAATTACAGTGAGTTAACTAAAATTGTCTATAATTACCAGCAATAAAGAGAATGCCAAGTATTTTTGCTCCACAGCCATGAAACAAACTTCCTAAATGAATCTTTATGTGTGTGGAAGTTCCTGTCAGGGAGAAGTAACTATCAGAAAATGTTTATCACCTTCATTCCCCAAAATCAGCCCATAAAATTGGCCTCACTTCACAAATACAAAAAGCCACTGGTAGGGACACAGATACTGTGTAGAAATGAAACCTCCTGCTACACACGATCCTCCATACACACTACAGATCAGAAAACAATACTAACGTGCCTCCCTCCAAACACAACATTGGAAGGATATTTTTTTTTAGTGAAGGCATAGATAGCAGCCACACTACATGGACTACTTTTTAAATTCTTTTTCAGGTTTTCAATCCACTCACCACTTTTTGATGCAGTCTAATGACACAGCTGCAGCCACTAAACATATCACTGTCTTGTGGAAAGGTTTGCCTTAAATTATTTACTTGGTATGTAAAGTAGTCAATTTTCCCAGAACACAGAGAACAGCCCAGCTTTGGAACACAATCCCTTATGAATTCCCTCTATCACGTCTCTGGATCTTAGATGGTTCAATAATTCAGATTATATTTTTGGGTTAACCTTTCAGATGTGCTGAAGTGCAGATGTTGGTTCTTAAAATCTACTTATGACAAAAGAACAGCTACAAATCTCCCTCAGCAATCCTGTAATTTGTTACCATGGTAAAGATTTCTTCTTAAAACTATCTTATTATTAAACAGTGTATCCTATGTACAAATCAACAAATAATGCATCCTCCATGCATCCAAGTCCCATAGATTCAGGCTGAGATCTATAAAATCGTAATTAACTGGGGTTGAGTGACAAATCTGTTGGCTTACTGTGGTGCTTAAAGCTGCTTCAGACTCCAGGTACTTGCCCTGCTACCAGGCTAAGGATAATTTAGCTGCTTGGGATGGAACACATCATACTCAGGAAAGCTATCCCTGCTTTTACTTTGGACACAGAAGGCTGCAATAGGTGCAGTTCAGCACCTCCTTGCTCCATAGCATTGGTGGGCAAATGGGGGAAGAAGGAACAGCCTAAGGTTGCCCTGTTCAACTGAGGAAATCAGACCCACAGCATACAACCTTACCACCCTGCAATGTGCTCCATATGCACCAGCAGGCAGCTTATTTTCCGTTCAAAATAAACAACCCTTTTACGGCAGCAGCATCGATTTTAATGACATTTAAACATCTAAGTGCATCTGAAGATCCAGACCAGGGAGAACTGACAGCTTCTATTCCCTATTGACACATACGACATAATAGATAAAATTACATATGGCTACACTTGAGTTGGTAGTGGCAGTACAATAAAGATACACCTAGTAAGGCAGGGAAAATGAGCAATTGAATCAGAAAGGCTTGTACTTGCACAGGATGCATTGATCCAGCATTTGAAGTGCCTCCATTACTAGGCTAAAGTCTGGCTTCAAACAGAGCTTCAATCCTCCAACTTAAAAGCAAGCACAAAGAGACAAGATAAAGAGGATTTGTCTCCTATGTCATGTTTAATGATGATCAACACTAGCAGATACATACATGCAGCAGAGCTGTTATAGCTCAAAAAATGTGTGGTGAAAAACCCAGCCAGACCAGACCCCCAACTTGCAGGCTGGCAGAACTCCCCGCAGGGCTCCAAATCTCCCAGCTGTGCCAGCACCAACCACTGCTACATCCAGACAGTCCAGCACGACCTGGGTCTTAGTGTGATGGGAGAATAAAGCATAAATCAATAACAATTCTCAGCAAATACATCTGCCTGGTTGGAGGATGCCTGCTGGGTTTGGTGAGTGTGTGCTGCCTCTGCAATCTTCGAGTCCAAAGAATCATGATGAAATAAAGAGATACGAACCACAGTACTTAAAAGAGAACAGCAAGCATGTTATTAACAAAATCACACGCTTTAGAAAACCCTGTTAGTTTGGCATCAAGCAAACTGTCAGCGGCTCAGGCTCGTTTATTTCTTTAGGCGTTCATGTGCATACCCTCAGTGCAGTTATTGCTGTGGGTTAGTGCTAACAGTCTATGCTGTGTTCTAAAATGAACTTTGGAAAAGTCTGTAAAATACTTTGGAAATAAGATTACTGGTTTAGGGTGGAAATCAGTGTTTATTTTCAATTGTCTCACAAAGCTTCTGCAAAGCCGGTACAGGTTCCATTATCTCCAAAAGCAACACTGCCTCGTACACGACGCGGTGGTTGCGAGAAGGGACTCGCAGGTCACCTAAGTGAGACATACCGGCCAGGGGCCAACACTCAGAACATGTAAACAACTTTCACCGGCCTCCTTTGAGAGCTAGTCTGTTTCTTTCGGCAACTTTTTAAAGGAAGCAGTGAAATCCTTTCCAGCAGAGGCGTGGCAGGAGTTACGGGGCTCTGCACCTACCCCCGCTGCCGCGCCGCTCGCCCCGGGCACAGCCCAGGCTGTCCCGTGCAGCGGGAAAAGCCGGCAGGCGGCACCTCCCGGCCCTCCGCCCTCCAAACCTTCGCAAACCACCCCGGCTCCCCCCGAGCTGTTCGCCCGCGCCTCC